>PVJX010000442.1:0-114574 GCA_004027295.1 Dolichotis patagonum | reverse complement strand
TTTTCTACCTTTTTTGTCCCACTGTCTCTAAATTATTCCTAAATATTTCCTATTATAAAAAGGTAGAAGAAGGACTTGAAGAATAGAGGAAGAAAGACTGATTTGATGGAAGATGAAAGGACAAAGCATATTATGAAAAAAAGGAAACCAATGATAAAGAAAAAGTACTGGTTTCCTTTGTCCTACTCCCTTCAGACCACTTTTAGGTTTTATTTTGGTATTCCTTTTACCTCATGCCCTTAAATGACCTATTCCTAACAGTTTGTTCCTAGCAACCTACCCTCTTCCCTGGCCCCTTTCTGCCAAGCTCCTTCCTCACTGACTGAGAGGACTGGACCCAGTTGCCATTCATTTTACCTACACCTTATGCCATGCTGGCATGGAGAGTGTTAATGGCTGATGTGATTCTAAAAGAACTTAAGCAACAATTTGGTTTTACTTTATTAACATTCAAAATATAAACAGGTAAACTACATGTTGAATTCATTAAATCTTCCTTCACTGTTTAAAAATATAAAAACTGCATCTTTTAAAAAGGGACTGATTGGTGTCATGCACGTATTTGTTCATTTCTGTTTATGCAAAATAATAAGAGTATTAACATGGAAGAGGAATAATGGTGTTTATAATTTCACACTACTGTTTATATAAGATGAAAATGTCTGAAAAGATATGGGAAGAGAGCACTTGCTGCTCTTCACATATATTAAATTCTTCTCTTTTTTTTTTTTTTTTGACAAGGCCTGTTAGAAGAAAAACAAATTAACAACCTAAAAAAAGTTAATGTTTTTCTTTTATATTCATTAACATTAACCTATGGTGGCTGGGTTCAGAAAATAAAGTACTAAAATTTAATGGAGGACTTCAAGAAAAGGAAAATAGGGACCAAGGACAAATCCTCTCTGAGACTGACATTACTTGTGTAAGATTATGACCTTCTATTGAATGCTGAAAGTCTTCTTCCCCCGGGAATGGTGAGAGAACATCAGTGACATAATTTGCCTGTAACTTGAGTTCCTAGAGGCTGAAGCCCCATTAAGTGTTCCAAAAAAAAAGATACCTTAGGTCAGACTGTAAGGATCCATTTCAAAAATTTAAATAGTTCTGGGTAGACTATTTTTATGGCAGTTTCAAAAAGAAAAGTTAACTGTGACTAGAGAGGGGGTTTCATTGGATGTACATTTAGGATGTCAGATTAGCTGAATTGATAATATAATCCATAAGGGGTCAAGTCATTCATGAGGGGTTAACCATTATCACAGGGCAGTTGGGGAAAAAAAACAAATAAGATAAGCAGGGGTTGTTTTGTACTCCTCGTTATATTGTCTCAAGTGAAATTGGAGCGATAAATACTCTCCAAAATGTGGATGAGAGTGGAAGATCCCTGACAGAAGGAGTAGAACCCCCTTCAAAATAATAAGTAACAGGTTCTAAAAAAATATCTGGAAGGTAAACTAATGAAGGATACATGGATCCATTTAGAAGTAATTTTCATATTCTCCTTTATCTAACCAACCTTCAAAGTAAGCTTTGAAACTTTACCAGACTCAGTTAAGAAAGAGTTGATTTTCTTTCCTCACTTTGAAGCACATATACCAAAAGAAAGCTGAATTTCAACAAGGACATAAGATCATTAATTTTTGTAATTTTTTTCCTATTAATCCCTATTCACATTCATAGTGTATTATTAGTTGGACCAATTATGTATGACAGTGATGGGATATGGCATAAAAGTAGTGAGATAGGTATTTATTGGGCCATATAGACCCTGGAAAGGGCTTTGGAATTCCAGTCATCAGAGAGCCTGAAAAATTCTAATGGCATGGGGTGGGGAGGTGTCTTTGAAGTCACACCAGCTCTTTTATTGTAGGATAACCAGGGGAGGCAGTTTCAGCTGAAGGCTAGGAGCATGGATTTAAAAGTTTGATTGAGGCTATGTGTCAAATGTGACATTTCTAGCTAGCATAAATGCAGACAAGCTGTGCCTCACTGAATCTTCCATTTTTGCTTTATGTCCAGTTTTACCAACCTGATAGTCCCATTTGGGACCCATGCCTAAGAGAAACTCAGGGAATAATAATAGCAGGTGTGCCTTAGAACTTTAAAAATGTCTTCAGTTTCAAACCATAAGCTTTAAAGTGCTTAAAACAAGAATTTCAAATATTAGGTAAGTTTTCATTTGTATTAATTGTCACAGTACTAGAAATTATAGAATTCCTGGGCACTTAATGATATGTGCACAAGTCACTTTACAGAGGAAGTAGAGGTTAAAAGTCCATACAAGATGTACACACTTTGTGATGAAGTTTTTACAAAGTAACTCAATTTACCCATGTCTTTCAGAGAAGAAAGAGATGTGATAGTGGCTAGGTTACTTTTCGCTCATTGCTGAGACAAAATACCTGATGCCCAAAATGAAGGAAGAAAAAGTTTATTTAGCTTACAATTCATAGAGGTGTCAGTCCATAATCTGTTAGCTCCAAGGTAGGGTGGCAATGCCCAGGGGCAAATTCCTAAAGCTGAAAGAGCAAAGGGGCAAAAAGGATGAGCATGCCCCCGTCCCTCCCGTATTTTGTATGCTGGCTTCCAGCCCCTGGGTGGGTACAGCACTCTCACCACCAATCCCAGCACTAGACAATAAACTAGTCACAAATGCTAGACTCAGCTGCCTCCATGACTGCATGAAGCTTTGGGAGGACACCCAAACATAAGCCATAACAGATAGTTTTCCTAAAATGGGATATTCAGAAGAGGTCATTTTCTTGTCTTGTTTTAAAAGGTAAATCTTTAAAACTCTGAAGCCATGTACTAGTAGAACCAAGGGAAATAACCTAGAACTTTTTTTGTCATTTACAGAGATGACAGATTTTAAAATCTGATAACTTTTTTAAAAGCTTCAAACAAGACCTACAACTTGCCTGGCTCCATTTATCTGGCTAGGAGGCATTTTTATGATTTATCCATAGAGGTTTTTAAAACAATAAAATATTAGAACTACTATCTAAATTAATGATATTCCTTTCTCTTGCCATGACACAAACCACTCTACACTATATACATTATGCTAAAGGTTTTTTTAAAAAAACATGTGGACATATTCTATAAAAGCTTTTTCAGTTTCATAACGTTGACAAGCTGATCCCATTAAATCACCCACCATCATCATGTTCACTCTTTTTCTTCTTTTTTGAAAAGTTAGAAAACAGCAGTCATAGAGTTTTTAAGGCATTCACTTTGGCTAAAATAAATCCAGAAAAACATGAGTCTGTTCCTTGAAATGGAAAAAAGATATGACATTCTCTCTTCAGCCCTTCTCTTGAAACTGTTTAGGATAAGGAAGAAAGCTATAGCTATTTTAAATTTTTTTTTCAGTAAAATGGAATTTTTTAAATGTTCTGAATATTGATCAAATGTTTCTACCTCATTATTACGTTATTTGTTACTTAAAATAATGCAAAATGTTGAATGAATAACATGAAAGGATTTTTTTTTTTTTTACTTCAGATAAAGTGGTATTTGGTAGTATTTCAGAGTCACACTGCTGTTTTGAATTAGGGCAGATATATATCTCTATTCCTCCCAATCCTGTGCTCTTCTTACTGAGAGGGACTAATCATATGATCATGCTGTTGCTGGGTCATTTAAAGCATTGAGTAGAAGTGTGAAATGAGAGAAAAAATGCTCAGTATGGGGTTAATTAGCTCTGCAGAGTTGTGGGTGGGTCACTTCCTCAGGACCAAATCATGCAGGAGGAACTATGTATGTGTAGACTTACAAAATTAAAAGAAAGTCGTAAACCTTCAGACTCTGGGGTACAAATTGATTGGAAACAAGAAAGAAAATCTTTTGTGCAGTGAGTCCTTTGGGCTTCACTGGTCAGAGAAAAATGGTCTTCCCTTGAACCGTTTGCTGCAGGCCACTGTCAGACACTAAAAATGAATCCACGGTTTAAGAAAGCCCTGGAGAAGCTGTTAGTTTTTGAAATTTACCCTTTGTTAACCCTTCAAAAATTGTATCTTCTCAGTTTCCTTAGTGTGCCTTATTTTCTAGATCTTATCTTGGAAACAACCTAGTTTCTTTTTGAAATTATGGGTGAATCTTTCATGATTTCATAATTGTGTCTCAGACTGCTACTGGCTCCCTGCCTACTGAGATCAGCTCAACTATAGTTTGGTCTGAGGGATTCCCACTAGGTTGTTTAGAGCCTTATCTTTTCATGAAATGGGAGGTTAAAGAGCAGACAGAAAATAGTCGCAGTTCCTAGATCCTTAATAGTTGACTACAAGAATTCAGATACATACAAGGAAATCTCACAGGCTAGGTTTTCTAGAACAGAAAGGCATTATAAAGTTTCCTAGAGAATTTGCTAACAAGAACCAGGAACCAATGGATATTAGCCATAAGGAAAACAGGATGAATAAGTTAATTAAGTTTCAGTGCAAACCATTTGTGGTTTCATTTCTATCCAAATTACTCTGACATTATTTAGAACAAACTTCATAAAGTGTATGGACAGAAAGTCCCAAAATGTTCATAACTTTTGAAAAGAAACATATGATGTACACATATTTATATATATATATTCTTATTTGAACCCAAATGGGGAAGCAGATGAACAGCTGGAGAATTTGAAGAGTCTTGGACAGAACCACTGTCAATGCCACCACCACCCCTCCCCACATTACCTATGAAATCAACCTAAATGTAGATCTTGTAGAGACAGTTAAGAAAATGCAAATTCCTCTAAGAGGAAGTACTGAAACAATTAAATTAATACATTTTTAGAAAACTGAGAGTAAGTTGTGACTGGGGAGGATAAAGAGCTGACTGAGAATGTCTCCAAAGAAATGGTCCTGGTCACTTTTAAGCCTTTTTCTTTAGCTGCCTGATGATAGGGATGCAGATGTGGAAATAAGAAGGGATGTTAGGAGGGAGATAGAGATAATAAGCTTAGAAATTCTAACAACCTATGTTATCAGCTTATCGTGCCACAGCTTTTCAAAATTCAGGTTGCTGGTTAGCTTGTCACCTTTGCTGTTCAGTTCATTCCGACATTTGAAAATGATAAGCAATAGCTACATACACTGCCCATTATCCTAGATGGGTTGTCAAAGTTAGCTAAATGCTGACTTTATTTTCTGTAGTTTTACTGAACAAAATGTTTCTTTTGAAAGGTCTTAGACCTCTATCCTCCCAACTCCTGATCACAGTGTAATAATCAACCTCAAGAAGTCATTAGTGAAGACTAGAACAACCTCCTGTAACAAGTAGACTGTGAAGAAATTGGCATAGTGTGTGTCTTTGATTTATCTTATAAAAATAATGGGTTGCAAAATAAAACTAGATTGTTCTCTCTCAATCTCTTTTTTTTTTAACTGAATCTTTAGAAGTTACACTGGAGCTGAAGTTTTGTTGTTTTTTCCCCCTAACAAAGGTTAAATAATGCTCAAAGGTTTTAATAGCCAAAGTCCATCTTTAGAAATAGCTTTCTTCTATAATGTACTGCCAATTTATCATGTGTGTGTTTTTGACCTTCCTCGTGCCTCTGCTATGGGCTGTGTGTTGATTGGTACATGTTAGTGCTTTGCTTATAAGAGTTGGGCAATAGTTCAGTGATCCAGTCCAAATCTGAGCCATAGATAGAATGGGCTCATCTTCTATTTAAGAAATGTGGCAAACTGCTTTAAATGAATTTGGTTCAGACAAGGTCATTGAAACTGTTCATCTGACCCTGTGTGCTGTATGTAATGGACACTTCAGCTGAGCTCTGAAGCTGCAAGGTAAATAGACAAGAAAGGCAGTAACTTGCCACCCTGGCTACAGCTTCTCCCGGCGTCTGTTATTGGACTTGCATTCTTTATCATATGGGGCCCATTTTGGTCATTTAAAGGAGTTGGTCTGTGGTTCTCTTGATGTCTTTGAAGATAGTACTGGAAGTAATAAAAGTGAGTTGTTATATTCTGAACTTTTTCTGACTTTTTCTTCAATTTAATTGGAAATTGAGTTTATGTGCATAATCAGTACCAAGTTTATGAAATATTCAGCTAAATTTCTTAGACGTAAGAGAATAAATTGTTCAAATGTTTTTATATAGCTAATCATTATGCCAAAACTATAATAGATTCATGTACATTTTTCTTCAACTTTATTTGTGTCATATGCACTTAGCAAATTAAATTGATATATAAGTATCATATAAATTATTTTGAATTTAATAAGTCTCTGTCTGTATTGCCTAATCCTTTTTTAATTTTACAGTGTATTTTACTAACCTGTGACTCTGTATAATTTTTAGGTCAACATTTTATAGGGCTTTTTAGAATCATACAGAGCAATCAAGACTACAGAGGTTATTGAATTCACCTTCTTAACTGCAGACAGAACTGCATTTATTCCATCCTAAATAGATAAAGATCTTTCCTATTTTTAAAGAGCAATGAAGAAAAAAATTTGCTCTTAGCAATCTATTTTATTATTTACCAGTTTCATATTTAGGATGTTCCTCTTAAAGTCTTAAATTCTTCACCGGACAGCTTAATATCATCTTGCCTTAGGACAAGAATGCTGATAATTATCCTCTTTGTAAAGATTCTTCTTATAGTCAGAAAACTATGAAAAATACATTTTAGTTCTTTCTTCCCTAAGCTAAATTATCCTGTTTTTAAAAAAAATCTTTAAAAAACCATTTACTTTTGCTCTTATAACTCTTTCTGTACTTAAGTGGCAAAGGAGGCTATTTTAAAAACTTCTGTCATATATGATGCCTCTGAGAAGGGCACTGCATATTTTAATTTCACTGTGCTGATGTGGAAATAGCCACAACTTGTTCATTATATCCTGATGGACAGAGCATTTGTGTTCATTTAACCTTGAGGTTTAAACATGTTCCCAGAAAAGTAACTGACTCATAGCATTGGCTAGAGCCATGAATAAAGAACATCAGTTTTCCTAATCTTTAAGCTCATCTTGCCCCCATTCCTAAAATGCACTAAAATTAACTTTTCCTTGACCTCTCTCCAGTGCTATTTATTTACTGATTTATCAACTTTTTTTCTATCATCTTTATCTCCTAAAATAGATAGACGGCATTTATTCAACAAACATTGGAGTGTTGTGCTATGTTTAACACACTATTGTAGGCTTTAAGATTCAAGTGTGAACTGTTAGCAAGGGCTCAAAGACCTAGATGTCTTCACATGCTCAGGAAGGAGGAAATGGACTGTCATAATATATAAAGAAACAGTGGAGGGAAAAACATTTTTAAAAACTGAAGAGATGGGTTGGAGCCAGATTGTGAATAGCCTAAAAGCTTTGGATGCTCCCAAACAACTAGTAGGTAGTGACAGAACAAAAGTAACTTTTTCCATTTATCACAGAATGCTCTTTCCAAGTCTTTAAAACACAGACCTCTGCCAGGGGTTTAGCTCAGAGGTATAAGTGCCTGCTTGGCAAACACAAGGTCGTGAGTTCAATCCGTGGCACAAAACAACAACAACAACAAAAAAAACCTCTCCCATGTTGTCCTCATGATTTAATAGTTAACATTTCATTAAGTATGAGTACCTAGTAAATTTGTAAATTTGATATCACTTTTGTGCTTTAATTTTTCTTCTTGTACTTTTAAAGCCATTTAAGGGAACCATTTAGTAAAGAGAGCCTTCTGTTCACACTGATTTGGATGTTTCTTTCTCCTTCCTGCTGTGCCCATATTTATTCCAGAGCCCTCTGTACTGCTAATATGTTACTTCTATGTTTATACACCAAGAAAACTTGGGATGAGTTGGCCCTGTGATATGCATAGTCTCTTTGTATCAAATGGCATTAGTGCTGGACTGTGAGCAGAATTATGAACAAGTGCCTCTGATTGATTGGACCACATGATAGCATCAATCAGATGTTTCAAATCCCCTAAAGAGTATCAGTTTACTGTTAAGTCAAAGGTCCTACTTATGTCAATCCATTAAAAATCTGTAAATCCACAACCTCAGGAATTTTAGATATGGAGATAAAAGTTATTTGGAATCAGATTAAAAAGTCTTCCTAAAAATTATAGTACTGAAGAGTTGGGTCCACTTTAGGGGCTGTAAGAAACCATGCTAAATGTAAACAAATAGAAGTGAGACCCAGCCACCCCTCCCAACACTAGTGCTTTCTTGTTTCTCAGGCCAATGTACCTGTAAGAATCAGGAAGGGTAGAAAGAATGTATAGGGTGGGGTGAAATGTTAATATTGTATCTTGGCAATGTCTCAGGTTCAGAAACAGTCCCAGGCCTAATTGCTGAACTTCAGTTTTAAAATCCTCTCTCTATATATTGATCATTATCTTATTTCATCACTTTAATTGTTGAAAGTAGATTATCTTTCAGGGTTGTAATATAGTATCTTTATTATTTCTTTATCGTTCTTCTGAAAATGTATCCAAAATAATATGAACATTGCAGGGAAAGGAAAAAAGCAGGGGGGAAAAATATACATATATATATATACACACAAGTAGCTAAGATAATTGCATTAGTAATTCTATTAATTCACTGAAAGGAGCAGTTAGTGCTTATATTGTTTGATTAATTTTGCCTGCCTATATCTGGTAATCTGGGAAACTATTGTGAAGATAACAATATGCAATATAATAATCATTATTAATTTCCTATCATCTTATTTTGAAATTCTGTATAGTCTTTACTGTTTTTTCTCTTTAAAATAAAAAAATTTTTTAAAATATGATCTTGAAAAGCAGATCTCAAGGTATGAATGATGATTTGTAACATAGTGTTTTCTTTAAAACAAAAGAGGAATAGAAATGATACAGAATTTTTAGAAAAAGAAAGTAGGAAATTAGCAGTAGTTAATATAATGCATATTGTTGTCTTACAAGTAGTTGTTCAGATTAGAAGATTTAGGCCTGAAAAAATGATCAAATAGTCAAACAATAAAAATACAAACTGTTCTTCTTGATGAACTTCGAGATTAGTAGTATAGTTATCTATCATATATATATATATATTCATCCACACATACATATATATTACTATATACATATAATCTTTTCCCTTTTCCTTTTCTCCTTTCCCCTACTCCAGTTGTTCTTTTCTTTTGAGCACTTTCACATAATCTATTATGACTAACTAAAAGCAATGAAAATACCTAAAGAAACTGATTCATAAAAGATGCTAAAAGATTTGGTGGGAGATTGCTAATGCTCTATACACACATTTGAATAAGCTTTACATCTGACTTTAACTTGTAGACTTTTGCTGGACAGAAAATGAAAAATTAAAAACTCCCCAAATCAGGACATGTGAAATGTCATTAAATATAGCACAGAATTTTTTGAATATGTCAGATAAAGGAACTCATGCATCAAAATGAAGATGGAATATCAATTGAAAAGAATCTATATAGCTGGCACTTACTTACTCTGAGGCATATGAATCTAAAATTTCATTATTGCCTTAGCCTTTGAAAATACTGGAAGCAGGCTGAGGATTTAGCTCAGCAGTGTAAGTGCCTACCTGGCAAGTACAAGGTTGTGAGTTCAATCCCTGGTACCAAAAAGAAAAAAGAAAGAAAATACTGGAAGTTGGAAATGTATTAGAAAAATTAGCAAAAATTTTCTTTCTAATATTTGGAATGATTCCCACATAAAAATCCAATGCAATACTTCTGGAATATGAAAGGGACATTAAAACATTATCTCTTCCCATAGGAAATTAAAAAATACACTCACCTGACTTCTAAAGAGATTGATTGAAGAAAAAAGATTGAAAATATAAACAACATGTCTTTTTGACCTACCTTTTACCAAAATCTTTAAGTGTTGGACTTTAGTTCATATAAATTCCTCAACTCTGTCATCAGTGCTGTGACATTCTAATTTTCTGACTCATTTGTAGTAAATAAGCTCTCCCTTTTTCTTCTTGTGTACTTAAAGTAACTGATTTTGTGAGTTATGATTATTTATTTCTAAAAACTGAACTCTTGCTGTTTTCTTTTAGCGAAGTTTGTCTATCACCCCATGATTCCCATGTGTAGAAAAGCTCTTGGCCAGTTACATTCGCCTAGGCTTGGAGTTAGTTAAGAGGAATGAGAGACTGACAACCCAGGTTCCGTTTTTAACCCAGCCAGATACCTCAGCTGGCAAGTAGCTCAGCTTCCTCACCATAAAATGGGTATAATAATAGCTTTCCTTACCACTGTGAAATATTTAAGAATACAAATCAAGCCAAACCTGTCTCCTTCCAAAGAAAAGTTTAAACCAGCCTGCATAATGCTGAATGAGCCCAGATTTTAAGGGGAAACATGAAATGGGAAACACCTAGAGGTAGTATAATGTAGCAGTTAAAAAAAAAATATGTAGACTTTGGAATAGTACAGACTTACCCAGATGATAGTGGCTGTGTGATTTGGGCTAAATTTCCTAATTTCTCAAATCTTTTTTGCCCTCTAGTAAATTGGAAGAAACAGCATTTTCTTAGGGCTGAATGATACTGTGTACCAATGCTTCTCAGACTCTTCCATTTCGGTGATCATCAAATTAGTGATGAGTGCCTGCTATGAAATCGCCAGAAACAGTTGGCCACAATAAGGTTTTTCAGTGCTTAAAGTAGCATTTGTCACCCTGAAAATACATACAAATTTTGCTTTCTGTTTTACAGTGTATTCTTCTGTTTCACCAAACTGGAAGTTCCAAAAGGACAAAGACAGAATCTATTCTGTTTCTCCTGTAACATCTAAGAAACAGTTATTGGATAGAAGAATAAATTATGAATAAGAATTTAAGTTGCCCACAGAGCAAGCTGGTCCTCTAGGAAGTTAACCATGGCTTAGTATTTTGTAGCTTTGTGCATTACATGTTACACTCTACACATCCCTACTTATACCCAGAGTCAAACTGGAGAAGCTTTTACTTAATCTAGATGCCTGAAACCACAGAAGATACTCGGTACATTTTAGTGACTCTTTTTATCATTATGAATTTTCTTCTCCATGCTTCTCTACCACAGTGTGAGTATGGATCTCTGGACAGTTTAAAAAACAAATTATAAAAGGCTATGGAGATAGGCACCTGGGAGACATTAAAGGAACCCCATGTGTCTCTGACCACACAATGTTCACCCACTTAGAGCTCTGTTTTTTGTCTTCTTTACTTCTGGCTTCAGCCTGTTGTGTTTTATTAAAACTTCCTAGAGGCAATGAGCAGTGAAATTTAAAAAGGGTTTTCTTTCCTTTTCTCTCTCCCTCAAGGACAAGGGTAAGTAACATGGGATTCCTAGAAGAATCTTCATGGTGTCTGGGAACTCCTTGAAACTTGGTGTTTTTGAGGCGTTTTTCTGGATGGAGGGATTTGTCTAGGAATCTGTATCACCTCCAAGTATTGGAAACCACTGCTGCAAATATTATGTACATTGAAGTAAGAATGAAATAATCCTTAAAATTAGAATTAATAATACTTTTAATTCCTTGGATATTGACATTTTATAATAATTTCTACTTGAAAATCATGAAGCTTAGACTCCACTATAAATCACCCCTTTTGCTTATTTCTATTTAAGCCCCCACTATTACATTTTAATTTCCTGAATTATTCGGGCTATATAGTTTTATATCCTTTGCTACATATCTGTGTTGATCCTAGCATGCTTAGTATAAATGTTTTATACACAGCTCTTTGAATTTTAGATAAAAATAATTTATAGATATATAAGGTGAATATCATTGACGTGGAAAGGACATATACGTATAACATAACAATTTGAACTGAACAAAACTAAATCTACACAGATTAATACATAGTCTCAAAATTTCATAGAATATTTTAATTCAGTCAAGAAGTAGGAATCTTTTGATGTTAACGAACATTTATGAATTGTATAAGTCTACGAAATTAAACTTTAGCATTAGTGTTGAATTTAGGATTAGTATTATTGGTTTGCATTAATAAATAAGGACAATCATATTCAACAAAATCATCAGTTTAACTTGATTTTAAATTGTGTTAAACTGTGACATATACTATGATTCTCTCTTCCTCTTGGATTCCTGTCTTTGACAGCCTGTGTGTCATTTGACATCAAGAAGGATCATTTTTCAATCCAGACCTTGGTTGTATTAGTCAGTCTGGCACAATTTACATTGATCTCTTTCAATCATATCAAAATTAATTTTGACTAATTTCATGAATAAAATGCTCATTGAAATTTAGAAAAGAAAGTTACATGTTTAGACATATTAATATAAACACTAAATATAGTTTTAAAAGAGCATAATATATCATAGAAAGTTTACTGTTTTTATAACAAGCCACAAGAAAGTGGTAACTTAACATAGTTTATAGAAAATCGCTAACTATATTTTCTTCTCCCCAAAAGTTGAGAAAAAGGGCAACCTCAAAAGCGTGTGGGAGGGGTTAGAGAGCAAAAGAAAGAGAAGAAAGGGGGGGGGGGGTAAGAAAAGATGCTCCATTTCAATAGTTTAGTATCTTGCCCAGTAGAAAAGACAAGAGTATAGCAAGCTTAAAGCCTTGAAATCTTTGAATACTAGTTTTTATTTTATATTTGAATTTTGAATGAGCTTTCAATAAATCATACATAATCTAATTATCTTGCTTAAACTTTCCATTAAACTCATCAATTTTGTGGAACAATTTGAAAGCATGGGAGACCCCCAACTTCTCTTGCATTAGCATGCATAATGATCCAGGCTGCAGATTTTTCTTAAGTGTTCTTATCCAAGTAGGGGACCACCACCCTTCACATCTGTGTGTATATGGACACACCTGTGTGTACAGACAGGTGTGTATATCCATTGATCACGAAGAGGAAGTCATCTCTTTCAAAATTTCTACAATAGTGACTTTGCCCAGAAAACTTGATGGAAAGTGAAGTCTGTTAGTTATTTTCTTCAACCTTTTTCAGTAAAAGGTTATTTCATCAGGTCTTTTGACTGAGCCTCTTTTAATGAAGTGTGTATTACATATTTCTGGAGGTTTTCTGTGAGTGGTTAAAAATTATTCTATCAGAGAGACAAGAATTCAAGCAGCATGTGTATAGTCCTTCGTATGTTATAATGAAACCTAATCATAATGTTTTCCTTTGTTTTTTTCAGCACATCCATTTGGTTTATTAATTTTTATAGATTTCTTGTTACCCTATTTGTATCCTTCTATAAAAGAATCTATCAAAATAATGGTGGGCAGACCAATCCTATTATAAATTATTTGAATTTGATTTAAAGCTTCTAAAGGGGAACTTTTACATTTTAAACATATATTGGTGAAATGTTAAGGTCAGCTCCTCCAACACCTATAATTTTTATCATTAGAGATGTGTTTGCAGGCACAGACACTGCAGTTTAAAATTTTGTCATATGACTTCCTATAGGCTGGTGAGATGGGTGGAAGAGGCAGGATCAGAATGGAAAACCAGGACTCTGAGGCTCAGCTGACCAAATTTTCAGTGTTACTGTGGATGTGTCAAATTGTCCAGAGGACCTTTGGGGAAATAACCCTACTAAGTTTACCATTAAAAAGTCAAAGTTTGTCAGGATTCAACTCGTCTTTGTCAAAATTAGTGCAGTCTTATGTAGCATAGCTTTTACCTGTCTTAGTGCTTAGTGCTTAGTATTGACAAAATTTATAATGTCTTTTTACTAAAGAAACTTTTTAAAAACTTTTTGTGGTGACAGGTAAGTTCTGTCTCTGTGCTGTCCAGTAAGGGCAACCACTGATCATATGTCACTGTTTAGCACTTGGAATGTGGTTAGTGTGACTGAGTTAACTAAATGTTTAAGGTTTTCCATTAAATTTTAGAGAATTTAAATTTTAAAAAGCAATGGACTAGTGGCTGTTGTATTGAACGACAGTACAGTTCTAGAACAGATACATTCTGACACAGATCAGAATTAAATTGACTAAGAAAAGTCTTGGCATTCTTTGCACTGGGATTTAGTACCTGAGTTGCCATAGCAGGGGTCATAGCTTTGGAAACGGATCTTTTTTACTTTGAAACACAATTGACAAAATGGGCTCCCTCCTTTGAGAAAAAACAGTCCCATTGATATTGGTTTTTCTTTTCCCCACTGTGTCATTAGTTTTCTTTGTAATTCCTTATTTTTTTCTTTGTTTTTCAGTTCCTTGACCATCACATTGTCAGCTACCCCTTCTCTTTATGTAAGTAAAAGTGATTTATTCACTTTTAAAAAACTGTGTCAGCGGTGGGAAAGAAATTTTGGTCTTTATTGGTGTGTTTTCTGGTTGACTTTCTAGTTGACTTAGTCTCTGGTGTTTGTTTAATATGCATTAGCTTCTTTCATGTTTGGAGTTGAAGCTTTGGTGGCAGTGGAACATTACTATCCAGGTGGGAGCTGAAAAACTCTGCAAACTCAGCTAGTGTTCTTATGTAGACCGCCCTTTACTTGGCTACAGCTGCTATTTTCAAAAATCATTACTCTTCTAAACCGTGGCTTACATTTTTTCATCAGAAATTAGTCATGAATTGGCTGCAGTCAGTGTACAATTATTAATTCTTCAGCTATCTGTAATTGGTGAAATTTTTTTTAATTTTAACTTCTAGATCAGAGATTTCATTTGTTGACAAAATTTATAATGTCTTTTTACTAAAGAATATAAGACTGCAACTTAAATAGGCTAAAATTTTGTGCAAAAATTTTAAAGTTTGGGAGGAATAAAAGGAATCTAGGATTCATATGTGCCAGTGAGCATAAAAACAGTACCATTCTACTTTAGAAAAAAAAAATGAGACTTCATTTAGGAAAAATAAAAAACACTTGATTTCAAGTAAAAAAATTTTATTGTTGTTATTATTAAAAGAACCAAACCAGGAGCTGGGGATTTAGCTCAGTGGCATAAGCACCTGCCTTGCAAGTGCGTGGTTGTGAGTTCAATCCCCGGTACTAATAAAAAAGTAAAAACAAAAAAGAACCAAGCAGGCTAAACTGCAAGGGTCTGGGTATTGAATAAATATTACTTTGAATCTCTTGAAAGAGATTCTGGGGCAGTGAAACCAAAGCATCAAAGTCCCTAAAAGAGACTGCCCAAAAAATCCTGCAGTGAATAACAGCCACCTAATGTGATAACTAATCATCAGCACCCTTCAGGCTACATCCCACTTTCTTGATGCATATTGTCCTTTAGTCGCAAAAATTATATCTTACCTCACTGGCTGTTTATTATGAGATATTCCTTGTGTTGTAATTATCTATATAAAAAGGAGATTAGCTTGGTTTTTTTCCTTATGTGTGGTTTCCACTAACATTTCTAGGAGCCAATAGCAAATATATTTAGGGGACCTAAGTCCTGCAAAGGATTCTAAGGCTGAAGTCTAATGTGACATTTTATTTGACAGAGAAAGGAGACTGATTAAACTCTCCAAATGCTGCTGCTTTGTGTAATGCACTTGTACAATGGGCGGATCCTACCTGCCTCTGACGAGTCTTGTTATTCTCTATTCTTGGTATTGATAGAGTGAGTCTGTTAAGGCTTTGGAAGATGTCAATGTGTGTGCTTATTGTTACCATTTTATTTATTTACATCCTTCTCCTCAGTTACCTAGCACTACATATTTCTAATCTTCTGACTGGCAAATCATTTTTTGTTGCAGTTCTTTTGTGTAAAAACAGTTCACATAACAGCTCTATGTTACACAAGGCATTAATCCTCACATCACCAGAATGAGTCAGCACTATGCCCTCCTGCCTGCACAGCTCAGCTGTTATGACGTCAGTGCTTGAGGGCAAGCCTCAGACACAAGCAGTATAAGAGATCTGTGTCACCTATTAAAAATCGAGGAGGAGAACTTTGAGATAAAAGACATAATTAAAAGGCTTTGTCTGGCTCATAGGAAAATGTAAAATTGATTCTGTGCTGCATTAACCATCAGTCAAGCAGCTGCTAGAGAGATCGAATTTTTTAACCAGATCTAAGAGGAGGGCAAAGACTTATAGTGAGTTGATAATCCATTCATGTACTCATGATATTGTTGCACCTCTGGGTCACAGTTCATTGTTGCTTGGATTCTTTCAAATTCTAAGGTTGCTATTATGACAGAAAGGTGACAGTACTACTGTCCTCAAGTGCCCTGGGGATGCAGCTGCTGCTTCAGGGATGGTGCCACAGAGGTTCATCAGAAAAACAGGAAGAGTTGCTTGTGAACAGATCAGAACATTATCTCCCCCGTGCTTCTCACTCTAAGTGCCTCTTCAATGGCCTTCTCTGGACAGATGCAGAATTCAGCTGTTTTGACCTTCTCTCTCAGGCACTGCATTTAGTTCAATGTCCCAATCTGGAGTTGACTCAGATTTCAATAGGAACTGAATAGCTGCCATATTTTTTTCCAAGAGTTTTCCTTTCAATTAGTCCTTAACAGAAGTAAGCAAGCAAACTAACAAAAGGAATCCCCCATAACCTACCATGCTATCTCAAAGCAGGTAGCAGAGAGTCATCCTATTTGGTTAATCCAGCTCTTATAATTTAGGCCTTTCCACCTTTCAGACTGAGACACACCCTTTACGCAATACCTTTCAGTACGGAAAGTACACCACATTGTAAATAGTGATGATTTACAGCCTTAGTGATATTCTCTGTTTTAAAAAAAAGACATTTCTCCATCACAGCATCCATGCCCCAATCAGTCACCAATCCCTTTGATACCATCAGAAAGTGCCTCACTGCTGAGCTCCTTCATGAGATTGTTAATAGTCTCCTACCATGCTTATAAAAGCTAATACTATTGTATGGCTTAGTTTTGAATTCATTATCATGCATATATCTTTATTTAGTTTTCAATCAACAAACATCTATGGAAAACTGTGCCTGATTCTGACAACTCCAGAATAAATAAGACGTGATCCCTTTTTTAAAAAAATGTCTCAGTGTAATAATGAGTGAATAAAGACTATTTTATGTGATAGGCACAGGAATATATGTGTATATATATATATAAGATGTATGAAAAATAATGAGAAAGGAGTGCCCACCTGCATGTGGGTAGGTGCCCAAGATTACTCTTAAAGTAAAAACAGTGTCTAGCAGTATACCAGCTAGGCAGTGGAGAGGTAACAAAAAGATGACTCATAATCAAGAAAAAAAACAAGAACATTTACAAAGTCAAGAGGCATCAAGTTAACCACATCCATAGTGGTTTGGTGTTGCTAGAGCATGGTAAGGTGACTGAAAGAGAAACATGAGAGATGGAGTTGGGAAAGCAGGCAAGAGGTAGCTCACAGAAGGCCTGTGTGCCATGCAGAGGAGTTTGGACTTGTTTCTACAGGCTCAAAGAGATTTTAAAAAATTTAAAGCAAATTAAATTTTGGAAAAAGCACTCTAGTGATAGAGATAGCTGATTGAGAATAGAGAAACTAAGTCAAAAGTGAAAACCAGGGGCCAACTATTCCGTAGAGCTGGAGTAGAGAAGAGAGGCTATTTGTGAGTGTTGACATAGGCATTAACATTTGCAGATTTCCAGCATTTCTTGGCCGATTGCATAAATATGGTACTCTAGGAGAAAAGTTAATATGTTATGTGAGGCCAAATTTCAGACCAAAGTACATCCTTATGGGAGCTTCATGGGAGAATTTGACCTTACTGTGAGCCACTGTCTGCTGGTCTCCAGGATTGTGGGTATCTTGCCCAAAGTAAGAATGCATCAAGAAGGGAGCAGATAAAAAGAAAATACTTGCCAATTTCTAGCTTTTCTTTCACTGGACAATGAAACTGATTCTTAATAATGTCTCCTTAAAGTCAATTAATGCCCCGATTTCCTATTGTATTCCCATTGCTGCTTTTTCCAAGCAGAATTTTCAAACCATTGAACTGAATTGCAACTTACGCACAGCCGGGTGTTGAAACAGTGAAGTATATTCATCCCTTCTCTCTCAATGAGAGTTCACCATAAGTGTGCTTTTCTCTTGTTCACTTTGGGCTGCCAGGACAGTTTAAAGGAAATGTTCAACAGCGTATGTCTCACGTACTGTGTTCGTGAGACAAATGGAAGAATCTGCATGGGTGTGTTTAAGTCTTCTCTGTATTGCTTCCTACAGAAAGGTTTGAGGTTGAGATGAACAAGGCGAGGAGTAGGGACCTGCTGAAAGCCCAGGTCCCTCAGTGACCTGAGTGCAGAACATAGGCTGGTGATCAGATGGTCAATTATGTGTTTGTCAAAACACAGTGGGCTGCATTCCAGACTGCCAGCTTTGGAGACCCAGCTTCTGCCAACCAAATGTCATCTGGGAACATGCAACACTGGGCACTGTGAAAGAGTTTGAAATAGACCTTGCCACAGCCAACCTACTGCCACTCTTATAGTACCAATATGGCATGCACAGCCGGGCCCCATGTTTCAGAGCTCAGGAATTCACTGTACTAAATTCAGGAGGTCAGATGGGTTCATGTTTTCAAAGCCTATGTTCTCTGCTTTTAATACTGTGACTTACTCCTCAACAATTTCCAGGGGATTTTTCCAGTCACATCTCTGTGGAAACCACTCTTTTTGTGATTGTTATGAGAGCCTTATAAATGTCCTAGAGGAGAGGGAAAAAATAAACTTCTCTGACAATGACTGTGATTCCTACAAGGGATTCCAACTCTTAGGAAATTACATTAAAGGTGCATAGCTTTTAAAATATCAGGAACCACCTTGGCAACTTATAAAAAGCAGAAGGGCTTTGCCTATTTTATAAAGTGATTTGCATATACCTGCATAAATAATGTCCCCACCTGTACTTTTATGCAGTCAGGTTGAATAAATTAAATTCAGTGATCTTTAAAATATTCACTGTCTTTCATTGCTAAGACACCATTTTCAGGACCCTTCCTCCTCTTTTTTTCCCCCTGTGATGGTAGTGGCTAATTTTTTTTTCCAGGTTATTCAGAGAATCTAAACACCATGAAGGCCAGTCTACCAAAGGCAGGAGTATCATCTCCCTCGGCTTGAATTCCCTTAGATTTCTGTCCATCAGGCCATGAGTTCCAAAGCTTTTTCAAACAAAAAATGCTGGGATATATTAAGATGAAAACATGGTTCAAGATAGGATTAAGCTTTGCTTCCTACGTGTGTACTCAGACTTGCACTCATAGCCGCTCATATTAACCTTTCCTTTCTGTGCAAATTACCGCAGCCACTTCAGAAACAATCCAGCTACTATCTCATATCAATTTTAAATTGGGCCTTCAAGCTGAAGCCTAGTCAGTAGGCCAGTCTCAACCACATTCATTCCCTAAGTATTATTAAGCACATACTACGTACAAAGAATCATGTTTAGTGGAACATTAAAGCATAAATACAGGACATTACCCTTAGTGGAAAGGATTTGAAAGTCAGTTAGAAAAAGAAGTTATACAGTTGAGTATTTTGATCATAAGACAATAAATGTTGAAGTTCCAAAAAGAATGGTTTAGTACAGAAGGAACTATAAAATTTCATTCTTGAGATCTTGAAGGCCAGAAGTTTACATGTAAATGCAAAGTGTGATTCAGATGTATCTTTAAAAATGGCTAGAATGCAAAAAATATAGAGAATGCTATTCTAAACAAAAGCATACACCTAAGTGTTGCTTTGAGCAGATCTCTAAGTAGCACTGCTCTCCTCCACCCAAGTTCAAAATTCATTGAAAAATGAGGAAAAAAAGAACTGATAGCAGGTGAATCAAAATTATATGAATGTAGGTTGAAAGGTATAACAAAATGGCTTCACTGACTCCTTTATCTTCACCATGAACTTCAAAAAAACCCTCTCAAGGGAAAATTTGAACCTCCATATAAGCAACACTTTTCCATGTCATAATTCCCACTGGACTAAGCAAGAAAAAAAGGAGAGTGAGGCTAAACTGTACTAACAAACTGATAGATCAACTCTATGAAATGAGAAATATGGACCATAGGCTGTTTACCAACAAGATGATTTGTCTCCATGGAGACATACAAGGAATTAGGCAAGAGATAAGCAATGTTTAGAAAACTTGCTTGTGGAAACTAGGAGTGAGAAAGACAGTGTAACCAACATGGAGATCCACAGGCTGGAAAATAGGAGCAAATACTAAATGAGATGAAAATGGGAATCAGAACCAAGAGACCAAAAAAATTTTTTTTTTCATCTGTCTAAAGGGGTAAACCTGGGCTAGAATTAGTAGTCTTTGTGGTTCGCC
The DNA here is from genome assembly GCA_004027295.1 of Dolichotis patagonum. Taxonomy (NCBI): domain Eukaryota; kingdom Metazoa; phylum Chordata; class Mammalia; order Rodentia; family Caviidae; genus Dolichotis; species Dolichotis patagonum. Next base: position 94,417 of record PVJX010000442.1, on the reverse strand, counting down.
AAGTAGATATAGCAAAGCCTCCTTTTGGGAGTCTCATAGTTGCTAGCATCAGAACCTGAAGTAACAGACAAAGAATAACAAAATGTTGAAATAAATAAATCCTGTTAGGAAGAGAAATACAAGCATTTATATCTCTTATTAAACTAATAATAATAGGACATAATGTTTATTGAATTCTTGCCTTGCTTTAGATGCTGGCTTAAATACTTTTAATGGCTATCTGATTTAACTTCTAAAACTATAATATTAAGTACATGCTGTTATAATCATAGTAGTGCAGATGAAGAAATTGAGATTTAGTATGTCTGAGTAATTTTTCCGAGAACACTTAATTAATAAGAGAAAAATTCAATCCAAGACTATCTGTTTTAAAACCTTGGCCAGATTTCATTAAACACAAAGTGAGTAACTACTAAATGCTGAAGATATGATGGTCAGATAAGCAGACATGATATATCTCTTCCTGAAACTTACATTCTGGGGAAAAGAAGACAGATATTAATCAAATATTCATACAAAAGAACATATATCTACAAACCATGCTTACCTTTCCAAAATGAAAGTGAAAATGCTCTAAGAACAAATATAAGAAGGGCGTCTAAGTAAGTTAGAAGTTCAGGGGAAACTTCCCAGAGGAGATGACATTTTAACTAACATCTGAAGATGAAAAATGAGACATGACGTTAGATAGTAGGGGAGGATTACAGGAAGAGAAAACTGTATGGGTATAGGTGCTGAATATAGCTGAATAAAGAGAATGAGGTGAATAACAGCCCCAACTGAGGGTGCAGATAACGGGGAAGTAAACTAAAAAAAAATATGTGACATGATTGACTCTGGTTTTTATAAAGATATATTCTTGGGCATTCATCCCCAAGAGATGGAAACATAGCCACACATTAGCCCATACACAAAGGTTCATAGTAGCTTTACTTTTATTAGCCTGAAACTAAAAACAACCCCATCATCTTCAGTGAGTGAATGGCTAGCTGGCTTAAATAGTTTACTATGACATATCCATGTGATGAAATACTTCTCAGCACTAAAAAAGAATAAACTATTGAAACACACAAAAAATTTGATTAATTGCAAAAGTACTACACTGAGTTAAAAATCCCAATCTTAAGATAAAAAACTACTATAAAAACAACACTCTTGTAGTGGAAAAAGTAATAATGATGAAGTACAGATTCATCTTTGACAGAGGTAGGAGACTGAAGCAAAGATGGAAGTAACTGTGGCTATGAAAGTTAGCACAGGGATTCCTGAGGTAGAACTGATCTATAGTTTGTGGTGGTATTTACATAAATCTACACGTATAATAAATTACCTAGAACTAAATACCCACAGCAGTGTACATAGCGCCATTGAAACTTTAAAGTAAATAGATTGTATCAATATCAATTTCTTTATTGTAATATTGTGCCATAATTATACAGTCTCATCCCTGGGAAAAGCTAGATGAAGGGGCCAACAGATCTCTCTGTATTTGTCTTACAATTGCATGTTAATCTACATTTGTCCTGAAAGTAAAGATAGGGAACAGAGAGAAAAAGAGAGAGAGGAAGAACATGAGAGGGAGGAAAGGGCCAAGGAAAGGGAGGGTGACAGAAAGACAGAGAGAAGGAATCTATATATATATATATATATATATATATATATATATATATAGGAATATATATATATCAAGGAATATATATATATCAAGGAATATATATATATCAAGGAATATATATATATATATATATATATATATATATATCAAGAAAACTTCATTGCAAATGATTTAGAAGGGTCCAAGGTGGATAAGGGATTATCAACATGGAAGTTACCATGGTAGACCGGATAGCATATAAAGTACAACAATGACCATGGGAAGAGAGGGAAAATACGTGAAACTGAGAGATACTTCTGAAAATATACAAGACTTTCTCATGTGTTGAGTTCATTGACAAAGATGAAGGAAAGAGAAGTAGCAACTATGACTCCTGATTTTTGGTTTTAAAGCTAGTTGTATCGAGATGGCGCCACTCACAATTACATAAAATACCAAAGGAGAAATGGAGCAAATGGAAAATCATAACTTCTGTTTCTTAGATGTTAAGTGTGGGGTGCTTTTGATGGATACAAGGCATTTTGATGTATACAACTGGAATTCAGAAGTAAAATAAAAGCTAGGCATAACAATTGAAAGTAATCAACTGTAGCAGTAAATGAAGCTGTTGGCATGAATGATACTACCTGGGGACATGGTTTGATTGGGAACTGGAGCTAATATAACCCTTAATATTTAATCAGCTGGTAGACCATATCGGGCGCGTTCAGGGTGGTATGGCCATAGACACAGCTGGTAGAAATAAAATCTGTAAATACGCTGAGAGGGTAAAGATGAAATTGTCATAGAAAAATCAAAAACTGAAGCACAGAAACCAAGGGAAGAACATTTCAAGCACAGCGGTCAGCAATGCATTGTGCTCCTGAGAGGTCAAGTCAAGGGCTAAAAAATATACTTTGGATACATTAACTTGAAGATTATTGTCTACCTAAGCAGAAGTTTTTTTTGTTGAAATGATAGAAACAGTAATTTGTTCATAATGGGACAAGGAGGGAATGAGAGATAAAGAGACATGGCTCATGTGAATAACTATTAGATGTTTTGCTGTGAAGAAAGGAAATTGATCTAATGTGGTATCCTGAGGGAGGAAGTGATGCCAAAGAAAGTTTGAAAAAAATGGAAGCATTGAATTTTTTTTGGATGCTTATGGAAGGAAAATAGAGATTCAGTGTGCCGAAGACAGAGAAAGACATAATGACTGGTAATGGTTAATTCCTGATATAGCAATAAAAATAGCACCATGACTATAAGAAGAGCTGTACAAGGAGGGAACCTCATCTCTTATTAAAATGAAGAAAAACTAAGAGATTGGGACAGATGCCAGCCTATGCATGGGTTTAGTACCAAAAAGTTACAAGATTTCATACATGATGGCTTCTAAGGGAAAAATCCTATCAAGAATAAGTGAGGAGAAGATCAGATGAAAGTAGAGGTTTGAAATAGTTTTGGAGTCAAACAAGACAACATGTTGACCAAAGAAACCAGGATTCTACTTGGCACGCAGATGAGTCTGGTGAATTAATGTAGATAACCAATCTATCTTATGTGATTTTTCTCTAACAGTTCAGTAACCAATATGAGAACACAGAAAAATTGTGTACTAGAGACAAATTTTGATGGCATTTCACCAGTGTTTATAAACAGGAACTGTAGTTTTAGTTTCTCTTTTTTGTTGCTTTTGCTCCCTTTTTTGGTTCTAGTTCAGGCCAGCATAAAAGGACATTGAAAAGACTCAGCTAAATTATCTAAGCATTTACTTGGACCTATATTGTGTTTGATCCAAAAAGCTCTCAGTCTGGGGTGGTCTGAAGGCTACCATCTGACCCAAGAAGCTAGGAAAATTGACTAATCTTTACCAAAAGACAAGAGGACTCATGTCATCACTTTTGCTAGATCTTTCCTGTCCTCCATCCTTCCCATCTTTTCCATTCTCAGTTGTTTTCCTTTCCTCAAAAAATATGTCTGTCTTATTGCCAAACCTCTAATAAGAATCATACTTATATGAATGACAAATATGATTTTTCTCTTTATCATTTTGCTAAAATATGGTCCTTTAGGAAAAATTAGTTCATCTATTTGAATTAGAGTATAGTGTGAATATTTTCTAAATTTTCAGAGCTGGCATCTAACTATTCAAAAAGGCTATTTAAGAGAGAAGGGGAGAGGAAGGATGAGTAGGAGAGAGAAGAGAGAGGGACAGGGACAGGGACAGGGAGAGAGAAGAGAAGAGAAGAGAAGAGAAGAGAAGAGAAGGCAAGGGAAGGCAAGGGAAGGGAAGGGAAGGGAAGGGAAGGGAAGGGAAGGGAAGGGAAGAGAAGAGAAGAGAAGAGAAGAGAAGAGAAGAGAAGAGAAGAGAAGAGAAGAGAAGAGAAGAGAAAGGGAGGGGAGGGGAGAGGAAAGTAGAAAGGGAAAGAAGAGAATGAACGCTAATTACAAAAGACTTTTAGGTGATTTAAAGGGGAACTCTTGATTTGAGATGAGTAAATGAGCTTCTGTCTCTAGCATTCATCTATACCATTTGCTTCTAGAGTGGAAACTCGAGGGCATTTCAGAGTACTTTGGACTGATAAAATTCCAACTGCTTGCAGATTTTTTTTTTTAGTTTTTAAAAATTGTATTAGTGTTTGTAATACATAGTGATTACATTCCTTGTGTGCAATTGGTACATGTACATAACACATCTTAATTTTTTTCATATCCTTTCCTTCCCCTCTTTTTAATTCCCTCCATCTCTTGGTCCCTCTCTATTTCAGAAAGATCTATATCCCTACTTCCTGTTAGCTGTCTTTTATTTTGCTGTTTATTTATATTTTAGGTAGAAAGCCTGTGATATTTAAACTTGTATGTCTGCTTTATCTAATTTAGCATTTTCTATTTTCCTATAAATGACTCCATTGTCTTTCCTTATGGCAGAGTAGTACTCCATTACATGTAAATACTATATTTTCTTTATCCATTCATCTGTTGATGGGCATATAGACTATTTCTAAGATTTAGCCACTATTAATTGCACTGTTATAAACATAGGTATGCATATATCACTGTAGTATGATGTCTTTAACTTTTGGGAAAATATCCAGAAGAGTAGTAGCTGGGACAAATGGAATTTCTATTTTCAGTTTTTTGAGGAACCTCCTGACTGATTTTCATGATGATTTTACTAGTTTACATTCCCACCAAAAATGTAAAAGTGTTTATTTTTCTCCACAGCATCACCAGAATGTTTATTTGATTTCTTGATAATGGCCATACTTTCTGGGATATGATGTTATCTCAGTGTTGTTTTAATTAGCATTTTTGTAATGGCGAACAATGTTGAATGTTTCTTCATGTATTTATTGGCCATTTGTATATCTTTTGAGAAGTGTTCATTTCGGTTACCCATTTTTATTGCCTTGTATTTGGATGGGTCTACTTATTTGGGTTCTTTATATATTCTAGATATTATCCCTCTGTCTGGGGAATAACTGGCAGTTTAAAAGAACATATAAAGAGGATCTTAAGGAGGTCAATAATCCTAATTTCCATTAGATGTAGAATCCTTTCCTGAGATTTATTCTGAGCATTATAAAATGGTAGTTTTAAAGAGATAGTGGAGTGGCATAATGCCCTTCCTTTATTTAAGCACATTCACTTATGCTAAATTCCCTTTAGGAAATAACACTAGGAGCATTTGACTCAAAATTAAATTGCAGATATATCTTGGATTCAATTTAGCAGCTGTTGAGTGAAGCAGCTGTATTTCTTTAGTATTTACTACTTGCATGCTTGTGTAATTCATAATTCTTATAAAATATTAAGAAAATGTAGAGTAAACAGAAAACAGCTGTAATTCTAATACATAGAAACAACTATTATTAACAAATATTTAGACCACCTTCATGTCTCTTTGGTAGATTTTAACATAATTGAGCATATAGTTCATGCATAAGGTTGTGTCTTATTTTTAATTCAATATTATAATAAATGCTTCCTGGTATAATGACAGAATTTTTATAAATATCATGATAATATCTTAGTAATATTCTATCATGTTAACTACAAGAATTTGTGTAATTATCCATGTAAATAAATTATTTATAGTATTTTAGCTTTTATATTTTTAAACTCTTTTAGAAGGTCAAAACTATGATGGATCAAATCAGATTATTAAACTTGAAGGAACCTTGAAACAGACAACAATTTCACTTACCAAGAAAATGCTCAGGCAGTGATGTTATTTCTTAAGATAGCTATTAATTACTAATGACTATGAAAATCATGTTAGAGTCTCTAAATAGTTTTTGCAGGGTTTACTTCAGGGTTGCCTCAAAATAAAACATAAAATTTAATTCTAAAATGTGTATATTTAGTTTTGCTTGAGCTTGTTATAATAATGGTATATATAAAGAACAAAGCAAAATTATTGCAAAGTATCATAACCCACAAGTAAGTACTGTAAAAGTTTGAAAAATATATTTTCATATACATCTATTTATGTCTCCTTTTCTTTCTTCCTCTTTGTATTTGTCTTTCCAAAGTGAAGGACACTTCTGTTTTGTAATTTGCTGTTTTTATTTAACATTTTAATAGTTATTTTTCCATATTAAAAATATAGATCTACATTATCTTGACAGCAACATTGTACTCCGGTATATGTATAATATATTGATTTAATCACTTATTGATGGACATTTGGGAGGTATAGAAACTTTTTCTACATAATAATGCTACAGTAACTTTTTACCTACACATATACATGCATACATTTTCTTAAGTACACACTTAATTGTTTCCTTAGGCTAAGTCTAAAGTAGTGGAACTACCATAGTAGTATGTGTATGTTAATAAAGAATCTTCTAGGAAAGCTATGTCAATTTATACTTGCACCAACAGAAAAAAAACTACCCATTTTCTCTGCATTTTCACTAATTCTTAAATGTAACTTTTGTCGTGTAAGTGAATTTTTTTTTTTAATCGGTACTGGGGATTGAACTCACCACCATGCTTGCAAGGCAGGTGCTTATGCTGCTGAGCTAAATTCCCAGCCCCCTGAATATTTTCTTATTGGGATTATGAGATGCATTTTCCAGGCATAAAGCTAAAGCATAAAATTTAAAGAACAATATATTAAATATTACTTTGTGCAAATAAATATTACTATGATGGAAAAATCCATTTTTAAACTGGAAAAATATTTTTGGCATATGTCATATCTTGAGTGTTTATTAATTGAATAATGAAAACATTAAAATGTTTATTAATATTATTTTCAGTTTTCTAAATTGTTGCCATACTCCGTGATTTATTAAATGTTTATTATTTTTAAAAAAATTTTTGATCACCTTATATTACTCTCAATCCTTTTATTAATTAGTTTTTTAACTTTAATAAAATCTTTGGAAAAAACACTTGGATTTGCAGTCTAACAAATGTTTAGTTGTTTAATCTTACTCTTTACTGCAATGATGTTGCTACCTGAAGTCCTTTAAGCTTCTTTGTATGCTCTGATATTCACATCTACCCTTGCTGCTCTCTCTGGGCAGTGTTATGTGGAGCAAACCACCAGTAAGGGAACTTTTGGCGTTTGTGAGCAGGAGCTTAGTACTTTCTGCTTGCATACACTTATATTGATCTGGCATCACTGTCCTCCAAAGAAGCATGTAAATTGTTCACGTACATGCTTATAAAAATGCTCATCTGAGCTCTGCCATCAGAATCCAGCTTCAGTAATTTATCAGGAAGGGAAAAACTCACATTGGCAATATTGCCGATTCCATTTCTCCAGGGCAGGATTGACACCACTCTTCTTCCAGATGTAGATAGAGATTTCTGGATGTTCTCATAAATAAAATGCTAGAGGCCATGTCAACAATGTCCTTCACCTTTCCCCCTCTTTCTGTGATTCCCATGTGTATTACTACATACTTAATGAAATGGAATATTTTTCAGCAACTTCAGGGAAAGTGAAAGACGCTAGAGAAGCAGAAATGCCAGGCTGACAGCCTCACACTAGCATCCACAGTACAAACTGTAATAGGGTGTCTTCCTGTTGCTTTAGGATAGGGAGCATCTGGGTTCTTAGACTTCCTTGATGTTTTTCAAAGGTGCAGGAGTTGTATAAGGTTGTTCCCAGTGGTTTTTATGGTTTAAATCTAAAATGTCCCAAAGGCTCTTGTATTCATAGGTGGGTTTTTTGTAAGGTTGTTGGCTTATGAGCATTTATAGCTGATGCTATAAGCAATGTCAGAAGGGGGATGTGCTGGGAAGAGGGAGTCATTGCAGTGTGTCTTGGAAGGATACATCTCCCTCCCCAGCTTCTTCCTACATGCTTTCTCCTTCCTGTTTTCTATTCCAAGAGCATCTCTCTTCCATACTCCTCTGCCATGCAGCCCTGCCTTGGAGTCAGTCAACTATTGATTGGAACCTCTGCAAACTGAAAGCCAAAATATACTTTTCCCTCCTTTAAGTTGAAGATGTCAGATATTTTCTTTTATTGATGAAGAAAGTGACTAAGACAGTAGTAATTGGAGCATTTCTTAGCACAAGAAGTTCAGTTGCAGGTGATAAGTGATGGTATGTGCTCCAGGGTATTCTTACCCCTTGTGGCAGAAAAGTGTGTATGTGAAAATAGTATATGTCTTAAATCCATAGACAGTGTCCATGAAGGAAACAGAGGCGGAAGAAAGACAAGCATGTGAAGGATTTTGTGACAGTCCCTGTAGGCCAGTCTCAAGGTAAGGATGGGAGTAACCAAACCAGTCCTAGTAAATGGCTTGTTATCTACCTGAGCAGTCAAACCTCAGGGGTATGAACATACGGTCATGAGCCAGCCTAAGTGCTGCAAGTGGCACCGTTAGAGACCAGGAGACTGAATATTAATAATACTCTGAGAAAATTTTACATGTACACCTGCTCTATAGCATAACTTATATTCAAAGGCAGATGGAATGTAGAAATGATGATCAACATTGTTATTAACATCATGAGTGTTCCTCATATTTTTTCATCCTTTTCATTTCTTTCTCATGCATCTTTACCTGTTTAAAGCTGCAGCTGTGTATGTGTGTGTATATGCATACACCTGATATATAACTCATACTTAAGGAACTTGCTTAATCCTTTCTCTAAAATGCTTAAAGACAAGTTGTACAAGAAGACTTTGTAGCGATAAAATTAAAATCTTAGGCCCATTCAGTTTCTTTTAAAACACTGTGTATTTTCTCTGTTATTTCTTATTCCTCCATATGGGGAATTGAATATAAATTAAACACTGGACATATCTACCTCACCCTTATGCAAGAGAATTATTTTTAGACATTTATTTAAAACAGGCATCCCTGCTTGTTACACTGTGTAAGAAAGGCTAAAATGGGTTCCACCTTTAGTTATTCCTCATATATTTCTAGACTTTTTCTCACGTGGACAAAAGTTACCTGCTGTAATTTAAAATTGACCCTATAGTTTAGAACAAAAAAGTATGTGTCTCATGAAAGTGTATGAGTAAAACATTTGACAAATCCTTTAATAGCGTCCTTCAGTTCAGTCCTTACAGCCTGATCCAGGGTACATAGAGTTCCAAATAATGTTGGGAGCATTTTCACCCCACTTTCACCTATTACAGCCATGCTTGAATAATGTTCAATACATTGCTTCTTCACCGGTAGCATTCACATAGTCCTCTACTAGTCCTATAATATAGTGGTTCTACCAAAATTAAAATCTTAACACTGCTTACCTTTTCTAGTATGCACAGTGTCTGTTGGTTGGTTATTTGTACACTATACACCTACTTACAAAGAACCAGAGTATTCCTAGCAATCATTAACTTTACTGTATTAGTCATCTTTCCTGTCACTGGACACAATGCCTGACCCAGAAAAAGGATGGAATGTTTAATTTAGTTCAAGGTTTAGGAGAATTAAGTCCATAGTCAGATTGCTCAAAGGCAGGAACATCATATTGGAAGGTCATGGAAAAGAAAAGCTGCTTAGTTCATAGCAGAGAAGGAATAGAGCAGGGGAATAGCGCCAGACAGGAATGGGTGAGGGACTTCATATATTAGTGAGTTCACACCTCCATGACCCACACACACATACCCCAGGAGCATGTTGTACTAATCTTCTAAGTGTTTCTTAATCCAATGAAGTTGCTATATTAGGATTCGTAGTCATAATCCAGCCCTTATCAACTTCACACCCAAATACACCTTCTTAAGCCACATTTATTCTTCAAGACAATAGCAAGTTCATAATTCTACCTAACATATTACAACTATCCTATGTACAACCAGAAACACAGTAGTTCCATTCCCAAAGTCTCAGCCATTCCAGAATTTTTGAAAAGTCCAAGTCCAAGTCCTGTCTGAGATTCAAGGAAAAATCTTAACTGTGACCCTCTTTAAAAATAAAAAAGCTATATAATTCCAAGGTATAAGGGCACAGTGTAAATATTCTCATTTCAAATTGGGGGAGTAGAGGGATAGAAGAAAAATCAGACCAAAACAGTATTAAAACCCAGTGGGACAAACATTAAGTATTGTAATTCCATTCCAGAATCTGGGAATATGGTGGTAAAATGTGAGTTTCAGAGGGCATGGGTGACTCCACTCCTTTGGCCTTGCTGGTTGCAGTTCATGAAGTTTCTTTTTTGGGCTTTCCTTGGCTGATGTTCTACATTTATGGCATCTCTGAAAATCTGTGATTTCCTCTGAACCTTCAGCTTCATTCACATAGCTTCTTGCATTGCCCTCTCAGGGGCTCCTTATCTGGCCTGCAAGACTTCCTTTGCAGTCTGAGTAGAAACTTTCTTGATCCACAGTTCTTATAGTCTCCAAGCCGGTAAAGCCAGTATCACATGGAAAATTGAAAATCTGCCCTCAGCATCAGTAGCCAAACCCCTTGGACCATAGCTGCAGCAGCCTCCGAATGCCTGTGTGGTTGAGCACAATCAAATGTATCTCAGGGAACCAGTCCCCTAAGCAGCCTTTCTCAGACAGTAGTTTTATGGATTCTCATCTCAAATGAAAGACTGATACTTTTGTACCCTTGAGCCTGTTGAGGTGGGATCTTGCTAATTCCTAAAATGTCCTTAAGGTGTCTTTCCTCTTATTCTTGTACAAAGTACTTAGTTTCTTTTTAATGGTGATAATCTCTTTAGCAGCCACAACTCCTTCGGCCCTAAACTTACATCTGATTCCTTCTAGGCCAAAATTTACATTTTCAAATTTTTCTGCTCTGCCTTTGCCCATAGTTTTCACTTTAAATGTGGCTGAAAGCAGCCACCAGTATCTAAACCTCAGACTAAATATTGAGCTGTCCTAGAATTTCCTCTTCTGGATTCATTAGTCCCCCAGCCTTAATCTCAGTCTCCTATGAAGTCTCAAGATGTGAGCATAATGTAGACAAATATTCTGCAAGAGTGTAGCACACGTGCCTCTTGTCCAACTGCCAATGAAGTCCTTGTTCCCATTGATAGCTCTTAAGCCTCACTTTTACTGTCTATGTACTGTGAGCATCCCGGTCTTCTGAGCTCCAACCAAAATCACACATCAAGCTCTGTCTCTAGCAGTCTAGGGTTCCTCCATTTCACTTCTCCAAACCTTTCTAAACTTCTTCTGTAAACCAGTCCCAGAGGCTTCCAACCCACATGGTTAAGTACAATCATGAGGACAACCACACTCCTACCAATTTTTTTTTTATATTAGCTTTTCCATCTCTGGATATAATACCTAACATCCAAAGTTTAAAGAAAGAAAAGTTTAATTTAGCTCATGGTTTGGAGAGTTCAGTCCATAGTCAGCTGGCTCTAAAGCAAGACCATCGTGGCACAAAGTTGCTTAGTTCATGGCAGCTGGGGAGCATAGCTGGGAAACAGTACCAGGGAGGAATAAGCAAGTAACAATATATATAGAGTCCATACATCTGTGACCTATTTAGACACACCCAGGAGCATACTCTGCTACTCTGCAAGTGTTTCTTTTAATCCAATGAAGTTGACATATCAAAATTAATAATCACAACTACTCATAAATTCCAAGGCCAGCCATTTTGTGGCAAGCTGTTATGTTTACTACTCCATCCCATAGCTCTAATTTATATAGGAAATAAAGTTTCAGGCATGTAAATTTACATCCATACAACTACATCAAATATCTGAATTCTAGCACAGGAATCCAAAAGAAGTCTTATTGGCTACTATTATTTGAAGTCTTTCCCTTTAAGCAGATAACAAAGAATTACAACCAAAACACTTGAAAAATCCCTTTAAAGATACTGTAGAATTCAATCCTGGGCTTGTTCCATCTTAGAAAATGGAAGTAGTTGCAACATCTAAGTTCCAGATAATACTTTTGACTACTGTATTTGTGCTACTATAACAAAATGTCTGGACATGAGTAATTTATAAGCAGAATTGTTTTTCACAGTTCTGGAGGCTTAGAAAGTCCAAGATCAAGGGACTGGCAGATTTGGTTTCTGAAATGGGCTTTTTGACTACCAAGGTAGTACATGCAACCAGAAAACTGCATCCTCATGTGCCAAGGAATGACAAAAGGGAGGAAGACAGCTCCCTCTCAGCCCTTACATAAAGATGCTAATAGGGTCATGAGATTTTTGCTTTCATGATTTCATCAGCTCCTATAGGCTCTGCCTCTTAATTATTTCACACCGGCTACTAAATTTTTAGTATATGTATTTTGGGGGACACAATCAAACTATAGCACCTAGTAAGAAATGAATATATAATTTTTTCATTGTTGTGTTAAAATAATCTTTAATTAAGTTCAGCCTTTCTCATTTTTACTCAGGTAATGACTGACGGGAAAAACTCCATAGATAGGAAATAAGAACTCTGTAGAGGTAATCTTTCAATGGATATAGACTTTGAAGCAGGAAAAGATGCAATAGAAGCCACAAAAAGAGCTGAGGACTGTGTGCACTTTAGCTGCATCAGCCACCCTGGAATCAGTTAGGCATTAGTTAAAATAGAATCAAAAACATGTACTCTATATTCATCCATTATTAAAATTGTGTAGAGTTTTAGTTTCTTCTCATCTCTGAGCAAAATTATTTTTGTAAAAATAACTTAGAATAAGATAGATTTCCACAGGGAGGTCAACCAATGTCAGATTATTACATACAAACAGTATATACCTTGGCAGGCCACACTGACATGAAGAACAGCTTAGTGATCAGGGAAAATAAACTGAGTGACCCAGGGGGCCCAAAGTAAGGACCACTGTGTATATGAGACTTTATCATCTTCCAAAAGCTTACCCAAAATTAGTCATGTTTTTCCTTTCTCAATAATGAGCATTAGTAAACTTAAAGATCAAACAAAGTTCTTCTTAACAACTTCCATACCTAGGTCATCTACAGTGAACTTCATTTGTGATCTAGTACTTCAGAGGACTTCTGTACATGAACATAGGTGCAGATGGATAGGAACACACATCCCCAATCTGTTGATATGGGCTTTTTCCTGCCTATTAGATCCATCACAATCTGTTTCTAATGAGACCTCTTTGCATTCCAATAGAAATATCTCTGTAACTCTCCTGGCTCCCACAACATTTGCTGGGAGCATATTTAATATGTTTTAGCTTTACTGCTTGAAGATGGAATCAGGGACATCTACCTGTACATGACAGTGCTTTGGCTCTTGCAGTTGCAGAACTTAATGTATGTATCAGTAATGAAAATCTTAATTAAGAAAGCTGCATCATTGTCCATGAACACTCATTTTTCTCCCCCTGCAAAGCCTTTTGTGTGTTGAAGTATATACCTGGTCCAGACAGACAGAGCCCTTGAAGAGCTTGTCTGGAAGATCTTCTCTTGATTATTAACAGGTAGCAAATGACAAAGTCTCCCTCTCCTTTTGTCTTGAAGCTGAGACTTGGAACATCAGAGCACACAATGTACTGCGGAACTTGTTTGTGTGTGTGTGTGTTTTTTTTTATTAACTTGCCTTTATTACTTTGGTGGATTTAAAATTTCAACAGTGTTGATCAAACTTTAGGTAGCTTAGAGTTGCCAAAACACTTGCAGATGCATATTTACATATCTAGTCTCCTGGAAATGTAATTTTCCATATAGAAACAATGTTTAAACATTGCAAAGGACAGTTTTAAACAGTCTGCCCATGTTTCTGGTATCTTTAACCTTTAGAGTATGGGGACTACAAGATCCCTATTTATGTGACCTAAGCAATTACTTCTTTCCTTGTAACAATGTGCATATGCCAATTTGTCATTTTGCACAAAAAGTAAGAAGCTTTCAATGATGAAATAATTTTTAGCACCTAATTGTATGCATAAAAATTGAGAGTTGTTAAGAAGGTCTTTTGAAAGGTGGTCTATAATTATATTTATGAAATAATTCCCAATTGTAAAACTTTAATGATGCCCCAATAGTAATGTCTTAAATAAAAAATCATTTAAAATTCCTTTAAAAACCTGGGAACATTTTACTTTTATAAAGTCACTATTACTGCTATTAATTCTTTTGTAACTTGACCCAAGACCTACATGTACAAGACAAAGTCTCATGGTCCCACTATCTTAGTTACTTTCCTCACTGTTGAAACAAAATAGCTAACACCCAAAGTTAAAAGAAGACAGATTTATTGTAGCTTACAGTTTATAAAAGTTTTAGCTCATATCTGGATACATTGCAGAGTGGCATGGCACAGAGGGATCAAAGAGGAGAAACAGTTCATTCATTGCAAGCAGAAGACAGCAAGCAGCAAAGTAGCAAAGCAGCAGGCAACAGTCCACTACCACAGAAGCCCTCTTACTGTCCCTTATATTCTATGTACACCCAGAACTATGCCAAACCAATCAGTGGACTAATGTAGTAATCACACACCCCTAATCCTAACATCACCCACTAATCCCAGCGTCATACATTCTAGATCCAGCCACCTCTGAAAAGCTCCACCCATGAGCCCTATGACCACCTGAGGCTTTGGGGAGTCCTCTAGACAAAAGCCACAACACTCTCCTACTTACATTCCATTCTGTCTTCTACATTTTCTAAGTTTCTACTCTGCAACATTAACCATTTTCTGGAAGACCCATGTAAATAATTGATTTGGGCTCCAGCCATAGTTATATAACACTTTGTGCTAGAATAAGCCACACCCACTTAAAATGCCTGAAATGAATATTTATGATCAGTTTTCTTTCTCCTAAGGAATGGGGAGGAGGGCAGCCTTACTGCCTCAGAATATTTAAACTTTAGTTAAATCATTTACTTTGTCCTCCTGAAACACACATACATAAACAGTACTAGGCTGTTTTTATTCACTTTGCTCCTTAAAATTGCACATGGTTCAACTCATTTATTTTCAGAAGCACTGCAAAATAGGCATGATCAGTTTCCCACATTTCTGGATTAAGAGAATATTCATGTAAATATTATTTCTGTTCATTATGAAAGATATGAAGAAGACTTCATCATCAGAAAATTATTTTCAAATAGTCTTGACTATTAAAATCTCATGGCTGCATTTGCAGTATGTTTTGATTATGGTTAAATATGAAAAGTAAATAAAATAGACTGATGGTTATACAGTAGCAGCACAATAAGAAGACAAAGCAGGTATTGTCAGTGCTTTTGGTTGCTACATAGGAAAACTGTGAGTGGGTTCTTTTATTCTGAATGATTTTCAAGAACCTATTTGACCAATGCTGTTGTATATCCTAAAGCAATTGTGCAGTAGTGGGCCTCGGGGAATGTTGCAGGTTTATAGCATAAGACATATAGTAGAACCTCAATAAATGTTTGAACAATAAATTCTGAATGTATAGCAGAAAGAATGAATTATGTTAGCATTTCAAAAACTAAACCAGAAGATCTGATATTTTTCTAAATTTTTGGATGTCCCTGGTTAATTAAAAGTTAGAAATCTTCTGAATTTCTGTATGTTGGTTTTTCACCTTCTGAAACAATAAACTACTCATAAAATTATGAAAAATCTGAATATTTAAAATTTGGATAATCAGTTACTTTTGCCTCTAGAACACATACACATCACAGTGTGTATATATATTTCACAGTGTGGTGTATATTTCTACTATGGTCATGAATAAAAATGTTTCAAAAACTGTAGCTCGCAATAAGATATTCTCTCATTAAGTATATCTTCAGTTTGCTTAAAATTGAATGATTACATGATTTAAAATGACAGGTCCTCTGATTGCCTACCCCATCCCATCTCTGTGCTGATACCTCAGTGTTTTCTAGTTATTTCTGTGCTTGAAATATGTTATGTAAACCAGTCCACAAGCTAAGGAATAAAATAGGCTAGGGCAAAGAAGTCTCTTGCAACTTTAGTGAAAAGTCTCTAGAAAACATATTAGCTGAGTATAAGGGTGCTCTTCAGTTCAGACCTGGCCACCCTTTGCTTCACATGGAAATGTATCCACTAGCAGTGTTGTAAGTGATCTTTTCAGCAAATGTGTGCATTAGTGATCCTCCAGAGCATCATAGTTATGAGTGCTTAATAAGACATTCATAAAGCAACCTGCAGCTTGTTACATTTAAATGCCAATGACTTCCTTATTTCAAAAGCAACTAACTTTAAACATAGTAATAACATTCCTCTATATGCAAACCTCCGTATGTAAAAAGGTTTACATTTTAAAACAAACATGTTTTTGAGTTTTATCCAAATTCAAAAAAAGTGTCTGAAAAATTTAGCAGCTGAAAAACACTTTCTCCTTGCTGGGAAAACTTAAACCTTGCTAGGCTTTAGCAACTTAAAAAAAAAAATCACTTCTGTGCTGAGAACTAGCATGAGAAATCTCAGCATGAAAGGTTGTTGGAATTTTTTTCTTCATAAAGTTAGAACCAATTGTTGGGTTTAAAGTGATACCACAATATACATATGCTTTGTTAGGAACAAAAGATTTTTCATCACATCTAATTTCAAGGATATCTTCAACAAAAATTAGGGGAAAAAGATAAAGACTACTTAGCACTGATCCAGTGTCTGAAAGCAAAGGTTGAGGACATCATTGTATCATCAAGGTCTGGAAACACTGCTAATCCTGAGCTGGTTGTTACCATTTGAAAACCTATGGGTATTTGTTTTATTGTTGTCTCACTCAATCCGTACTTAGCCAAGAGTATCTCACAAGGGAAGCACTGCTCTGTGATGGTGTCTTGGACTTTGTTTTCTGTTTGTTTCAGCACTTCAATAAATTGTCTATTACCTGCCATTATGACCTATATGCATTTACTGAGAAGTTTTTCAAATCAAACAAAATTATGTGGCTGTGTTTCCAGAAAGCTGAGCCATTCTCATTATAGGAAGGAATTGGAAACATCCACACAACTATATATTTATAGTGAGCTCATATGTTTGGGCATACTCAGGAAAATAAGCAAACAGGCTGGACAGTACTCATAGGATGGCATAACTTGTTCAGATGTTTGCAGCCCATGCTTGTAACAGTATATATATATATATATACTGTTAGGAGCATGTATATATATGTATATATATACTGTTAGGAGCAATATATATATATTGTGAAGAAGGCCCACAGAGGAGTGTTCCTCTTAATACTCTCTCAGGGATAAAGGTCACAAAGTAATTTTTAAAATACCCACTCTGGCAACTTTTAAAATATAATGTATAAGTAGTGACCTGAGGAGTCATAGATGGGAGAACAGACAACATATATCTAGTATTGACTTGGTGATTTTTTTATAAGTCCTTCCTTGAAGACAGGCTTAGATATTTCAAGACCTCCTTAGAAAAATTTTTCAGCACCTTCTGTGCTCCAAATTGAGTCAGTTTGCATTGTGTTTCAGTATAACTGAGTAACAGGCTGGCAAATTCCCTGCTTTCCTATTCACCAAAGTCCAAAATAGAACTGACAAAAACTCCTTTCATCTCTCCCACCCCTTCAAAAAACACCCCACTATGCCCCCTTCCTCCTCCCAGAAACTGACCCCCCCAAAAAAAACAGTAAATAGAACTAGCCCTGAAAGACACATTCCTAGCTATAACTCTTGCACTTTGCTCAGTACTGTGAGCTTACTGGAGCTGGTGTATTTTTATAATACAAATGCATAAATGTACTGACAGGCAGAGGATTTGCAGTGTCCCTTTTGGTGACTCCTGACTGCCTTGGTCTAAAGTATGTTGCACAGGGGAAGTTCATCAACCTCACTTTTAATAAAAGACTCAATTTGCCATCTCATTATTTTTTTTAAATTGTGGCCAGTGACTTAATTTTTCATAAAGTTTATATAAAACTATGTGTTTCGTGATTTCATAACTTTCTTCCCATACAGATTTCCAATCTGTGTCTTATACTCACCTACACACATGTGCACACATTTACAGATTACATATTTAAAGTGTGCTGTGTGTGCCTGTTTGATAATGAAGATAATCACACTGTAAATAATTGTGCAAAACCAAGATGAATACTAATTTTTCAAACCATGAGGTATTCATTTTTGAAAGGTAGCTTGATTTATAGAATACCCTTTTTTAAAATTATTTTCTAGAGTAAAATTTTTAATAAATATACTGATCAAAGTGAAAGAAAGAAAAATATGGTACATATAAAGCTTAAGTTAAACATTCAAAATTGGACCAAATTTTTGTTCAAAATTCAAATCTGTTTCTGAAAGATAAAAATTAGAAAAGCTGAAATCTATGCAAAAGAACTCAATGTACAAAGCCATTTCTAGTTGTTCAAACATGAATCCTAGAGATTTAGACCCACATTTGTTAGTTTATCTTTAAGCTTCAGTTTCCTTACTCTAAGAATAGTAACTCTTGTGATAATGCTTTCTAAAGGTAATAATGAGTCAAAAATACTGTATCATTGATAGTAATCTTGGAGATGGAAATGAGGCATGCTTAAGTATGTTATCTCATGTTTCTGAGTATATACGTAATGGTTCTGTATAACCACAACACATATGATTATGTAATCCATTTTGTTTTTTCAAATTTACATTATTGTACACTGACTATGTACCAGGCAGTGTGGTAGGAACTCGATGCACATGATCTCATAATCCTTACAACAGTCCTCCAAGTACCTTTATTATACCCATTTTTCAGATGAAGGACTAGAAGCAGAGAAAGCATCATCAGTTGCCAACAGATGGATAAAGAGTTACTGATGGGTTCAGACTCTAAACCAACCAGTCTAACCTAGAAAAATAATTACAAATAAAAAATTCACTGTCCACAAAACATTTAATTGGATACATATACATAAGTAGAAACAATATCATAGGAATCCTCATAAGTTCCTTACTATGCTTTGTAATAATTATTAGCTCATTGCAAATCTTGTTATATATGTAGTTATATTGTAAAGCTTGAAATAAGCTAAAAGTTCATCTCCCAATGACTGTTTCAGTGTAGTATGTATCAACTAGGTAAATTTTTGAGACTTTAAAATGTTTATGAAGATCTGATAGCATGACTGTTTCTGCTGCATATTAAATTGAAAGACAATATACATGATTATACATATGATACAATCACAAAAGTTTTCTAAATATGAAATTCTAAATTGTAGACATATAGGACATTTTAGATTTTTGTATTAGTACTTTCTTGTATTTTCTAACAAGGATGAATATACTTTATTAGCAAATAACTGCTGTTTCACTAGTACTCAAAATATATGTATAAATGTATTCCTATGTAAAAAGAATTTATTTACTAGGGATCTATGTAATGGAATATCCTATGTAATAGAACCTTAGCCCCTCTTAATTATCAATAGATACTTATTTTGTTAATTTTAAGTTAATTTTTCAGTTAATTTTAAGTAATTTTGTTATATCATATCTTAAATTTATATGCATATCTAGTTTTCATAGACTATACTTAATATAATTCAAGCTTTTCTAAATGATAGGGAGTGATCATTTGAATTACTATTGTAGTATATTTCTACTACACTGATGGAAGTGTAGAATTATAAAAATAATGCTGCATATTTGAATATTGTTTTGCAGTTTCCAGAACATTTCATGTGGTATTAGCCATTCGCTCCTTATTCTATAAGATAAATTACCTCTGCTCTTATTTACTCCTGAACTGCTATAATAGTTGTACTTTTGTCTTATTAGAGTTCTCATTTAGAGTTGTCATGTTATTTCTTGTTGTATAAGTCTCTGAGATCCTTTCTTCTCTTATGCTCTATTTATAATCTGCTTTGGATGAGGAAAACAACCAATCAGTTCTGCTGAGGTTGTGTATAAAGTCCATGCATTAACTCATCACTTGACAAAACTTGTAAACAGTACACTTGTATACTCAGCAGTGGAGGGGATACACAGATAAATAAGACACAAATGTTGCCTCCCCTCAAAAAGTTTTAATCTAGCAGTAGAGCTGAGACATGTATTTACTTTGTTAAAATTCATAGTAAAAACCTGGATATGTTCTATAAAAGTAGTGCAGTTAAAAAGTAGTCTTGAGATCACAGGACTAACCACCAGACACAGTGAGGGTAGATTTGTACCTACAAGGCAAAGAGGATGTGAACATACAAAAATAAAAAGTACATACATTTCTGAATGCATGAACAAAGGATGGAAAAACCAAATGGTAATCCATCTGCAAAAAATAGTTGAATTTAACTAGAGCATGGAGTCTGAAGGTGAGTAGTGGGAAATAAAGTGGTTAAAGTAGAGTGGGACCAGAAAGTAAAAGGACTTGATTACCAGGTGAAGGAATTTGGATTTTATTCAGTAGACACTGGGGAGCTGTTCAGTTTTCAGTGGGAGAGTAACATAATCAGAGTTCTGTCTCCAGAAAATTAATCTGGCAACAGTAAGTAAAATGAATTGGAGTGGGGAGAAACCAGAGGACACAAGCTTAGGTAGGAAACTTACCACAATAGTCCAAGTAAAAGGCAATAAAGACCCTAACTAGGACAGGGGCAGAGGGACTGAACAGAGATAGCAAACTGATTTACGGCACATGATAGAAGAGAATTAATGCATTATATTTTGGGAGCAAGTCAGAGAAAGGTACCAAAGAAATATCTTTGATTTTAAACCTGGGTGGAGCCATAAACAGAAACAGAGGGCAGCTAGCAGAAGCAGGTTGGGGAGGGTAAGGCACCAGCTTAATTTTGAACACACTGACTGAAGCTGCTGACTGTGTAACCATGAGAAGCCCACTGGGCTTTTAAAACATGAGACTGCAATGCAGTGGAAAGGCCAGGCATACAAGTGAAGAGTTTTGAGTTCTCTGTATCATAGTGGACAAAGAGGGAGTGACAGAGGTTCTCAAAGTGAGTTGAAGGATTAATGGGTGGCCTAATTAATACAAGTTTGGGCAGCTTGCAGGCTTCTCCTTTTTTTAACTTTCCATTCTTAACAGAAAGAAATGTCACGCAAGTGGCTTGAGGATAAGTGAAGCATTGCTTCATACAAACATGAAATATTTTCTAAGATAATGAAGACATTTGGTACATGGTTAACAGGGTCAATTTTATATTATCTGTGGTCTTTATCTTCACATAAAGTATTGTCCTATGTGACCTTAGAAAACTCACTGTACCTCCTACCTATCTGGTTCTCAGATCCCTCATCAGATAAGGAAGAAGTTGATTAAGATCCCCGATCCCCATAACTAGCTTCAAGTAGCCAAAATTGACAGGAAGTCAGAATAACATGGAGAAGTAGGGGAATATGAAATCTATTTTTAAATCTCCCTCTGTGATTTTGCTCTACAGCCTAAAGTTGGAAACCAGTGAACTACATAACCTCTTAGGTTCATTCCATCTCTTACATTCTAAAGTTTTATCAATATTTAGACAAATTGTACATTTTTCCATAAGTGAGAAACACATATGAAAAACATTTCTCGTGAGAAAACATATCCAAAATGTAAATTTGCTATCAAGTTCAGTTCATCCATGACAAAATACTCCCCCCCTCTGCTTTAGGTTAGAAGGATGATAAATATTTAAAGTCTATTTGAAAATCAATATAATTTAGAAACGTCCCATGATACAAAATGTGAGATATATTGAGGAAGACGAAAGCCAAGGAGGATGAGACATACACATAGAGCTCTTCCACCCATACCCAGGAACTGCCCACATACCTATGCTTCAGGTTTGCCTGTGCTCTGCAGTTGATTTCTATGCTCTAACTGTTCTTGTTGAGATGTGTGGGCCTGGTGCTGCTTTTGATTGCAGCTTTCACACTATCAATGTAAGCATTTCAAAAGAATCTCTGTGCAAACCCAGCATGGGTCTTGAGTAAAATTTTTTAAAACCTGTTGGGCGTACAATTCCAACAGAGCACACAAGTTGTTTCTTTGTGACCTAACATAACGTTTGTTTTGTTCAGTTTCTGTCGTACACTTCCTAATTTAACATTTACATGGCTCTTACTACAGCATTGTTTCAGCATTCAAGGAACACATATTCTGAAGGCCCCATCAAATCTAGAGCATGCTGGACTGGACGTACAGGAGAAAAAAAGACTTGCTTATCAAGTTTTTCTATATTCACTTGTCGCTTCCAGTGAGACAGCAATTTGCTGAACTTGGCAAGTTGGGCTGGATTAAACTAGAGTGTAGAAATTTGCGAAATCTGAATGGTAGCAACTTGTAAATGAACTTTGATATCCCCTTTGCTCAGGAAAAGTTTGCTGGGGGCCGACAGTCAATAGGGAACTGTCTTAGTTACTTTCCTCATTGCTTAGACAAAGTACCCAACACCCAAAGTTAAGGGTGGGAAGGTTTATTTAGTTCAGTTTGTAGAGGTTTCAGTTCAAAATAGGCTGGCACCAATGCAGGAGGTCATGGCAGACAGGCATTGCAGAGCAGAAGCAGTTCATGGCTGGCAAAAGGAAGCAAAGCAAGCAACTACTGCTAGTTACAAGCCTCTTTCTGTCCCTTATATTGTACCAAGGTACCTGTCTTTAGGGTTAATAGCACTTACACCCTTAAGCTAGCACTGCACTGTGAATCAGACACACACTCTAGATCCAACCACCCTTGAAAAAGCCGCACTTATGACCACATGAGACTTTCATAGAATATCTAGACAAAAGCCATAACAGGAACCCTACTCAGTTTTTAAGTCAGGAATTAGCAGCCAGTTGTAGTGACTTTGGTTGTGCCCTGGCTACTGTCAAGTTTCTAGGTGTAGTGCAGTATAGAACTATATTAATCATGGTGCTAGGACATTAGCTTTATTTACCCCTTTACAGTCTTTTGATTGAAATATATTTAACCCCCACCCTTTCCCCTAGAAGAATCCTTCTTTTATCATCATTTGTATCAATTCACTCTTCTTCTATTCTTTACTCCACAGTTAGTTACCCATTTCCTTTCCCAAGCATATTGTAGCTTCTTCACTTTAATTAATCTCTGTTAGGTGATCTAGTAACCTTATGAAAGCAATTTACTTCATAAGGCTTAACCATTGTGTAAAAATTTATATTTTGAGAAGTATCTTCTTAGACAACTGGTTGTTATTCACCCTCCAGTTAATGATATGCGAAGAGAAATCCAGCACACTTTTGAGCAGGACCATTAGCTGCATCCTTTTGGTTCCTATCCCCCAACACACAAAACTTTATGTTTTTTAATGTTTATTAGAACATGTTTACAGTACATAATGTTTACATTCCTTGTGTGGAGCTGATCTATATACATAACACACCTTAATACCTTTTTTCATCCTCTTTCCCTTTCTTCTCTTCCCCTTCCCTCCATTTCTTGATCCCCTTCCCATTTGGGAAGGATCTATTTGCCTATTTTCTATTATCTTTTATTTTTCTCTTTATTTATAATTTGGGTTTCTCATATAAAATAAACCATGTAATATTTAAGCTTGTATGCCTGCTTTATTTCACTTAATATTAGGTCCTTAAAGTGCATCTGCTTCCCTACAGATGACTCAAATTGATCTTTCTTCATGGCAGAGTAGTACTACATTGTATGTAAGTTATCACATTTTCTTTATACTTTCATCTGATGATGGACATATAGGCTGCATCCAAGATTTAGCTATTGTTAATTGTGCTGCCTTAAACATAGGTATGCATGCATCACTGTGATGTCTTTAACTGTTTTGGGAAGATACCAAGAAGGGAACAGCTAGGTCATATGGAATTTCTAACTTTAGTTTTTAAGGACTCACCATACTGATATCCATAGTAGTTGTACTAGTTTTCATTCCCAGCAAAAATGTAGGAAGGTTCCTTTTTCCTCACAATCTCACTGGTGTTTGTTATTGTTTGATTTATTGATGATAGCTATTCTTTCTGGGAAAAGATGAAATGTCAGTGTTGCTTTAATTTGCATTTCTCTAATGGCCAATGATGTTAAGTATTTCTTCATGTATTTATTGGCCATTTATACTTTTTCTTCTGAGAAGCATTTATGGATTTCATTTACCCATTTTTTGACTGGGTCTTTTATTTGGGTGCACTAGATGGATAAATAGATAGATAGATAGATAGATAATTTGCATATATATAAATATGTATATATTACGTGTTAGCTCTCTCAAGAACAGCTGGCAATTTTTTCTCATTCTGTAGGTTGTCTTTTTACTCTGTTGCTTGTTTCTTTTGCTGTGCAGAAGCTTTTTAAATTTTTAAATACAAAATCATAAACTCAGGCAGGCAACCTTGTATACACCACCCCCTACATATTCTAGATTCTCCTTCTCCCTCTCCATCTGCCTCTCAGCTCTACATCCCTGATACACAACATGATATCCCAGTGTATCAGACTCCCAATTGCTTCAGCCCTGCTAGATTCACTACGTTAGTTCTTAATATGTTCCCATTCCAGTTCCTTAGTCATGGCTACATCTTCTATTTATAGCCCCATATTGTTTTGTCAGTTTACCTCTTCAGATTCTGTTCTCCTGCCCTTGGAAATAGTTTTGCAAAACAGAAAAAATATAAGATGCCATCAGATGCCATTACTAGCCATTCTTTTAAGACTTTGTTTTCTAATTGATAAAGTGGAAGCATTAAGTTTAAATATGATGTATAAATGTGATCTGAACATTTCAGTAAGGGTTCAATAGTTCTGTTATTTCATTAAAACTGTTTATTATCTCTACTCCCTTCGACAGCTTTGATTTAAATTCCTTCTACTGGTGCCACCTCACAGGACCTAATTCTTAAATGTCATGTATTGATCAGGACTAGTTTCCTAAACATGAACTTTTTCAGTTACATTTTAAACACAAAGTAGATAATGACCAAGGCTATATATTTTATAAACACTTAAGACATAGTTTTATAAATACAAGTATATTCTTAGGGATGAAAAAAATATAAGTCTTGAAACCCAGTCTGCTCCAGGAAGTCAGAAGTTTATGGTTCCTGTAGCTATTATTAGAATGTGAATTCCATATGCTGGTCAGAGATGAATTTCAGAGTCACAAGATAGTGTTAAATAAGAATATGATCTCTCTTATAACTTATTATATTAAGAAAGCAAGGTCAGTGACACTGGTAAAAGTTTTCTGTGTTTCAGAAAGGTGCTTTCTTTTGTTAAATAAGACAGCAGAGACTTTGGAATTATATCAGGTTTGTATGCAAACTCCACCACTTAAAATCTGTGGACACAAAGACTCTAGCTTTGGGCCTGGGATTTAGCTCAGTGGCTTAAGCGCCTGCCTGGCAAGTGCAAGGTGTGAGGTCATGAGTTCGATCCCTGGTACCAAAAAAAAAAAAAAAGACTCTAGCTTAGTTGCCTTGATCAAATTATTTGAGTTTTAGCTTCCTTATTAGTAGCAGATTAATGATACCCATCTTGCAGATATTTTAGGAAGATTAGAAATTATATATAAAAGTCTGGCATAATGTTTATTTTAAATAGGTGTATTTCTTGGAAATCTGGAACTAAATTTCTCTTCAAGATGAAAAAAAGAACTGAAATCATGCCCACTTTCCTTATACTGAGCTCTATAATTCAAAGACAAACAAAAACTCATTCAACTACTATAGAACGTGGAAATAAACATTTTCTGCATTTACTTTTTAATCCCAATGTGTCCAGTAAATACATGCAGATAGGCAAGTGGGATATAAATTATTTTGTCAATGATTTCTAAAAGGAAAGCTTTCAAATGATTCCTAATATACAATATACAATATAGGAGTATCTTTTGTTAATATGTAAAGTAAACATACCTGAGGCTTGTCATTAAAATGATCTCCTAACATTTTATGGAGAAATATAGAGACACTTAGTGAAACCTCACTAAAAGGAAACTTCTGTTTCAATATGTTTAATGCCCAATTCCCAAGTAGAAGTATTGTTTCTATCTAAATAAATCTTGAGTATTTTAGATAAATTGTGAAATTATGTACTGAGTGTTTTTTGTTTCTTGTTTCTAATGAATCAGTAATTTTGACCTTCGTTCCATATGCCTCTTTAATTTATGGTGAATAAAGTAATACTGATTTTTCAAAAATTAATACATATTCTTAAGCCCCCAAGTTTCCAAATTATGATATTTCCAATGGCAAATGAAATAACATGCTGTCCATGCAGTTAGTGATTTGAGGCAATTTGAACATCATGATAAAGGGGGGAGGAATTACAAGCAGTGTTATAATTAAAGGTCTGTTGATTCTTCAGTTTAAATGCCATTGTTGAAAGATTTTTCACTCAGATGTCAAAGTCTGTGGCCAGCCAAAACTTGGCATGCTAGAACTCAGCCCAGGGAAACATTGTGTTCTACAAATTTAAAAACCAAAATCTGTTAAGAACAGAAATGTTGGGCTTGGGCTGATTTCTCATGAATCAGAACCAGAACTTAGCCAAATACCACCTCCTCTTTATGAAAGGAAGTAGTGCAGGTGGATGCTAATGGGAAATATTTGCCCAGATGGAAAATAAAGGGAATTGTTATTAGATGTCAATATACAGTACACTGAGTTAAAGATTTATATCATTAAACATGTTCCCTTGAAAAGTGAAAAACATTTTAGAAGCCTTTTCTAGTTAATTCGGTGTGGATCTTAAATGAGGAAGAGTATTTTCCCATTTTCCAAGACTTGTGCACTGAGGTTTAATTACTCCATATCCCTAAGAAAACTTGAAGTGCTTTCTTAACTCACAATTGAGGAATATATTCCGAACTACTACATTTTTCGTTCTTTAACTTGAAGGTTACAAACCAGTGACCTGTGATCTACATCTAGCTAGCTAATAGAATTTTTTAAATTTATTTTTGGTCTATGCAGTATTTTAAAATAATTTAAACCAGCTCTTAAAGACAAAGAGATTTTTCTGGCTTCTCTTGAAAAAATTGGAGCTCTGGCAACATAAGACCTGCAGCCCCACATATGGCACCAGGACGGAAACTGGGTAGCAGCTGCTCCCTTTAGACAAGCCATGTTTTCTCCAGTTTGAGGATATCATTGGTGTCCTGTGTTTTACGCCACACCCACTGTTTTCTTTGACTCTACCACTTTGGCTCCTAGAGGTATTTGATTTTCTTTCATTGCTTGCATTAGTTCTGTTAAGTTTCTTTGCTTGTTCTGTTATTGTGTTAAGACTTACAAAAGTTTCTTTCCAATAAATGATAGCATTACATATGCTTTGCTCAAGGATACTCACAAAAACAGTATTGAAACAACAAAAATCAGAATGTAACCAAAAGGCCCAAAGTAGGAGATTGCTTAAATATATCCTTAGAAGAGAATAGCAAGCAGGATTTTAAAATGCATGTCTTGAACAAATGCAGGTTACAAAGCAATGTATACAGCAAGATTTCTATTTTTAGGAGGAAAATATTCATATAGAAAAAGCTAGTGTGGTAGAGCAATATTCAAAAAGTATATGCATGTACAAAACTTTCATATGCCCTTAAATTAATAAATAAGTCCCAAGGGTAGCTTTTGTAAGTTTCCTGCATGGCTTTCTATTCTATTCTGAACCAACAGTTAGAAAATATCCTGAAGCTGTTTTTCAACTCTCTATCTAAAACTGGTTATCTTTCTTGCCTTTATTCTGCAGAGGATGCAGTCAAAGGGTAAGATTTCCATTGTTGTTTATATGTTTTGAAAGCTACTCTTGCTTGCCCACATGCTACACTGCCACCTTGGCAGAGCAAGAAAACCATTTCCTGTGTTACCCTTGAGTTGGTTTGTTCTTCTTACCACCATTACATCTTTTGATGACACAGAAATTTTTCAAGACTTTTAAAAAAGATCTTGGAACTGAAAAATTGCATATAGTATTCACTTAACACAAACATAGGAACTCTTAGGGGCTGAAACTGAAACTCATCATCACAAAGATGGCAATTTTATGCCAACTGTAAGAAGCAAAGTTCCCAGGTAAGAGCAATGGAAATTTTTCTGATCCCTACACCTAGCACAATGTCTGGCACATAAGAAAAGATCAAACTATACTTGTTGAATAACATTCTGAAGTGACAGTCCCATCAAAGAATAATGAACTGCATATTTTAAAAGTCACTTATCTTTTTTAAAAAATCAAACAATAAAGTTTAGATTTTATTGCCTGTTCTTAAAACTTTAATATAATTTGTTTCAAAGTTAATAATACCAGTTGTGTGCTTGCTTGAGTTAAGGCAAAGAGTAGAAAAGAATAAAAGTAGTCCTTTTAAAGATAACTAATGTGAACACTCCAATTCTTAAATACACCTCTTCCTTGCATCACTGCTAGTTTTACTGTTGTCTGTCTTATCTATGGATTTCCACTTCTTGAAGCATTCTTCACCTTAGAGCTCTACAGCTTCTCTTTTAATCTTTCTCCAATTTACCTTTTGATCAGTCTTGTTTTTCCATCTATTGCCCTTTCATCTGCCCCTAAAATGTAAGTGTGCTTTTGTATTTTCACTTCTGGCATTCTTGAAATCTATGGGCAATTTTTTCAGATCACCTCCTTGATGACCTGAGTATCTCACTTTGGCCTGTAAAGTCTAGCACTTTTCTATAACAACTACAGGATATTTTACCAAAGGCATCTCCATCTCCTGTTGCTTTGAATGTTCAGGAAGCTAACCAAATCGATCTCAAACAAACTTGAACTTTCCTATTCTCATTTTTTTTAGTTCATTCTGTACCTCTTACCTAAATTCTATCCCTCCAATTTCTAATATTTGGAAATTTCTCATATTTCAAAATCCATCTGTCATGGTTTGTGTCTAGATGTCTCCCCAAATCCTCATGCAGCTGTGGGAGGTGGGCCTTTGGAAGGCAGCTGAATCTAGTGTTTGTGATTGGATCATTGTCTAGCACTGGGATTCATGATGTGAGTGCTGTACTCACCCAGGGGCCGTTAGGTAACATATGATACAATGGAGGCAGGGAGGCATGCTCCTCTCTTTTTTGCTCTTTTGCCCTTTTGCTCTTGTTAATTGCCACCACCATGACCAGTTGCCCCTTAGCCATGCTACCCTGCCTTGGAGCCCGCCAAGTATGAACTGAGATCTCAATGAACTGTAAGCTAAATAAACCTTTCCTTCCTTCATTTTGGGTGTTAAGTACTCTGTTTCAGCAACCAAAGCAAAGTAACCAAGACACCATCTAAAACCTCACCCTCTCTAGCTGATATTCTTTAGTGTCTACCATCCAGTGGTCGTCTCAATTTACCAAACTATACAAAATCTTCTTAATAATCCTTTATGGTATTCAACCTATTGTGCATTGTGTTTTAGTTATGTGGGGTTTATTTTCTATCATATTTTAAATATTATTTTCTATCATATTTTAAATATTAAGTGTATGATTTCTTACTTATCTTTAGAACTACTTCATAGAGTAGTCCTTTGCTCATAGCAAGTGGTCATTAAATATACATTGAGTCAAATTGGGCTTATGTATCTATGGTTGAATATGTGTTATGATTTGACAGCCCCAGAAAGTCCATCTACCCAGAGTATCTCCTTTACTTTATGGGCCATAATATCTTGCTTTGTGGCTTTTCTCCTCTACAGAGTTGGAAATTTTCTAGTAATTAGGTCTTTTTGTTCCCTAGCAAGTAAATTACTGACTAGCCAATGTATGAGTTCTGCTGCCTTTTAAGATCCACATTTTTTTTTAAAGATGCATTTCTTATCACTAAGAGGAAGCAGAATCTTTCATTGAAAGAGAACAAGTAATGCAAAAAAGCTTGGAATGTGCCACTTAGTAGGCATATGCTTTACTTTTATCATCATAAAAATGGGTGATAGCAATAATTTCCACCTTATAGAGATGTTATAATGACCAAGTAAATAGATGTGAAGAGCTTACTTATCTGACACATTGTAAGTGCTAATAAGTGCTGTTAAGTATTTATATGTATTGCAGACATATATGGGGCATATATAATGTGTATATATTCACATGTACTAAGTTTTATATATACTTTTAAATTTATTTTGTTATTTCATTCACAAATTTAATGAGATATCTCAAAGAAACTCCTGGAAAATGCAGCTAGAGACCTTAAGTGTCTGGAGACAGAAAATATAAATGAGAAGAGATTAAGCACTGTCAGGCAGTATGAAGCACAGGCCTGCCACCTCTTAGCTATGCACCTCATGGAAGTAGCTTCATTTGTCTTATCTTCAGCTTTTTCATCTGCAAAACAGGGAAACACCTATCTTTTACTCTTGTTTTGAATATTAAATGAGCTTCTGTTCTCTGTATTTATTCTAAAACTCAACTTCTTTTGCTAATTCCTATCCTTTTCCTGAATTTCACATTTGTTTTCTCGACAAATTAGATTTTAAACTCTTTGTTCTGAACAAACTTAGAAGAAACAACTGGCACTGTTTCAGAAAAATAGTGGCAGTACTAATTTCAAATTATTAATAATTTAATATAATAGTGAAATATTAAAATAGATACCAATTAATATGTACCAAACCTCACAGAGAACAAATACTCACCAAACTGTAGCTAAATCCTTAATCTAGAGTAAACTGAGCAGTTTCATCAGGGTTTTTTTTTTAACTGAATGTCTTCTACCTATGAAAATCATTAATTATATTAATCCACAGGTTTTATAGTTGGTCTTTTTTTTCAAGTATAAGAATTGTTTTTATGATCCTTTCCACATTTTTACTTTGAAAGAATTTGTGCGGGTTGAAGGGAGACAGAAAAAAACAAAGGGAAAAAAACACGCATGAAAATATCTATAAACTCCCAGATATTTGGATCTAAAAGAAAAAGAACCTTGTAATGTACCTTCTTGTACTTAGCCCTGCTCTTGTAGTGCTGTGATGCGGCACTTAATGCTCTGGGGGACCTAGAGCAAGTGTTACAAATGCAACCAAAAGTCTCATGAAAATGAGCCTCTTAACAGTGTGAGCTGGTCTGCAATGGCCTCAGGAAATCCCCCTAGCTATTCACATCCTTTTTATCCACTACATTCTCTGACTCAAAGGGAAACCTCACTTCACCTCCTTGACCAGAATTGAACAGACATTGATTTGGTTACCTAGTGCTTTATTTATTCATTTATTAATCTTCATCATTTGTATTCCACTAGAACAAAAGAGCATATCTTTTCTTTGCATTAATTCAAGTTTAAATATGTCAAAATGTATGTTCATGAGAATGTGTATAATTATGTTTACATAATTTTATGGGCAGCTTAATTTACTTTAAAATATTTTCCATCCAAAGTGTAGTATATACAATCTCATCGTCTCTGTCATTGTGCAGAATGACTGTACTTGACACATTAGCTGAATTCCTAAAAATGTTGCATGCAAAGTGCGCCTTTTAAAAGAGAATCATGTTTTCCATTCACTTCTATAATTACTCGGGTTAAGTGTCACATGGGAAAAATAAGTGGCCCAATGCATAATTTAAAAAAAAAATTAGGAATTGCAACTTTCACCTTAGTGATAATGATGCATTTATCTTTGGACACTTTATGTGCATTAATTGCCCCCAAGAAAAGCCAGTAAGAAGAGAATCCAATTAAACAGAAGATAGTTTGGAAGCAAATGCTATGTATAAACCACTACATTGGAGGCAGTGGGAAATTCAAAAAAGTGTAAGTCAGGACTTATCCTCCCAGTTAAGAATACACAGCAGAAAACGTGGACTTGTACACCCAATTAAAGATTATAATATCAGTATGACAAGTTCAGATAAATTCTTTGCACAAATACATTAATGATTTATAATAAAATATACCACACAGCTAATTTTCTTTCCATTTACGTAGCTTACTGGGTGGGTACCACATGTTCTTACAGCTACTTAAGTAGTAGTAACACATGACCTCTTCACCTGAACTCAACTCACAAGTTTGCTTAAACAAAGCTTAAGCGTTTCAAGCAATAATAATTTGCTTTGTGGAAAAATCCATGTTCCTGTTCTTTTAAATGTTGAATGAATGCCAAGGAACTTTCCTTTAAGTTTTTCTTCAGGAATATTTATTGAACTAGTGGACATTTCTAAGTAGATCTTTGGTATAAAGAAATCAAGAAATGGCTTTCAAATGTAGTTTTATTCCCTACTTACCCCAATCCCATACCAGTTGTGGATACATTCTGCAATTTTGTAGTACTGAATTTCTTTGTACTTGGGGAATCTGTTAAAAGTTGGCCAAAATGAAACAAAAATAATTTCCAGAGCAGTGTCTATATCATGTGTAACTAATCATGATAAAAGTAGAGATCATGTAGAGACTTAACGCCTTAGTTACAACCTTAAAAAGATATTAACACAAGTTCAGAAAAAAACTATAGAGATGAGTACAATTTACATGCCTAAAATTATGTGAGCTATCATACCCAGTATATTTACATATACCTTTGCTTTCCTCCTGAAGAGTAAATAATAAAAACAGAAACACCAAGCAAACATCTTAGTTCACAAAGCATGTTGGATATATGATCTATTTTAATTCTTATAAGAACATTTTATAAGACTAGTAAGGCACATATTATACACATTTTACAACTGAAAAATCCATAAAATTTAAAAGAACAGATGATTTGCTTAAGGACACGGCGTTCTTAAAAGATGCAGCTGCTTCTCCTGATGCACACTCTATAACTGGCTTAGTGGAAACAGTAACCCAAACAAAATTTTTGCCTCACCACAGATGTCCTGCAGGGCGCAGAGAAGTCACCAAAATGTAATGTGTAGACTTGCATCTTCAGAGAAAGTAAGAGCTCTCAGCCCAAGGGATAGGTGCTACAGTTTCTTACAAGAAGGAAATAGAGGGTTAACAATCTTTATGAGGTGTTTTCCCACACTTACACAGAACCCTTTGTAAATACTGAAAGTCTGAATGAAAGAGATTGGATAAAATCGTGATGGTTTTCCATGAAAACAATGCTTGTATCTAATCTACTTGTATTAGTGCTTTTCAACCTACTAAGAACATGTACTTCAATATCTAAAGAGATCTCAATACTGATTTGAACAAACCTTCCTACCTAACAGGATTTATGTCTTTCCCATCGAAAACTATGTGAATATAATCAGTCATTGAACTGGCTTCCAGGAGCTTCTTACTCATTTAAGAATATAGTATGAAAATGAGAGAAATCCTAAGCCACTTTACTAAAAGCTGAGTGTCACTGGAAATTGATAAAGAATATTGATTTGGAATCCTACAAGCCACAGACTTTCATTGGCAGTACATTCAAAGCTGTCACCAAGCTCTGCTACTTGATGAGAAGGAAGAGTTTTGAATTTAAAAATTCAGCTTTTTATTATAGGGATTGATATGAGTGACTCTTCCATTGAACGTCACATCCTTTAAATACATATAGACTTCCACCCTTCAGTATGGCTTGGAGTATTGGGCATTTGGAGCCTCTTAACTTCTGGATTTGCAGTCCAAATTAATATTCCTTCTATAATAATAGTCCTAGGTTCATGAAGTGTTTAGGTATTTATGAATTAAGTCTTATATTAGCCTTTTGCTTTAATGAAGCTCTTCTTATTATTGTTATTTTCATCTCATAGATGACACAAACACACTAAGAAATGACATCTAGCTGATGTCAGAGCAGCAGTTTACCCAGGTTAGCAGATGATCTCACTCACTCGCAGTCCAACATGGTTTTTACTTTTTGACAGTAGTTCTCAGTTGGGCTTTAGAATCACCT
This sequence comes from Dolichotis patagonum, assembly GCA_004027295.1. NCBI lineage: Eukaryota > Metazoa > Chordata > Mammalia > Rodentia > Caviidae > Dolichotis > Dolichotis patagonum. The sequence goes on along the minus strand of PVJX010000442.1, from coordinate 60,743 downwards.
AAGGGGCTTAATGAAAACACAGACACTTAGGTATCTACCTGTGAGTATCTGAATCAGTAAGTCTGAAGACCCAATTATTTACACTTCTAACAAGTCTTTAAGCAGTACTGATGCTGCAGATCCGTGAGTACTTTTAGGAACACTGTCCTGGAGCTGGTATGCAGTACCTGGAATTTTATGAAGACAATACAGTGTTAGGAGTTTTTTTGTGCAGATGTTACTTTACACTGCTTATTTCTCTATTTCTGACCTTTATTGAGAAAAAATAGGGGGAGCAAGAGAGCACCTTTGAATGAGTTCAGATCTTTTGACACTCAAGAGTGGAGCAGGTAAAACCTTTACGTTTCTTCTAACTAGAATTACTGTTGTAGAATAATTTGGAGATGTGATTGCCAACCCACCAGTGCAGAGATGCTCTAAAACTAGATGTGGACAAATGTCATGTGTTGAAAAATAATATCCAGATCAAAATAGCTGATGGGCCTTCTATTTCCTATGACTACTATAGTAAATTACTACAAACTTAGTGCTTTAAAAATATTCAATATGATTGTCTGATGGTTAATGCCAGAAATTTGAATGAGTTTCACCTTACTAAAGTCAAAGTATTGGCAGGGGTTGTTCCTTTTGAAGCTCTGGAGGAAAATCAGTTTCCTTGCCTTTTCTATATGCTGGAAGCCCCTTCACTCTTTGGCTCATGGCACCTTCCTCAAATAACTCCAACCTCGTGTTACTGCCAGCACATCTACAAATGACTGATACTTCTACCTCCTTTTTATAAGAACCCTTATGATTACATTTAGCTTCTACTGAGGAAATCCAGGATAATCTCTCCAGCTTAATAGTGCTATGCTAATCATATTCACAAGGCCACTGTGCAATCTAAGGTAATATCCACATGTTCTGCGGATTAGAGAATGGATATATTTTGAGGTATCTTTATGCTGCCTACCACAGTTCCTTTATAGTATGTTTGCCAGTTTATGTTAAGTTTATTGTTAACACCAGAATCTAAGAGCTCTTTTAGTATAGTGTGTCCACCATACTACCCAGGGCAGTTGGGTAGGTGGGTTGAGGAAATCTACAAGATGGAAGAGTATACAAACTATCTTGGAAAATATACATGAGAAAAGTGTGGGACTAGGGACAGAGGAACTGAGTTCCAGTACTAGCTCTTTTACTTAGTTATTGGATCTTAGGCATCAGATAAAATATCTCTCTCACTTGACTCTTCTCTGTAAACTGAGAAAACTACAGAATCTACCAACTACTTTCTGTCGTGTAAAATCTACAAAGCTGAGACGGGGTTTTGCAACTGAGAATTTACCATCTTTAATATTCAGGTAAATCATCTCTGCTTCCTTTTGAATTCAAAAGTCACTGAACTTTTACGTTTAGAATGTTTTGTCCATGAACTTCTTGGTGTAAAAATAGTAGTGAGGCTACGAAGCTAACCAATACAAGTGCTTTTTTGCTAGCTCATTCTTAAATACCCTACCCATTAATAATTAATGGTTCTTTAAGCATCAAATCAGTAGTCTCTGGGATGGAGATATATATGTGTATATATATATATATATATATATATATATATATATATATATGTATTACATATTGAAAACTTGAGACACCAAGAGAAATAAAATATATAAAGAACTGAGAGAATTAATTAATATCTGTTGCTTTCTGCTTTTCTGGGATGTCATCCACCCCTGTGGATAGGGGTCATACTACACAACACATTAAATATGCCAAGTACAATGGACAGATCACATCCCCAAAGAGCACAGTCTCAGGGGATGAATAAAAAACTACAGTGCAGTCACTGAAAGGTCACTGTTATTATTACCAAAAAAATTGGGGAGGTCTTTTAAAATTTATTTATTTTGGCTTGTTTTCAGATAAGAGTGTGAAACTTGACCATTGATTCTCAAAAGTCCATAGTATGAACTTGATACAAATCTTGCTACAATTTTAAAGTTTGTTTACATCTCACAAACACCATCTTTAAAGTGATGATTTACAGAGGGCTACAAAGAATAATTTGGCAGAAGTTTATGGGAAGGAAAGCTTTGAGAACTGAACAAGAAAAGGTGCTGGAAAGTAAATCAAATTATGGCATATACTGAATTGTGGCATTGATTATTATGTGCGGGTATGCATGGAATTTTGAACTAAAAGCTGAGGAAGCAAAAATCTAGAAACTCTCATGCACAGAAAATAAATTAACCCTTTATTCTCTTGTTTTCCATACTCTGTACGTTTTGTGACTTGTTCATACAAATGTACACTAGTAAGCCATATTATGCCATAAGTGCATCTTCCTATTCACATGCATGATTAAAATGTGTGCCTCTGAAAGAATTTCTTTTTTTTTTTTAATTGTTACCGGGAATTGAACTCATGATGGCACGCTTGCAAGGCAGGCGCTTATGCCACTGAGCTAAATCTCCAATGCCCTGAAAGAATTTCTTTGATATTATCTAGACACAGTTATTGCATAGACTATGAATTCTTTGGAGAAGAAGGAAAGGGGCTGTCTCAATTTATGACTGTCAAACTTTCCTAAGCTTATTAAATTACAATCCTTTATCCTTTTCTTTTATAATTTGAAGATTATTCTAGTAATATGTTTTGAGATGAAAAAACTACCAAGTAATCTGGGGTCTAATAACTGGATTAGTAACTGTTTTAAAACTCAGGAGTTCAATATGTTCTACAACTCAAGACATAGTCTTATTTTCTTCTTAAAAGGTCTGTTTTCATTGGTGTTTTCTATACTGAAACTACACCATAGTATAAGAAAATCAGTTTATCATAAGCAGGTCATCAGCTCTTGAAATATCTACCCATGAGAAAAAAAAATATATATATATATATAATTGGAATTCTGTCACCAAGGAAATGGCTTAAAAATCTGTTTACTTCAGTACCAAACAAAAATCTTAGCTTCAACTAGTTATCTTCATTTTGTAAGAACTTTCTTTTGCCCATTCATTCATTCATTCATTACGCAGCTACTATACACTGATCATTTATGAAGAAAGAAACACTCTAAATGATTATGAAAACCTTAAATATAACTATGTGCCTCTGTGCGTTCTTATGCTTTCTGAAAGAGCACATGTGTGACAGGAAGTAAAGAATAGCATAGTCGGGGGAAAATGAAAAAGACATGGTATAATTATCCAAACTGGAATTAAGCCAATTAATAACCCATGTGTTAACACTACACTCGAAGTGCTAAAATTGCCCTCGGATATTTAAATGCCCTGGATAGTCATGGTCAGCAGTCTTCACTTCATCCGTTTCCAGTACCACATAATGACATGGCTCACCCTAGCCTCTGAGGAGGGCTGCACTTAAAGTAAGCCACAGAAGAGACGCAGATTATATAACCCAAGTATAGGCTTCTGTCAAGTGATTGTACACAGATTTGTATTATTTCTAATGAAATGAAATTACTGGTTTTATTGATTTGCTCATTTACTGAGCACATATTTAATGAAAACCCACTATGTGCTACCATAATGCAGTGACTCAGGATGCAGATCTTAAGAGTCAGATTTCCTGCCCTTTACCTCCACTTCCACATTTGCTAGCTGTGTAATACTACATAAGTTTTATAAGCTTTCTATAACTCAGTTTCCTTGTCTATGAAATGGGATTATTGGAAGTACCCAGTTCCTATGGTCGTCATGACATAAATGTCTGGTTTTAAAATGTAAAACACTTAGTAGAGTGCTTATACAAATCAACTGTTCAGTAGTGTATTGGCTGTTATTGTTTTACAAGCCAGAAAATATTCTTAGATTTAGAAACAGATAATAAAATAAATTTAGTTTCTAGAAATTTAGGGTTCTAAACTTTATGATCTCTACTGCCAACCTTTTTCAACAGAAGTTTGTATGTTAGACTCCTACTCTGCTGTATAATTTTATATCTTGAACTGGTAAGCTTTGAATATAACATACTCAGTACGTCCATAATTTGCAATTTTGTTTATTTTCGCCCTCGCATTATGCTTTTCTCAGTAGCTACCATGTAATAACTATCCATGTGGTTTATATATGTTAGTCATGTCAAACTCAAAATAACTTTATGAGAACAGCATTATCACCTTTTACAGACAAGAAAAACTACTGCTCTGGGAATGGCTATCATTTATACAGTGCTGTAAAGGTATATTTACTCCAAAAGAATCTGCCAGTTTCAAAATCACTGCTTTGTTTTCCCTAGCTCCAAATTCGATGATGATGGACCATGTGTTTTAGGTATGTCATTGCACCATTATTAAAGAGGCTAATAGCAAATAAATTACTTTGGTTATGTCTTCTCCCAGATTACTTCCCTTGAGTGGGTTTCCAGGTGCCTGACATTTCTTTCAGTTTTCTTCTTTCACCCTAAGTAGCAGTGTAGCTGCTGAAGCGTGACTGATAGATAGTTTTTGTTTTATATATGCCATGATTTTTGTTTTAGGACAAGAGACTTAATCTGTCCAATAACATCTGATGTCACTGTTCCTTTTGTAAGTACCTGTTCCTTTCTTTTAAAAAAAAATGCACCTTCAGTTGTTCGTTGTCAAGAGGGAGTTCCTGACTGAATAAAGTCATATGTATCCCCCCCCAAAATACCATCAAATGCAAAGGTAGACAATATAGTTTCCCCTTTCTGTTTTAGTAGCTTCTTTTTAATTGAAATGTATCAGAAAAGTTGCCCATGGCTAGTCTTCCAGGTAGAAAATCTTATCAGTGATTTAAAACTACACTGCAAACTGAAAAACTAAATTATCTTTTACCTGCAGTGTGCCTGTATTTTAGGAATGTGATGTATAAGAAAGCCACATTTTACATGGTGACATGTAGCAGATGATGCCCATAGAGTGAATTGTAAACTCTGGATGAGGTCTTTGTAGATGAATCCACTGGCTTTGGTTAGCTTAGAAGTGTGGCACAAGCTAGACATTGCTGAGACTAGACCTGTTACAATGTCATATTTTTCTGCTTTTCTCTCAGAATAAATTAAGGGCTTAAATGCCTTATATTGAGCAATCAAAATGAACCAAAAATATTTCCACCTTACTATTTAGTTGTTCTGAAAAAAAATGGAGGTTCATGCAATAACTATAGAAAGGGAAGAATTTCATTACTCTGGAGGTAAGGATGATTTCTATACCTGTTGGGTCAGAATCTTTGAAGAATCCTAGAGGTTAGCTGCTGTGTAAAACAGCGTGTGGGCTGCTGAAACCTTGGATTCTAATGCTGACATTGGTATTGCCTTTGCGATTTATTGCCTTGAGTCTCTGGGCCTCAGTTTCCTCCTCTGCTGAAATAGAGGTTGAAGAGATTGTTCTCTGGGGCTTTTTCCAGTGCTGTATTCTGTAAGCTGCAAATCGCCTTCAGTGTCTGCCATAGTCTGCTTTGCCAGTTCTGTTTGTCACAAAGATTAATCCATTTTAACTGTACCTTGGAGTGCACCCTGGAGAGGAGGATGGATGGATTGTTTTGCACCTATTATTGCATCAGAACTTTTGCCTTCTTAGACAAGATCGTGCGGTGCCTAAAATCGGTCTGTTTCGCTGCCAGTGGACTTTGTCTGTGCTGATCTCTTGCCACAGTACCTCTTTTTCCAGCATCCATCTCCCTCCAAGATCTAGATTCAGCATCGGGCTCTACCTGTCTTATTCTCTGCAGCATCTGTCTGCTACACTCCTAGACCATCGTTAATAAACTTTCACACATTACGCACAAACCCCTAATATGCTGGCACCAGCACATATATATCTACGGTTCCCAAAACTAGGGGAGAAAACTCCATTTAAAAACAGACAGAGAGAGACAGACCTCAATCTAGTACCATTTGTATTCGCACTTTTTGTTTAGTTGTAAGTTTTAATAGTTCCCCCTTTGAGGAATTGTCAGTACGAGCAGTATTGCTTATCAGAACACACCAACAGTCTTTTTGTAATATTCGCTTTTCCCCTTTGGTTCAGCCGAGCCTGCTGACAGATCATTCAAATTCAATTGTTTTATGTCTAAGCCGAACAGCTAATTAAAGTAGGGATGATTAACCTGACTGGCAGTGTCGCTTGCGCTCTCTCTCTCTCTCTCTCTCTCTCTCGCTCTCTCTCTCTCTCACGCTCTCTCTCTCTCTCCCTCTCCCTTTCTCTCTCCCTCCCTCCTGCTCCAATCAGTCTTTTTCTCACACACACACTCTCTCTCTCCTTCCGTGTTTCCTCTCTCTCTCTCTCTCTCTCTCTCTCCTCTACACTCTCTCTTCCTCTCAGTCTCTCTCTCCCTCCCTCGGTTGGTCTCTCTCTGTCTCTTGCTCTACTGTTTTTTTTTTTCCCTCTCTCTCTCTCCTAAACGTGGTCTGCTTGCTGATGGCAGAATGGCACTCGGAGATTTGTGCATTGTGTCTGGTTTCCTACGGGCAGGCTGACCCAGTGCCTCCAGGGACTTATCAATAGACCACTCAGAAGAGACACAGACAGGAGAGAGGAGGAGGGGTGGGGGGAGAGAGAGAGAATCAATATCAAGAATAGAAGGAGCTCCGAAGCCATTTTTTTTTTAAAGAAGTATCGGGACTTGGGAGAGGGTGACAAAGAAGGTTTTTCAAAGAGGCAGTGGAGGAGGTTCTAATAAATTTGGAAGGAAACAGTTCCCTGTCTTGGGAAAAGGAGAACTCCTGACTGATTAGCATTCACACCAGGTATGAGATGTTCGCTACCCCTTATCACTGTGTCGCAACCGAGATGGAAAAGCCTTTTTTTTTTCTTTTTTTTTTTTTTAGGAGACTGAGGGAGCATGTATTTTGCTGTGTTTGTTGTTGGGGGGTAATAGGGGTGGTGTGAGAAGCTGTGGGCATTTGTGTATGGGAGCAGAAAGAATGGAAGCAGTACAACTGGGGGGGTGGGAAAGAGTATGCAGTGTGTTACTGTCTTCCCTGTCTTTGTGCACCCCTGGGGGGGTTACCCAAGTTCATTTCTAGCAGGTGGATTTAGATGGGAGTTACTTAACGCTTGACCGCCAGTTTTGAAAAAAAGGAAAAGAAAAAGAAAAACGCTGCTTCCTATGTCTATTAAAGGAAGCTCCAATTCCTCTCTCTCTCTCTCTCTCTCTCTCTCCCTCTCTCTCTCCCCCTCTCCCTCTCCCTCTTCTTCTCCCCCTCTCTCTTCCTCCTCTCTCTCTCTGTCTCTCCCCTTTTCCTCTCTCTGCCCCCCCATCCCTCTTCCCCTCTCTCCCTCTCCCTCTCTCTTCTTTTTTTCCTCTTCTAACCAGACAGCGGGAGGGTTCCTGGCTCCTAGCCAGCCCAAAAGCCTCTAAGTGTTTTGCACTTGTTTCAGGGAGTAGCTGCCCGGGGATTTTTCAGCATTTTCACTAGAGAACAAAGAGTTCTTTACAAAGGGAAGGTGGGGGGGGGGAGTGAGTTTAATGTCTGATATATGTTTTTCTATTTTATTAGTTTTTCATCTAAAAAGAAAAAGGCAGGAACAGAACATTCACTCTATAAAGACACAAAGACATTCAAAAGAAATTCAGTTATCTTTTCTGCCTGTCCCCGATGTGTGTGTATACATATATATATGAAAAATTAAAAGGAAAAAGACTAAGTTGGATGTGTTGCTCTTTTCTCCTCTTTTAATCTCTTTAAATCCAACTGTTCTTATGCTTACTCTATGCCATTTTTTTCCTGCTCACAATAAAAGTTGTTCAGGATGTATCTTCTCTTATCATCTCTTTTCCTTTTCTGGATCTCCAAAATATTGAGGAGGAAACAAGAGTCTATCAAATAATCAATTTAGTGGTGAGAACATCTTCCACTTTTGACACTTGGATAAAAAGTTAATTATGAAATTTGGGCTCCCAAAATACCTGTGGGGTACATCAGTTCATTCGATCTCACAAGTTTTTGCATCTATCTGCTTAAAAGGTACCAGCCCTACCACTTGTCAGCTATTTTAAAAAGGCAGTAAGGAAGCAGATATTTGTATTTTACTTTTTTTTCTTTTGCATAAATGACAAATCCCCCAGAGAGATTATTTACCCCATCTATGATATAGTAGTTCAAGCAAAAGATAGTCTAGACAGAGGTTTTTCAACAATTCTGATTTTCACAGAGCTTTGTATTCTCCATTTGATATTTGCAGATGTGTGTATATTTTTATTATCAATTTATGTTTGTAGCAAACATTCCAGAATGCTTATCATTTTCAAATTAATGCTCCAACAAAAGAAAAAAGAAATCAGGATGTGAACTGCATTGCAAAATCTAGTAAACAATTTTATCTTTTATACCTGCTGTACAGTTATATTTTTCTGTTAATATCCTTGAATTGTAGAACCAAGGAAGAGTTTTCTTTCTAAAACTTCTCCTCTTAAAGCATTTATATTTTTATTGTCATTTGGAAATCTTTTTAAGGTACATAATAAAATGAGCAAGAGGGAAAATCCACAAGCACCACAAAAACCTTTAAATATATATTATGTACAGTACCTAACTGCAAATAACTGTTTTGCTAAGGGGAAAACAACTACAACAGTTTTGTCAAGAATTAGAAACTCCTTTCTTCTTTTCCTTTACCCCCCACCCACAACCCATTCACTGAAAAAATAATTATTCAAGTCCCCGGGGAAGACAACTATAAGATAAACTATATAGGTTTATACATTTTTTCATATTTATGAAATGCATATATACCACTGCTTAAGTGTGTAATACCTTCCAGGGCAAGGGTGATACCTCATAGGAAGCCCTCCTCGCTGAGAGGTGTAAGCACCTTATGTTTGAAGTAACTTGATAACAAGGAGTCTTTACAGAAAACCTTACTATGTATGTGTTGCCTCAGTAATGACCCTCGAAGAAAAAACAAGTACCAGGTGGCCCGTGTTAGCACTGAAAGATACTAGAACTAAAAGAAGTTTGAGCAGATCCAAAATTGTCCAGGGTAGCTCACTTGGTACAGTTACATGTTTTTGTGAGGAAAAGTACTGAATTTCCTTTAGACTTATATAATTTTGTAGAATTTTTAATGTTTCTAATAATGCTTAGGAGCAAATGACCTTTAAAAAGAAAGTCATCAAAATAAAAAGAGACTGGGTCTTTTAAAAGTTTTATGATGAAGGCAAGAGATTTTAGGGATTTTTTTTTTCTTTTTGCTTGCTTTTCATCCCCCAACCTCAAACTCTTTCATTGTTACAAAGGTTGTGCCTACACCTCTCTGTCTCTCTCTCTCTCTCTCTCTCTCTCTCTCTCTCTCTCTCTCTCTCTGTTTTTATGACACCAAAAGGGTTTTTGAAAGAGGCAGAGAGAGGAACTCAGAGCAGAGGCTGTTACTGAAAGCTGCAGTATCTCCTCTTGATCCCAACTTAGGCAGCTCCCATCAGCTAGTTGTGCCTCCAAGAGTACAGTGAAAGGTGATAGCTGTCATTCTGGGCTTCTTCATGGATCTGACCTGAGAGTAACACATTCACAGTCGAGGAGAAAAGGGAAAAAAAATAGAGGAGGAGGAAAGAAAAGCTCTTTGAGCTGGAATACACTGGCCCTTTCTTCCTGGAGGCAATCCGCTCCAGTTCTTGGCGACGTGTCCTGCACTATCAGATATCATATGACTTTTTATTTAGATTCCTTTTTGGAGTATGGCCTGTTAGGACTCTGTTTGTTTTCTTTTATTTAATTTCCTTCTCCCCTCACCCGCTAGTTTTTTGTATCAGTGTGTGTCAGAGAGTGCATGTGCGCATATGCATATGTGTGTGCAATTTTTATCTTTGTTTTTGTTCCGTTGATCTGATGCTTTATTTAAGGACAAAGCTTTAATTATTTCAGTATACTGGTTAATCATTCGCCAGAAAGAAACCTCATTCTAGGCTTTTGGGTGGGGGGTCAGTTTTAAAACACATGCCTTGACACGTGAAGCTGGAGATGCTAGATGCTTGCTGACCAAGCCTTGGCCCACTCCCTCACCTTAATCTAACCCTCCTCCTCATCAGCATGCATAGCCTAAGTTAGGAAACACCTGTGCTGAGTAGAGAGGGAAATAAAAGTAGAGGCAACTTCTTCAAATCTGCACTCCTAGTTTCACTTTAATAAACTTTTAAATCCTTGGGGTTTTGGTTTCTTTTTTTTTTCTTCTTCTTCTTTTTTTTAAATTTTTTGAGTACCCTCTGTTGAGCTTGAAAACATCAGCTAGTGAATGATGTGTCTGTAGAGCTTTTGGGAGGCCAAATAAGCACCCCTGGAAAGTAGAGCAGGAGCAAAAATTTATTCAGAGACTTAAAAATTGAGTAAAATATTTAAATAAGATCTCTGAGACCTGTGGAACCGATCAAGGTTTAGTGATAGATGTAAAATGGGACATTTAGGGTTCTAATGCAGGAGAATTAAAAATTCCCAGGCAGAAATGACACAGATATTTCTTCTGTAATTAGTTCTTTAAAAATAGTCTGAAATCAAATTTTAATTTTTTATATCTCAAAATTTAACCTATCGATATGTGATTGTCTTCCTCTCCATGCTTGGTGTGAAAAAATATAAATTACACTGATAATTATTACTGTTTCTCCTAAAATTGTGATGTATTTCTTTTTCAGTTTTGAAGAGTTGAGATTTTTTAGCAAAAGAAAAACATAACTTCTCTCGGTATGACATAGTTGTAGATACATTATTCTTATCTATGTTTAATATAATACTGTATGCCCTGTTTGTATCAGTATATATTTTTGTATAGCAAGACTACCTCAAAGGTTCAAATGATCATTACATTCTTCAAAACCATAGTTTTTAATTTCTTGTTATTTTCTCTGAAATTATTATTTACAGATCTTAAGTTTGTAATGCTTTTTCATAGCCAGAGGTGAATTTTGTTGAAACTTGGAGACAGATTTATTCCACCCCCTTAAGAGTATCCAAAAAGGAAGGGAGAATTATTTTTCGTTTAACAAAAAATTTTAGAAACCTTTCCCTCCCCCCAACGGCAAACTCCAAAACAGCTTTGTCTCAGAACATTAAACTTGGCATGGATAAGAAATGTAAGTTTTGCTTTGTTTGAGGAAATTTGTTTTTGAAACAACAATGTTATAAATATTTTTAAATTGCCTGCTGAGCATGCGCTGTCTGGGACTTTATTCATAGTTTTAAACACACACCAAAGTGCAGTCTTCTGAATGGCCACAGGTAAGGCTGCTGATTATATGATCTGTCTCTGAGGCACCTTCAGTGAGTCTACTCAGTTTTCCAGAAGGGAAAAGGGTGAGAGCTGAGTTCAGACCTGGATGCCCTTCTAAATATCATAGAACAAAAGTAAATTGTCCCATTAAGGCTTGTACATTATACCTAGGGTAAGTAATGTTCAACTTTCCTTTCTTATAGGAGTTGTCTGCCTTAACTTTTTGGCTTATTCCTAAAAGAGTGCATTTTTTAAAAATTTAACTCAACAAGGTCTTTGAAACAGAAAATGTGCAGATTTTTAAGGGCATCTACTGTGCATAAATTTAGAGATACGAGAATTTGCCAGTGAAATGATAGCAGCTCTGTGCTTTCAGAGCAAAGATGTGCTAGTCTGAACATGCCTGATCTCATCTGGAATCGAAAGCTAAATCTAGGTGGGCCTGTAATAATACCAGAAAAGGAACACATGTATCTTTTGTGCAAGCTTTTTTTTACTTTAAGCCAGTCATCCACAGGGAATGACAAAGAAGTAGGTTCACCTCTTGCCTAACGAGTAGTCATACTTTACTTCTGCAGATGTATATTTCCAGTTGTTCTTGGTTGTTTTGTTTTGTTGTTGTTGTCATCGCTGTTGAAGTATAGCCTTTCCTGTCAGTGATTGTTAACACTTTCCATTTTGCAGAATGCTTTATCTCCATTAGCTCTGTTTGATGTCTCCTCACTTAGTTACCTTTCTGAAGTCCGCGATGACCCTCTCAGGCTTTACAATTCTTATTGATTCTTGCCAGAATATACTTCTTCATTAGCTGTTCATTATGGTTATGGTGGAAATAATCTTGTTTTTCAGGCCTTTATAACTATCCAAACAAATTACCTTTTGAGGTGAAATTTCTCATAGCTATTCTTAACTCACAACTGAACTTGTCTTGTAAAGGTTTGAAGAAAATCCAATTAGCCAAGGTGTTTTTTAGCTCTAAATATTCTAATAAATGCAAATGATTTTTTTTTACAAAATACTTACTGATGTGCAATGCTTTTCTAATTTGTTTTTCTTTTGGAGCTTTAAAACAGAACCTGAAAATTAAATGTGTTTTTAAAAGGAAGAAAAGAAAGAAAAATAAACCTGCCAGGTTAATTCTTATATTTTAAATAATCAATTTGAAATAACTCAAAGTTTTAGCTTTCATTCAGTAGATCACCTTTCAATGTCAGTTGGTACTACTTTGTACAGAGATGTATTTACGTTCATAGAGAGAGACCTGATGCAACTTTACATTTAGATTAATTTTATTTTTACATTGAAAAGTTTACTACTAAGGCAAATTGTTAATATATTATATTTTTTCTGTTATTTAAAAATCCAATAAACTGTTGCTACCATCTGATTTTTAATATATATGTGTGTGTGTGTGTATCCATGCTTATTAACATCCATTTATATTCTAATAATTTACCTTAATTTATATGTTCATAAATCTTACATGCTTCTGCATTTTATGATACTATATTAGCATTCATACTTATCGAAAATAATTTATTTTGTTTGGCATCTTTTAGTGTTAAGTTTTTAGTTTTCTAATCTAGAAAGAGTATGACCATCTTTTCCTTTATATGATTTCTATATTGCCTTCAGTATTCTAAAGAACAAACTTTTTAACCTGTGATTACCTGGAAAGCTTTCTAGCAAGCAGGAAAAGTAACCTTTGCCTTGCTTCTCCTTGGTAGAAGTATTTGTCCCAATTGTACCACCAACAACCCTGAGAAATACAATAATAAATATGATAATTTTTCTGATTACAGAACCAGGAAATACCAAAGAAAATTGTGGCATACATAGGAAAATGCCAAGAGCTTCTCCAGTATGATCAGCTGTTTTTGTACTTTTTTTCTCTTGAATTTTGTTTGTAACTTTTTTGGCTTGCTGAAGCACATCCCCATAATCTCACGAAGCCAGAGCAAATTTGCAATGCCACAACAACACTGTGAAGCCAGGGAGAGTCCAAAAGACTCGATCCTGGGTGACTGCAGACTTCCCCAGCAATAATGCGAGGTTGGAGGAGTAAGTAGGCTACTCTTCTCTTTGCATCTTTTCTAGTCAGCTCAGCCTGCCAGGTAGATATTCTTTCTGTGACTTTCCCTTCATCTGAGGCTTTTCTTTTTAAAAACCAATGACTTTGTAATTCTTCAAAGAAATAGTTCGTACAGCAAAGCATACTATTTGTATTTTTTGAAAGTGGGAAGGGCAAAGGAAAAAAGCAGCTTAGGTTATCTGGGAAATACACACGGTAGTGTTAAGCTCATAACTAAATTTTTATGGATGCTCAGGTCTGTAACTTTTCTCACTAGGGCTGTTAAGTGGGTGAAAGTAGTGAACAGGATAACTGTAGGGTGTAATCCTTGATCACACTGATTCAGTAGATGGAGCTCTTCCTCCTAAGTCTGTATTTAAATTAATGTCCCATTCTAGTGTGTGGGGTTGTCTGTTTTAAGGTGTGTCATACTATACATGTAAAATCCAGGTCTACATAGCAGGAGAAAAAGATTTCATGGCAGTTTTCAAAAGACAAGAAACACATCTGAAGCACAAAACTATAGAAAGCAGTAAGGATACAGTGGAAATGAAGTTTATCTATCTAAAATTCTTCCTGTATTTGTTGATATTCCTAAGTGTGATGTTAAATCCTAGCACTTATGAAAGAAGTGATTAGTACTGTAAATTTAGAAAAATGCATAGCACATACAGAGCTTTGGCGGTATTCGTGGTAAATCATTCAGGCTATCTGAACTGTGCAGACCTCCTTTCATTTGATTCTGCAAAGGCATCTTAATACTGTAATGCAATTGTTTCATCCAATTAGTCTAGAGAACCTGGCTGAAATGTTACAGATTCTGAATTGTGACAGTACTATGAGAGCAAAGCAGCTTTGTTAGTAAAATGCCTTTGTATAAGGCAAAATAATTTCAACAATAACTGAAAATAGGTCTCACTGTTTTAATGTGAAAATACTGCTTATTTATTTTTAATTTAATCAAAATGAGTAATTGCCACAAAATTATTGTCAATGTTATATTGTTTTCAGTTCCAGTAAAATAAATTTAATCGTGTCCATCCCTAGTGCCAGGAAAAACAAAGTATGTATAATATATTTAATAAATTATCTTCCTTAGTTTAATGTCATCTCACAGATTGGAGATATTATTGAATATCTTTTGTTAAATCTTGATAAGATCATTTGGCCAAAGTAAAACTGGTCTTGGCTTTAGTACCAAAAGAAATAGCATTTTTAAAGGACTTGGATTTCCTTTACACACCACGTGTCTGAGTCTGATACGGTCCAGGAAAATAGAGAGGATGAGACAAAATTATTCCTAAGCAGCCGCCGTAGGCCAAACACTGAAACAGTGCCAACCTGGACCAATCAAACGGCCTTCTTAGAAGATACGTGCGTGCTTTTGTCGAACACTTACATGGAGAGAAAGAGGGAGGAAGTCCTTGAAACTGCATTCATATGAATGATTCTTCAGTAATTTCAACAAAGTCCATGGTAATAAATGTAATGATTTTTATTCTTTTGTAAAGTAGAACATCCGAGTTTTCTTGACCAGCTAAGGCTCTCTAAATGTTGTGCTCGCCTATCTTTGAACAAAACTATACTTTTGAATTTAAGCAAGTGAAAAACTTCTCACAGAGAGCAAAGAGTGAAATTGATGGAAACTCAAAATCAATTCCAAAACCATTTCTGGCATGATGAGACTAACATTTGTGCTGTGTGTAAAGCAGTTTAAAACAAGAAAATGATAAAATGATCAATATACTTAAAGCCAAAAATAACCAGGAGAGAACAATCCGTAACCCATTCCCAGTCCTAAAACCCTACACTTCTGATTGAACGTGAAAGTAAATGAGTATCTTTATAAGGTAGTATCATAAGCCTTATATCATAAACAGCAGTGATGAAATGCCAAACATTTAACTCTTTATTTAAGCATTTTCAGAGCTTAGCCAAACAAAAATTCCTGAAGTTAAGCCATTGGATATTTATTTATACACACTATGACCATTAAAATAACAAAAGTTAAGGGATATATAGATTTTCACTGTAAAGCACATTGTCACTTTACCATCTATATGCTCTTCTTATTTTAAAAAAGAAGGTTTTAACTATATCAAAATAATAATTTAGGGTATATCAGAAAATCAGTGAATTGATCAGTGTGGATCAGATTTAATATTTCTTTAAAAATATTGATACATGCATGATTCCTCATGTATGTATTAAATTCAGTTTATACATAAACATAAATGATGAATAATTTTGTACTTATTGCTCTAATAGATTGCTCTAATAGGCAGATTAAGTTGGCAGTAATAAATTTCAAACTTGTGGATTTGAGGTCAATGAAATGTCACTGTTTAGATTTACAAAAATCTCTCCAGATACAAGATTTTGCTCCAATGAATGTCTACCAATTTTTCTGAATCATTTGACTGAAGAAGTATGTATTGATCTGACACAGTAAAATTTTCTCTCTAAATGAAAAAAATCCTTACTGAAAAAATTAAAATAACAAATTGCAGAAATACGTTTAGTTTTGTTGAACTAAGGTACAGTAGAAATGATGATAATTCTATTGAACACTGTGACGAATGTAACTACAATGAAGCATGTGTGATTACATCAGTACAAGTGAACTCAGTGGGCAAGGTCAAAAGAGTGAGACACAGAAGCCATGACAGACAGAGTTATTGGAGGTGTTTAAAGCTTGTGCCTGGGTGTGAAATGAAGATATGCAAAAGAAGAGCTAATCAACTTTAAAAGTGGATTGTAAAAGTCAATACTTTTTCATATAGGATATAATCAACCATAGAGTTCACTGTTACAGGAAATTTTAACATCGTAAGCTTTAGTTGTCCAGTGTGATAATAGTTGTAAAGAGCTGTTATATGTCTGCTTAAAGATTCATGTAAGTGTAACTGTTATAGCAACTTGTTATGCTATTGTTTGAAGTTGAAAAGCTCTGATTTAAATGTCGACAAAACAAATGTCAGCATCAAAGACTCAAAATCATTGCATCTTAAAGCCTGAAGGAGATTTAGATATCTTAATACGGGTGAGTGGATTAACCAGCTCTCCAGAAAAAGTATTGGAATATCTGCCACAAGATCATTAGAATTTGAAATAAACATATATTTTTAAATAAATGTAATATTATATATTGTATGATACTTATAGTGCTTTGTATTGGGAAGATAGAATTTTAAAGTAAAGCTTAATAAATAGGGAAACTAAAATTACACAAAGTTACGTGGACCTTTGGTGTTATACTTTGGTTTCCATTAACCACAGATTCCAAATAAGAAAGGGAAGCAGACTTTACAGAAATACAAAGTTTTATTTTTTTCAAAAGGGTAAGGATGCACAACAAATTAAAATATTCTATCTGAGCTTAACTATTCACTTTGCCAATAAGAAAACAAATCTTTCTTAAAATGAGAAAGGCAAAACTGATGCTAGAACTCAAAATTCTCTAACTATGCTGAACTCCTAAACCATAAAAATTGACCTCTAAACAGATTTTGAGAACTAAAATGTGGATGATGTTCCAGGATAACTGAATAAGATAACAAAGGAACCAAACACTTACACTTCCTATTGCTGTACCGGTAGCTTCACCTTAGATGAGGCCAGGGATGGAATGCGTAGTAAGAATAAGATATTGTGAGGAATGATAAAGGATACCTAGATCCATGTACTCCCTAGAAGACCTATGGAGTTTGCAGTCTCCTGTCTATAGCTAACTGTTTAATTTTTCTTCTTTCCTTTATTCAAACAGAGAGAGAGAGAGAGAGAGAGGCGGGAGGGAGGAAGAGTAGAAGGGAGAAAGGAGGGATGAAGAGAGGGAGAGAGCAGAGAGAAAGAGAAGAGGGAGGGGTAAAGAAAGAAAAAGAAAAAAACTGTTAAGAAATTGTATTCAAATTTTTGTTTTGAAAAAAATCCCTCTTCATAGAAATCTTCATGTTCAGATCAGTGTATTTTATTAGCTTACCAAAGTATAAATTTTAACCAGTTAGTGCCAATTTAGCCAGCTTACACACATTACAAAATGAACTATTCCTTCTTTCCTAAACATGCAATGCATTCACCTATCTCTGTTCCTTTTCTCCCTCATATTTGCTAAAATATTTTGTTTTTATTTCTCTGAAAACTGTATCTCATAATGATTCTTGTCATATTCTATATTATCAATTACATATTTGCATATTCATTTGTAATATAAAGAGCAACTCTGTAATTTTAGCCAGTGTACTTATTTTTACTGAGCCTCATTTTCCACATCTATAATGAGGAAAATGATGCCTACCTTACTAAGATTTCCATTAAATGACACTTATGAAGTTCTTACTGCAATGACTAGCTTATGATTCTCACTCAATATCATTGTTGTTCTACTCCTATACTATCCTCCTGCCTCTACTTCTTTCCCCTTAATCTAATTCTCGAGGTCATAGATTGACCTAGTTGAGTTCAATATCTATTCATGCAGTGAACACAATGACTTTTATGTAATAGGAACTGAATAAAAATGTATTGATTCTTTTTACCCAAGTCTATATTTGAACCATTGCTTCTATTCTGCAGATTTAGAATAGTGGTGGTCACAGCCAGTACCTGGCCCATGTACAGTTGTGTTATACACTGTAAACTTCCAGTGCCACACTATCTTTCAGGTTCCCTCCAGACCCCAGACCACTTAGGATGGTTCTTTGCAGCATCCCAAGAAGTATCAGCTTGTATTTCTAGTTTAGGTTATTACTGAGCTTATTATATATCTCTCTGTAGCCTGAACTAGAAGCTTTCACTTTGGAGAGCAGGTCAAGATCTTGAATTTAATTTTGGTTGCATCTGTTATAAGCCAATTGTGTATTCATTATATTTATAGATTGCCTCCTCATCTATATATTGTCATGACTATTGAGAGTATCTGAATCTGTGTTGAATACCCTTAGATTTTACTTGGGAGACCTAAAAGTGAGGCACCAGGACATATTTGATAGCTAGCTGTCATCTTTGGCATTTTAGTCCTTTAAGTATGTAATCTGGTCTAGATTTAAAGAAAGAGGCAGGTATGGAATTTTTAAATGGCTAGATCATAGCATAGTAATCATGTATTAATGAACCCTATGGTCAGCATAGTTTATCTACATGTTTCTGTTTTTCAAGGCATTTTACTACATTCTGTAGAAATGAAAAACTTCTTAAAAATAGAAACAGTAAAACAACTTGAGGCAATTAAGGGAAGAGACATAACTTTAAATACATGTGTCCAGCAATAAGCAGGACAGCATATAAGGTGGACGCTGAGTGTAAATGGATCTCGTTCATCCTTTGAAATTTCACTGAACAGTGAGAAAATGAAAAAGAGGTAGAGAAATGGACACAACCAAGGAGGGGCTGGAAACAGGGTGTGCTCAACTCAGGAAGAGCGTTGCATTTTATTCAGTCAGAAGTTGTGTTTCTTTGAGAGTGAGCTGGTATTTGTGAGGAAAACAAGGTCACATTTAGTTAAACTAGTAAATCCATAAAGGATTTTGACTTTGCCAGAGTAATGGTGTTGGCATCAAAGGGAGAAAGTTTCGCAGATTTTTGTGTGTGCACTTGCTGTTACTGGTGTTCCTGGTGGGTGGCTGAATCATCCTGATGGCATTCAACAGGAACCAGCTGCTGAGAATATTAAAATGCAAGCATTTATTCCTCTAGAGAGACAGTAGCATCTGCAAAGTTTTCCTATCTTGATAGTACAGATAATCCCAGGGAGCATTATCATAGTTTTAATTCTATTCATTTATATATTTTCTTTTCATCATTATTATCAGTATCTCAAGTCCAAACTGGAAAGAACTGTGCTGAGTCCTGAGTTGATGCCAGGTTAAAGAGACTGGTAATAAGCACTTGACCAAGAATGTATTTTTCCCTCCTGGGCTTTACCTCGAGTTGGGATCGGAGGGAAGCTGGCATTCTCATCACTCGGCCTGCCTTCTCCCTGAAGAACTGGCTGGCTGGACTACAGACAGCAACACCTTCCTCATTCCCACTGGAGTACAGGCTCCTGAACTTTTCTTTTACTTATAAAGCTCATGAATTTGTTGTTTTCCTCATGTGCTTTTTGTTTATTTTGTTGTTGGTGGTGGTTTTTCAGTTTTGGTTTTGGTTTTTGAGCTAGCCTCAACAATTGGGGAAAGAAAGCTGCAAAGAGGGTCTGGACGCGGTAATCTGCTAGGTCTTTTCCATCTCTAATATTTATGAATAATGTATCGAACTGATGGAAAAAATGTTGAATATGTTCATTATGAAATATATTCACTGGTGTGTTGCTTAGAATATAAACGAGCAAAGCAGTTGCCGTGTAACTACCTCCTTACAATACATGTACTGATACGACAGAGCTCTGTTTCCTTTCCTATGCCACTGTGTCGTCCCCAAACACACTCTACGACGTGTCTGAGTGGCAACTGCAGACAGGGTACCTGATGCAGTGTCAGCCAGCCAAGGTTCTTACAGGGCAGAAGCATTCATAGTCTGGGTCCTAAGCAGAATCAGCTTTGTGGAAGGTATTGATAGTGCATTCTCTTCTATGAGAATTACCAAAACCAGTTTCACAGAGCAGACATTGCTCAAATGATATCAGGCTGAAGATTATAATTACTGCCATCAGAAAACAAATTTATAATTTGGCTTCTCATTTGAAAAAAATAGCCTGGATAACTAGTGTATTGGTAATGTTGCATTCAGAAATAAATGAGCAAGAATTTTCAGAAATAAAAGTTCATTACGTGTATCTTTAAGATTCATCTTATATTTTTCTCCACAAGTTTTCTTTCATAATTATGTGCTGTTTAGGACTTATTAAAAATAAAATTTGTATTTCCTAAGCATTTACTAGATGTTGTTGGGAGACAAGAAGCATGACAAGAGGCAAGAAATCTGGGAATTATTTTTCTTAGTCAGGCAAATAATTGACAAAAGAGATAATAAGGAGTTAACATAATACCAAAATAGTCTTTCTCTGGCCAGATAACAGTGAGGCTCATTATTTGTCAAATATGTCACCATAAATGACATGCAAATACATGCCAAAATGGAGAAAGACCATTTAAGGACAGGAACTCAGAGGGTGTAACCCTATTGTATAGTACAGAACATTTCCAAGTTAAAGCAATTCGACAGTGCAACAGAACGCTCTGGCCTTTGTCTGAAGTCTCAGGAGAACAGTGGGTATTGATGAACAGGATCTGCCTCAGAGAAGCCCTTGCTTCTTGCTGGATCATTTCAGAGCCAATGGACAGGCTTGTGCTAGTGGAGTGTCCAAGACATCACAGTACTGACATTAACTTCATAGTAACATTAACTCAGACTTAACTGTCCCAGCATTTCGGAGATGTTTTCTGATCTTTTTTCCTGTGCTAACACCCATCAAAGCTCATGAAGAACAAATATAAATTTAGAGCAGCCACATTTACCAATAGTTTATAATAATCTCAGAGGAAAATGAAAGTAAAATGCAATGAAAAACGTATTAAAATATTTTTTCAGGAAAAGTGCATTGTCCAACATTTAGATCAAGTCACTAGAAATAATAATGGCTCCCAATTCCAGAGCAGTATAAAAGAAGAGCAGATGTGGCAAGTTTTTTTCCCAACTCCACCCTTCCTTACAGGACAAATTGCTTAACCTGTCTATGTAATATTGTATTTGTCA
Organism: Dolichotis patagonum; assembly: GCA_004027295.1. Lineage (NCBI taxonomy): Eukaryota > Metazoa > Chordata > Mammalia > Rodentia > Caviidae > Dolichotis > Dolichotis patagonum. The sequence continues at coordinate 39,819 of PVJX010000442.1, read as the reverse complement.
AATAAATAGAAAACCATCTATCCTCATCTGCTTCACAGCAGTATCACTAAGGCTGATTGTGCACATATATTCAGATATATACATTAAAGCCATCTATTTACTACAGAAGAGGATGATTTTAAAAATAAATGAATCAAAATTTCACATATGCATCTGTCTTAAAGGTCAGTTACGAATTTTTTTTTTGTATTTTAAGACCTCCTGTGTTAATTACCAATTGTTAAAACACTTGCAAAATGATGACTGAGACTCTGTCACCTCTGTGAAATGGAAGGCTTTTTGAAATCTAACCATGAAAATAGAGATTCAAACACATTTCCATGTACTTAAGGACCCTAGTGGCCTTGCTCAAAGCACTACAAAGCTACTGAGCAAACAAACAATAAGCTTTACCAATACTTGCCTTTTTAAAAATGCTAAATCAAGGATATAGTGATTGGTTTGGTACCATAGTATAATTGTACCAAGTATAATGGTACCAAGTAAGAGAAACTGATAGTCTGTATTAGATACTTATTTTTTAGAAAATGGGACAAAAGTACATACAAAAAAAGTATATACAAAGGATATTTTAAGTCTATACGGATGTTTTAGACATATTACAAGTTACTTCTCTGTCATAAGAAGTAAGTTCAGTATATGGAAGGCCTTAAGATCATTGGGAAAGAAGCCACATTCATTTTACTCTGTACTGCTGTTAGTCTTTTGATGTTGGTCTTGGCTCTTTAATCCCTTCTTTTTTCCATACAGACTCACTGGAATGATAATGACATGAAGAGGGCAGGTGAAGATAAATAAATGTGCATTTTTAGACATGAGTGTTTCCCTCTAATAGCTTTTACTCTGGCACTTTCCAAGCATCCAGGAAAGAGAAATTTAGCCTCCATGAAGAATGAAGTCATAGCTCCAACTTAGCATAGTAAGAGGAGAGTGAGGGAGCAAGCAAACTCTTAGTGAAAGTAGTCTGTACTAGGCTAGGACAGGTTCTCCTATTTCCTCTACTTTTTCCCAAACTGGAAGGAGTTATTGAGGAACCTCATCTTTTGCTTCTGAACTTGTGTGTATATGCCCAAGGCCTACTCAAGGTAAGGCTAGAAAGCAATCAGCGATAAGATTCAGATCCAGAAAATTCAGCTTCTTTGTGGTAACTTTTGCTTGTTTTGCTTTGTTGTGTTTAAGGGACTTTATATGTTTTTAGAAAATATGTTTCAACTCCTAGACATTGGTATCCTGGGCACCCTTAGGTTGTGACAGAAGTGGGGATTAGTGTGTGTGACAAATGTAGCAGAAGCCAGTGCAGTTGCAGTCTATCACATATGTTGGCAGACCCCACATTTTTCTAGTCCTCATTACAGAATTCAGCTCCGTCCCTACTCTGGGTTAACTGAGAACTTTGAGAGTGGTGGTGTTTGTTTTTTATGTGTTTTTTTAATTGAGTCTTTATAACTGTGGGACACAAATGCCTGGGACAGTAACTAGAATCAAGGTCTGTTTCATGAGTGTCCAACCCATGTAGTTGTACATGGGTCTTATGTTTGGAAAGCTCCATGCTTGGCTTAATGCATTACTCTTGCGGTCTTGAAATTCTTAATGGTTTTTTAATAAAGGGATGCACATTTCTCAGTTTATATTGAGCCTTACAAATTCTGTATCTCATCCTTCTTGGAAATTTATCTTTTCCTGACAAGCCAAGTGAAGGTATCAGCCATATATCTTCTCTCACTGAAATTGATCTCTTCTTTTGTTTCCTCAAAAGTTTATTCCTCTATTAAACTCTGAAAATTTCTGTCCAAACAGTGAGTCTCAAAGAATTCACCTCTTCCAAACACCTTGAGATAATTATGATCATAGTGGTCTTTATAATCAAAAACTCTATAGTCTTAGCCAAATGTTTGGTTTGGTTTGGTTTGGTTTGGTTTGGTTTGGTTTGGTTTGGTTTGCCTTCATTTGGCTTGGTTTGGTTTGCCTTGGTTTGGTTTGGTTTGATTTGGTTTCATTTGACTTGGTTTGGCTTGGGTTGGTTTGGTTTGGCTTGGCTTGGTTGAAGTTAATACTTGGGAAAAATAACTAACATTGTGATATTAAGTTCTTTGTTCTTTACCAAATCATTAAAACAATCATCAGACATTAAATTGAAATTTTTGAAACGTGCATCTAGCATTCAGGCTATCTTAGTCTTGGTACCTCCCAACTATCATGTAATCAAACACATTGGTGTTTCTAAAAAAAAGTCAACTGATTTCTCAGCCCTGGCCTTGGGCTCCTGTTCCTATCAGGCTCCCCCCAGTGAGTGCCACTGTTGGTTGTTTTTCTTATGTCCTGAACCTCACTGTCCCTTCTGCCTCTAGTCCATATCAATCCTATCATCGTTCTTTCTTAAAAACTAACATTAGAAGGATGGGGTTTATCTCTTTAGCCATCATCTGACATCTTATGAGAGTAATTCTTGCTGAGGTTCAGACATACACACTCACCCTTGCCTGCATCTTGGGATTATGAACTACAGAACTATAAGTCTGGACCAGATTCTGTGGACATTAATGAGTCTATCCACAGTGACTTTGTTAGGCCTATACCCTAAACAGAAGAATCTAGATGTCCTGACTCCCAGTCAGGCAGGTTCTGAAAGATTGGGGAGTCTATTCTTGAAAGGTAAATTATATATGACTGATCCATAAACCATTTTTTCAAGCGTCTATAACTGAAAGGGGAAAAAAAATACATTATCAGCTTTGGTGGAAACAGTCCTGTGCCAAGAGAAGTCTAATAGCCATCTTGGCTAGTTGGTCTCTTTGAACCTATAAAACACTTCCTTTCACTAAAAATTCTCTAGGTTTATGGGAGGATCCAGAGAGATACTTAACACAAAGACTCACTCACTAAAAACCTCAGAAAGGGTTAACTTCATCACTGCCCCTCCTCCTACTCTCTTGCCTCCCTTCTACACATGTTCTCCCTTGTTTATGACCGGGTAGAGTAGAAAGCAGGAGGAATCTGATAGAAAAATGCCAGGTTGAGTACTCTTGCTGAGTTTAAATTGTAGGAGATCAGGTTAGCCTACCTTTGCCTGATCCAGGTAGACTGAAGTTTTCCATCTTGTAAATGAATGCTGACTTCCTACCTAGCAACAACATATCTATGGCATAGCAGAAGAGCCAAAAGCATGACTGATAAATTATGGCATCCCTCAAAGGGTTTTTTAGTGTTTCTAGCCAGTTCCTGACAAGGCCCCAGGCTAAAACTGTAAAGGATACTGAGTTCTTTTCAGTCCTGGCCACTCCCTTCCTTCTCCCCTCTGTCAGCAAAGTCCAGGGTCCTATGTCAATCTCATTCCTCAGCTTACCTGGTTCCAAAATTGTTCCCATCCCTTCTCTAACTTCAGTTCAAAATAGCTCTGCAGAGATTCTGTTGAAGTGATTATAGATTCAAAATGTAGATGGGCTAAACATCCTATGAGATGTTTGTATCTCAGACAAAGTATTGGAAATTGAAATATACCTCATTAATAGGTAGGCTTCTGCTTCTTGGCTGACGTAACTGATTGTTCGTTTTGAGCTAAGCTAGTTGCCTAGAGTTAGCCATGTTCCCAAGGCAGCTGGATATACCTCACCCCCTTTCTTTAGCTTTAATCACACATGTGAAGTGAACTCAGAAAAGCAAACTTTTGTCCTGGGAGGGAAAGAGAGAGGAAATGTAGTTTTACATAGTGAATAATCAGACTTAGGATGATTGTAGAGGGTCTTTGTTATTTTAAAAATTGCTACTATCTTACTCTTTAAAAATATGAAAATAAGTTTCTGTCTTAGGTAGTCAAGACCCTGACGGGTAAGGTTATGAAAGATGTGTAAAAAGTTTAAAACCCAAATTATTCGCAGTAAGTAAAAGCTTCTGCCTCCTATAAACTGAGCACTTTGTAGATTTGAAAACTCAGTAATCTGGAGTCTCCTCTTTTTGTAGATGAGAGTGCTAAGGCTTAGGTGGGACATAACCTTTCTTCCAGGGCACCCAGCTCAACAGTGGAAATAAATTTGGCAATCACAGGCCCCTGGAGCAGTCTAGATTTTCTTCATGGTTATGGCAACCCGAAAGGTAAAAGGGCCTCCTACCACTACAGCCAACTTCCCCCTCTTCTAGAAAATTTTTACTATTTATTACTTCTGCAGAGACAAAATGTTAGCACAAGAATCAAAAGGAGGCTATGGAACATTAGGGGAACATTAGCAACTATTGAAAAGGCATTTTGACCTATTTCTGTAGTTATCAATTTAATAGTATTTGTTGCCAGGAAATGCCCTGATGGCGGTGGGAGGTTGAATTGCTCTAGCAGCCTGTTCTCAGGGGCCCTCCACTTACAGGAGGTGGTAATTCTGGTTAATAAAAGGGTGAACTTCAGACACATTTTAACAAAATCAAATTGTAGTGGGAAATATCATATTTCTGATGTTCAAGCCATCTAACAGCTGGTAACAGTAGTCAGTATATAGGACCCAAACTCTTGACTTTTCAGCATTTTAAGATGAGTTTTTGGCAGTGAGAGTTCCCCAGGTACATTGTTATGAAGGAATAGGAGATTTTTAACTAATATAAGAGCTAGCATAAATAAAAAATTCTTTATCCTTATCAGACTTTCTATAAGATTATCAGATATTCTAAAAATATATAACCAAGCCAAACTTCAGGTGGTTGATAGGAGAGCTAGAGCCAGGAGTTTTAATTTTTTTGTTGTTGTTGGGATTTGGGGTTTTTTTTTCCCACAACATGTTGGCACATGATAAAAGCGATTCACTCTGCTAACCAGAGATGCTGGGCAGAATTCCCCCAACTGATTTCATGCCATGAAAAGCACATGAAGCCTGGCCTGGCAAGGCAGGGTGAGGAGCACAAGCTTTGTGTGCTGTGGCTAAGATTTGAATCCTAGCAGGGTTAGTGCCTGCTAGCTAAATAAAGAGAGAATATTCCCCTAACCTCTCTAGACCATAGGGTCCTCACAAGAAAATGGGCAAAACATCAGTCATTCATAGTTGATGTAAGGATCAAATGAGATGGCATATACACTGAAATTCACATATGGTGAAAAAAGGTTCAGGCATACACTGAAGTACACAGAAAGAATCATTGTTATCTTCCTCTCTTTTTGTTTCTACAGTTTATAGAACTTTTTATTTTAAAGGTTTTTTTTTTTTTTTTCCAAAAGTACAGCTTTTAATATGGGAGTAATAGGAATTCTGCTAGCTATCCCACGGGCTGATCCATTCAGTACTCTTTAAGCAAATAGCTTCATCTTAACTCTAGTTAAGCCTAGATTCACTGTACTAGTGCCACATAGGTTCATGCAGTCAGAATATATGGCACATGGTTATCAAGTGACCTGAGCTCCCTATTATCATGGCTGCAACTTGCATAGCCATAGATAAGACCCTGGATCATTTAAGCAGTGGGAACCCGTCATCTCTTTTCTTTATCCGACCTACTCCATCTCACCTTGAATCAGGAGTTGTACGGTCACTCACGTTTCAGGGAGATTATCTCTTGCCTGGATTTTTTCTAAACTTCTTCCATGTACCTGTGTCTTCATTTTCACAGAGATTAATTCTGGTTTGATTCGCCTACACTTTTGATGCTCTAAAAGCTTTCCATTGTGGGCAGATTGTCTCAAACACTGTATTTGAGGATGGGAAAAAAAACTCTGCCCAAATGTACGCACCATGGAATCAAAGAAACAATATTTTTTTTCAATTGCATTCTTTGAGGATCCAGACAACCTTGAATCCCTTACAAAAGCACATCAGTAATGCCATCCTCCTTCTTAAAAAGAAATACACGTACACACAGAGATACATGCACAGACAACTACAGAATGCTTCTACTCAAGATATAAAAAGCCAGAGTATTCAAGAGAGATAAAAACCGAAAGAATGTGATTCTATAGAAAGAATCTAAAACTAGAAGCCAGGATTCTTACTCCCACAGGAGTGTTCCTTCTTATAAAATCCTGGCTTATCTGCCCCTTCTCAACTCTGTAGCCATTATTTCTAGGGAACATGATTGCTAAGTCATCCTCCCTAGAAGGGACAGGAATGAATTCATTTGTTATGTTCTGAAAGACATTTGACACCTGGTACAATGGCACTTTATGTTATCAAAGGGTTGGCCTCATTTAGAATGATAAAGCCCTGAATTATGCCTCCTATCACTTTGGAATGAGAAAAAAAAAATGAACTTTTCACACTAGAATGGAAGGTAAATGGTGACACCATAATCCCAATTTGTCAATAATCATCTAAATCTCTAGGGTGAGTGTAGATACTCTGACCTATCCTATCATTCAACTTTCATTTTTATCCATGCGTGCTTTTGGTAAACATTAATTATGGGAACACACGGTGTGGGAGATGATATGGATAGAGAGTGTGTGTCCTTTGCCTCGTGGTGTAGTCACTCCCCTGTCCCATCATGCCTGGTGATGGTTTGCTGACTTAGACCTTAGTGTAGATCCCTTTCTTTTGGTGCACTGAGCCTTTTCATATATCTATGGAAGTGTTGTTGTGTAATAGTCATGAGACTTAATTTTTTCTAACCCAACTGTAAAAGTTGTCACGTGACTTTTATGTGACTATTGTTGACACATAACTATTTTTATGTGTCATGTGACTGATTTCATACTGTCCTACACTAGAGTGTGTCTGTGTGTGGCACATCCCTCATACCACTGCACAGCAGGCTTCATTAGGTGAGAAGCTGTGTTTATACACAGGCCTAGCCCCTTCAACACGTATAGTGCATCATGAGAGATAAAAGTAAATAGTGAATGTTGTAATTTGTGTCAACAGAGTTAACAATGACATGTGAATATTTGACAATAGTTTATTTTTTCCAGAATCCATAAATGCCTACCCAGTCCATAGAGAACATTACTCAATTATATCTGCAAAGTTTAAAGATTCTTGGTTTTCAGATTAGAACTTACATGTTTCATTCTTCCTCACACATTCTTCTTTCAGACAGAGCCTCTATGTTGCCCAGGATGTCCTTGAACTCCTGGGCTCAACTGATCCTCCTGCCTGAGCCTTTCTGAATCCTGGGACCACAGATGTGACCCCCCCACACTCATCTTCTCCATTCTTGGCATTTACACATAGTAGATTTTTAATGAATAGTTATTGGTATGGTAATTGATAGATAAAGCCAGAACGTCCCAATTCTTTGTGCTAAAATGGATTCTTATCTACTCATTTACCTTTAGTTCTTATCTACCTTTGTTTTTTTTGTTTTTGTTTTTTATCGGTACCAGGTATAGAACTCAGGACTGCCTGCTTGCAAGGCAGGCGCTTATGCTGCTGAGCTAAATCCCCAGCCCCTATCTACCTTTGTAACACAGGTTTCCTGTATTTTGTTCCTTGTGGCACCCCCTTGAGTTTAGAAGTGGCTGTGAGTTTTAATTCAGTCTCTGTCAGACTTTTAACAGGGAAAAGAAAAAATTTTTTTTCTGTCTCCTTTTTGTTATCCGATTATTGAATAGTGGAATGGGACCTGTATCTGTGCAAAATAATAATAATAATAATAAATCCTAGAATAAACACCATGTCATGTTCATAATGCCAGATTGAGGAAGCTTTGTCATCCTTGCACATCAAATAGCATTGTACATTCCATGTTTAAACTTATCAGTGGTCCTGAGGAGAGAGGGTTTTTTACTTTGAGCTTTCAGGTTAAGTGCATATAATTTGTATCAGCTTATTATCTGTGTCTCCCATCCAAATAAAGTAGCTGATTTAATAGATTTTCTCCAGTCACACAAAATCTTCACCATTACTCCACAACTTGATTCGATCCTAAATTTCATCCACACAAAATGATGTAAAACTAGTCACCCTAGTGTTAGATCATAGGAAATGATACGGTGAAGAATTCCAAAATAGATATATTATTCCAGTTTTCCTTAGGTTCTTCCTCAGCAAGTCTGTCTCACAGCAAGCTCAGAGAGCCAGTCCCTCTCAGCTAGACATTCTGTTGAGTCATGTTTACTGTCCCCCTCTGAAAGGTTCCAAAAGCAAATGCAAGAGGTTGCCGAATGCAGGGACATGTGGTGTGCCTGCTACTGAAGTTAGAGCATAGCATACACCTGCTTTTTGGCTGTGGCAGGCCATCTTGACTGTGCCATGCCACAAGTTAGCATTTTGGATGAGCAATTGCCATTCTGTTGTTTTCTTCTCAACACATGGTGTTCAAAAACAGTTAAAAGAAAACTGTACCCATTTGCTCATCCCAGAAATCTAAAATTTCAAAGATGCATGCCAAATTAATTTTCACATAATATTTTCCAAGCTTTTTCTTTGCACTGAAATATAATATTTCACTTTTGAACTCTTAGTGTCCTGGCCAGAGGTAAATGGGTACAGTTTCTCTTTAAATGGCATTAAACTTATCAAAGCAGGATTATATCTGTCACTGTCTTTTTTTTTTTTCTAATGGAATCAAAATCCTTCAGGGAGTGTCCCAAATCCACATTAATGTCTTTGAGTGCTAATGTTTCCACTGGGACTTTTACATTAGCAAAATACAAGCGTGTGGTTTCCCCCCTCTCTCTGCTGCTGTCTGTATAAGAGACAACTGCACATCCGTTATTCTCCATGGCCTTCAGCTAACCCATGTCAAGGTGGATAAAGATGCCTGGAGATTTGGGGCGCTACTGCTTCATCTTCTACATTTACCTTCTTTGTACCTCTTACCCAAAAAGTTACTGTTAATGCTCTTCCTGACATGGGTGAATCTCTGGACCCTTGGCCATGAGTTTTATTAAAAAGAACTAAAACAGTGGTGGCTGCCAATACTATTTTAATCTTTGTGCTTATTGTGGAAAAATTAGATAGATACCCAGGATTTTAGGGCCACACTATTAACATTTTTGTCTTTAATATTGTAGATTCAGTCACATGCCCTTTTTTTATTGGTACATTTTAGATGTACATAATGATAACATTCAACAAAGAAATTTGTACCTGTATATGATATGTCTAGCTTCTTTCTTCCCATTCCCCTTAAGTCCTGTTCCCTTCCTTAATTTTTTTTTTTTTTTGGTACCAGGAATGGGACTCAGGACTTTGCACTTGCCAGACAGGCACTGTGCTGCTGAGTATATCCCCAGCCCTCTTCCCGTATTTATTTACAGAAGTTTTGTTTACATTTTTTCATTCTAATCTCTCTTTTTTTTCTTGCCTCTTCCTCCCTTTCTCCTTCCCTCCTCCCTTGTTCCCCTTGATTACTAGGGATATATTTCCTATCTACCTCCATCTTTTTTTTGTTTGTTTGTCTGTTTCTTTAGTAAAGCACTTGAAATTTGTCAAGTCTTGATTATCAAGTGTCAGTGAAAGATTGTGGTGCCATAGAAAAATAATAATTATAAATACTGAGTTATAAGGACAAGGATATAGCTCAGTGGCACAAGCTGCCTAGCAAGTTCAAGGTCCTCATTTCGATTCCCGGTGGGGGAAAAAAAAGCTATAATGTAATAAATTATAAGTAGCACATGCACATTTAATCTTAAAATGTGCCTTTCGTAGCATTTGAATACATGCTGGAAAATGATAGCATTTCTTGAATAATTGTTTTTTTATATGATGTAGAAGGGTCTGGAAAGCTGTATAGCACCCATCTCCAATCCCAATCACAGTTTTACATTTCTGGCACCATCCTGGCCATGGAGGGCTTTAGTTCAGGAGCTGATGGAATGAGGCATTCCTGGGTTGCTGGAAGATACCTTGTACTTTTCAGCTTCTACTTTCTAAAGCACACTACAGAAAAATACTACTTCTTTTAGATCTTCCTTCCTCATTTCTTCATTTATATCTTTTAATGTTTCTCTTTTCCCTATATAAATCTACATGAGGAAACTTGAATTAGGATGAGTGTTTGTGTGGACAGAGGTATGAGGAAGGAATCTCTGAATGCCCCAGGTTACTTGTAGGGAAGAAACCCAGTAGTTGGTTGTTTCTTTGTTTGTTTGTTTTAATGAGCTTCCCCTGATGGTCTTCATATGTAGAAGAAAAACTCAAATCCTTTTTCCTTTCCACATTTTGCAGAAAATAGGTCAGTAGAGGCAATAAGAATGTCAACCCTGGATTAACAGTAAAAACATTAGGTGCTCACTTCTAAATATCTTTTGGACAAATCCCAATCTCCTTGTAATTAGTACAAAATTGAGAGGGTGAGATTCTTGTGGAGATAAGTACACTATGCATTTCTGTTTTGGAAAGACTTATAGGAAGTTTTTTGTTTTTTAATTTATGTTTCAAGCATTATTTGCATGATAACTTTATAATGTCAGGTGAATTGTCTTCAGTGATTTGAAAAACAAGGCACCCTTTGAATGTGAGTCATTTGAGTTTCCTTCATTAATATTCTGTATGGTGGGTCCAATGTTATATTGTTCATGCTAACAGATTTAAATGTGAATGTGGCGGAAAATGTGTGTTTATATTTGTAAGTTGCACGTAATTTAGCACCATATAGTACATATTCACTAAGAAGATTGCCAGTGGCATCCATCATTGTTTCATCTTTGGATTTCCCTTTTAGCAGATTTTGGCAAAGAACATAGGATTTGTAGAGGGACAGATTTGAATCTAAATATAAGTACCATAAATTACTTTCTAACTTTTTGAGTCTGATAAAGCACAATCTTCTTGGGTCTTTCTTTCTTTCTTTCTTTCTTTCTTTCTTTTTTTCTTTCTTTCTTTTTTACCTTAAGAATGGAAATGCTGTCTTCTGCTCTGGAAGTTTTTATGAGGATTAAATGAATATATATTCTTACATAGTTTCCAAAACATGGTAGCTACTCACATGTTATTTTTCTTCTATCGTCTTTTGAAGGGGAATGCATGGCTAATATGATCTCTTTTTTAGTCTAAATTTTACTATTCATAATTTTTTTAATAACTGGATTGCTCAAGTTACTCAATTTTTGATCATTGAAAGGAAATCATTGTCCTGTGCCATAGGACTAAAATATAACTGTAAGCAAAACAATTTGGAGATTAAGCAGCATGTTTGAGCTCATAGAAACATGGCTCAGCCAGGTTCCCTGCTTTATTCCCCTCTCCATTCCTACCCTTGATCTAAATAAACTCTTAGAGACTGGGCAGGGTAGGAGGACAGCCCAGAGAACTGTCTCAGAGCCTCCAAGTTAGAGCAGTAGACTTAGGGTGGGTTCTTAAGCACATATGAAAGCACAAAGTAGCAGAAAATAATGACTCAACCTTTACATTTGGAGTACCAGAAACATTTCAGGTGATTTTCAATGTGTGATTAAAATATAATACAGTTTGTATCTTCTTTCATGATTCAGAATTAAGGGATTATGATTTGTATTAATCCAATGAGAGTAAAATTATCAGCTTGATTATTGTAGATGGATACATTGCACATGTAAAAGAACTATATTGTAAACTCTTCAAAACAACATGAGCTGTCTAGTAATATTCTTTTTGCTTTCTTGCACATATTTAGAGTTTAATAAATATTGAATGAACAAATGAATTTAAATTAGTGGCTTTTTAGCTATTATAGTGATAATGCTACAACACAGGGTCATATTTTTACTGTCCAGCAATATATTTTATACATACACATAAATCTCTACCTCTCTCTATACTTGCATGTGTGTATGTCTCTGTGCATGTATGTATAATTATTTAAATTAAAGGCCTTAAAGAATTGAATTCTACTGGGTCACTGGTGATTCCAAATATGCCTGTGGAGTCATTCTTCCTAAAGTTGTCAGCTGCATACCTTTATCCGTGATCACTGGCAAATCCTGTTTCCTTATTTGCAAAATGACAGCACTACATGATCACTATTGTTAGAAACCTTTCAACTCCACAATTCTGTTCTTTATAGTGAGAAATAGTATTTGTTTTTAAGAAGTGTATTATTGTTTGAACTTAGCACAAGTTTTTCCCATAATGCAGGAATCAGAAATGAAATCTACTGCAGAGATAGGGGACTTGTAGGTAGTTCTGACTTAAAACTCTTTGGGGGAAACGATGTAAATAGTTTTTGTTTGTTCATTTGTTTGTTTTTTGTTTTAAGACAAGGCCTTGCTATGTAGTTCAGGTTGACCTTGAACTATGTAGCACGGGCTAGCCTTGAACTTGCAGTGATTTTCTGCCTCAGCCTCCCAAGTACTAGGACACAGTCATGTGTCTGGCTTACTTAGCATTTACACACTGTGACACAAAATGTTAGGGTCATATTGTTACCTAGAGGAATCTAGTCTATTTCTGTGATTCCAAAATAGAGACTAAAGTCTACCCAGTTCTCTTTGTCTGGCCTTCTCAAACACACTTTATTTTTGGTGGAAATGAGTCCTGATCTAGTTCTATAGATGCTTTCTGGACTCATATGATGTGCTTGGTATAATTACATAGTTGCCTCCAGTCAGTCTCACTGCTTCCAGCATGACATGTTTCTGTGTTTGCTTGTTTTCTTCTAATACCTGCATATTTAGTGGTGTGTCTGATACAGCCTGATTGTCTCCATCATGAAAGTAGGTATTCATGTCATTAATACGCTGACATGGTTCATGAGAGAGAAAGTAAACTGCCAGTATGGTATGGTAGTACAGTAGAACTGAGGACTTCTTTCTCTACTCTGACCCCTTCTCTTTATAAGAAGTGCAAAACCCTAAATTGTGCCCTTGGATTACCTTGCTCTGCTTTTACATTTGAATTTCTAAATTCTCCCTAAATGAACGATTCTCAAGGTTTCCATTATAACAACTGCCTTTGGACAACACCACACCATGACTTTATGCCTGTGGACACCTCTTCCTTCCAACTTCCTGGAGTCCAGGCCTGTGTCTTCTGGCCATCCTTTGGAGTCACATTAGCATCTAAATAATACATATCCTCCTAGATGCTGCTCGATTACCAAAATAGGCATTCAGCCTTTACTGCTGTACCACTCTTCCAACTGTTCCCCACATTCCTGATGAAAAAGAATGGAATGTCTTAGTATTTCTTATATGATAAAATTTGATAAATACCCAAGTGCTTGATACTAAAGGGAAGACCCAGACAAAAAGTACCAAATCTTACATTTGGAGACTTCTTTTCAGGATAGATGTACAGCACTTGGGGATAGCCAAGCTGTCCCTGTGTGACTAAAAGAACAGAGGTGTTGCCTCTTCTGTGTCAGGACCTCCTCTTCTCTGGCCTGCAGAGCAGTCTGCTTTGGCTTAATTAATCCATTAAGACCTATCTTAACCCTAGCCAGTAATGATCGAGGGGCTCACCGGAGCCATCTAGAATGGGAGAAATTAGATGGATAATGATTTCTGTGCTGATGATGTGTTCTGTCTTTTTATATAGTTGATCCCATGAGGGACATATTTCTTTGGCATATCCCTGCTGATGTTCTCAAGACAGATATATTACAGGGAAATAAATCAGACTATAAGACTTTGCTGGGGCCTAATTCTCAATATGTAAACTTAGAGTTTTAAAATCAAAGCTATTTTTAAAGATATATTTTATCAATATAATATTAAATAATCATGTTGATAAATGAAATTTGAGAAATTCTCGTTTCATTTTTTTATTGTATGCAAATGCTGTTATGGGATATTTATGTTAATAAGCACCATCTGATTACTCTCTTCTCCATAAGAAGATTGTTTAAGAGGGTTTGTCTTCAACCCAGGTCAACAAGAGTTGACTGACTGTGTGCATAGCAGTCAGTCTGAGAACTCTCAGAAGTCAGGAATCTTGAGTTACTTTATACAGTTTAAAGTAATAATAAAGTGCAGTTTGAGGGTTTTTTTAAAAAACAGAAATTTAATATCAAGACCAATTGCAAATCAGTAAATAATCTAACAGTACTGGGTCCTACTATATTTTTCCTACCATCAGTGTAATTTATATACAACTTCAATATATATTTAAAATACAGTGTATTTTTTTAAAACATGTAGGAAGGCAGTAGAGTTTTTACCTGTTTCAGAATGCTAGCAGTTAACCAGTAATACTCATGGAACTCTCTCTATATAAGTGCAGTTTAAGCTATACTTTGAATGAAGAAAAGGTGCTCTTCAGTGTGTGAGGGGTAGTCCATAGATACAAGCCTATCCAGGAAATGCTCAGGGTGAGAGGGAAGACTCTCAGTGAGGAACAGGCAAAAGTGATTTGCTTATTAAACTGAGTTGTGATGGCACCAGTTGCTGACAGGTTATGTGAGCAAATAAACCTGTATGGAGCTTCCAGGTTAGGGAACCTGACATTCACAGTTGATCTGAAGTAGGACAGAAATCCACTGGAGGACTGAGAAGGGAACTTTGACAATCAAATCACTGACGATATGTTGCCAGTATGGAAGCACTCTTCATATCTTGGCATCAGCCAAGGATAATAATAAAAACTATATATAGCTATATTTGACTTAAGATCATTTAAATAATATTTCTAGATTTCATAATTGGCTATATAGGAGCAGTAATATATTTTAAAACAGGAAATTTTAGTAAAAGATTGATTCCTTGAATGGGTGATGGACTGTGATTATACAGAATTTGGATAACAGAATGATTTAAAAGAAAAAAGGAAATGTTCTTTATTGTATGGACTTTGAGGTGCTAACAGAACATATAATCAGAGATAGTTATTTAACTCTAACTAAGAGTGGGAGGCTATGAGAAAAGATGAATGAGTGATCAACCCCTCAAATGCATAAATATAAAGCAGAAAAACTATTGCCCCAAGCTGATCTTTTGAGGAAGAGCATATTTAAGAGATACTAAGTTTCTCAGCTACATTTCCTTGTAGCTGAGACAAGAAAAACCAACACCAACGTTACAGGAGGAAAGGTTTGTTTTGGCTGACAGTTTGTAGAGCTTTCAGTTCACGGCAGGGTGGCATGGCAGAGGGGCATCACAGAGAAACAGCCCATGGCAGGCAGAAGGCAGCAAGCAGTAACCATTATATCTTATCCAGACTACATGTCCTTGGGGCAGGTAGTACTCTCACCTCGGGTGAAACACCCTGAATCCTACCTAGAATTATGTCAATCCAATCAGTGGACTAACTTAGTAATCACATACCCTGAATCCCAACATCACACACTCCAGAAACACAACCTCCAAAAAAGCTCTACCTATGACTTGCATGAGGCTTTGTGGGGGACATCTAGACACAAGCCATGACACTAAGAGAAATGTCAAGGCCATAAGTGAAGGGAGAAGATTGAGGCAAGTTTTGAATTGCAAATGCCAAAAAGCCATTTGGAAAAATTTTGGAAGGGGAAAAGCAACAAATAAAAACAGGCTACAGGAAACCCTGTAGGATCATCTCAGCTGACACCCAGATGTTTTATATGGAAGAAAAAAAAAAGGAGGCTAGATGAGAGAAGCAGTGGATTGTTCCAAGGAAGCAGAGCTAATTTATAGGTGAATCAAAATGTAGGCACAGGAGATCTTTGATCACTGGTAAGTGCTCCTTCCAGTGTGCTGTACTGCCTCAGTGAAAGATTCCAGAAATCTCTTGCAAAAATCATAAGCAAAGAATGACTAAATTTGAGCAGATCACTGACACAGACTAGGAAATGGTTCTGCCTCTTCTCTAGTTTCCCTGCAGAAATTAGATAAATTGAGGTACGATGTACATGGCACAGAAATTCACTATGTTTTGTATGATTACTTGCTACCATGTGGACCCTTTCCACCCCTAAATGCATTGCTGAGAGTAAGGGAAGGATAGTAAAATCTCTTACCAAGGTTTCAGGATAGCCAGCAGAAAAGATGGTTTTGAATATTTCAGAGCAACTTTACTGCTTACCAAGTATCAAAATTAAATGCCTAAGAGGACACACAGAGACAGACATACAGGTATACAACTTTGCAACTGTTTTCAGTTTGATTTTAAATATTGAGGAAAATGTGTGGGATGTCTGTTGAATAAAAATAATTAAAAATGAACTTAGACTTGATTAACAAGAAAAAAAGGGAAACAGAAACTGAAGAATTCATCACTCTAACTTAAATGGAAAAATTACAAAGTGTGATCAAAAATACAGCGTGTGTTTACATTAAAAAATAATTTATTAGAGTAAAATGCACAGTGCTATTAATCCCTCTCAAATTATCCCCCATTGCTTACAACACTGATCCCAATTTTCTCACCACTTTCTGAAGCAGTTCTGGACATCCTTTTTTGTACCTTTAGTTGCACTGTCATAGTGCCTCAAAGTCCTGAATTAATTAATAATATTTATCTTCAGTCATTTGGATTTTGGAGAAAAGTCTGAAATCTCATAATCCCAGAGCCTAGGAATAAATGGTTGAGGACACACATTAATGTTTTTGTGAACCTGCCTTTCTGTTGCATGACACTCAGCAGGAACATTCACCATATTTTTTATCAGACCTCATAAAGATACTCAGAAAGACTTCCAAAATTACTTCAGAAAATCACAAGAACAATGGTATCAGTGTGTTTGAAGCAGAGGGGAGAATTCTGAGGTTGAGTAATGGCAAAGTCTTTTACTGTTTTAAATAATTTTTTTTTATTTCAACATTCACCATTGTATATTTTCTGATAACTTTTGTAGCTTGCTTTAGACCTTGACTGGCTTTCTTCAGTATAAGAGTTTAAGGACATGGCCAATACCATACCTTGCTTACTATATACGTTGAACTGGCCCCTTTACTCAGTAAGACCTCCTGGGTTTTGCTTAGGTTAAGACCATAAACTCAAGTATATCTTACTACAACAGCTTGCAAGAGATCAAGAAGATTTTGTGCAACCGTGACATGCTGAAGGGGGCTCCCCTGCATAATGTAACCCCTGATTTTAGGAATAGAGCTTTGCTCCCATGTTAATACATTCTGGAAATTGCTCAAGAGGGAGCCTTGGCATTAGAATAGCAACTTTCAAAGCAGTGAACGTCAGCACTTCTATTTCTCCTTCTTCTTGGCATGCATTACATGGAGTTGGAAAGACTAATTGGCTAAATGAAGGGACTCAGTGTCGCAGAGTTGAAATTCTGGCATGTAAATGGGGAGGTGGAGAGAGACTTTGCATGCATATCTATATGGCCTCCCTTTGTGAATTATCATAATAGAGATGGTTCTTTCCCTTCTCTGGTTTCCCTGTGAGATGAGTCAGGGTGTGAAGTGCATGGCACAGAAATTCACCATGCTTTGTGTCTATGATTACTTGTCTCAGTGCATCTCTTTTCCACTCCTAAATTGCATGTTTACCTAAGGTTGCTGAATAATACATTGTTTTAAAAGATGTGTCCATGAATTAAGGTTTTTATGTGACAATTACAACATCTAGCTGACTACTGTAAAAAAATTTTTTAAATCAATAAATTCAAAAGCAAACAAGGGAACCTCTTACTTGTTTTATAGGTGTTACATTTGCTTCCTTGACCTCTGCCATTTGCAAAGACTGATCAATCATGTATGATTGGCTCCAATCATGTATAATTAGGCAACTTAGCATGTGAGGTATTTCAGTAATTGTATCCTACATACACTTTTTGTGAAAGACTAGTTCAAGTTAAGCACTACTGTCCACTTTTAACTTTATGAAATATCAAAGTCTAGAACTCACTTGGTTCACCTCTCTACATTCTAGTAGCACTTTACTTAAATTGTCACTAACAAATGGGGATTAAATGTATTTCATAAACCTTACAATGACACATCAAATAGCTCATATGAGTATGTAACATCTATCTCATGAAGTATGTCAGAATTTTATTACTAGTTTCTTTATGCATAAGCCCCTTTAAAATGTTTGATCTGAGTTTTAGATAAAAAAAAAATCTATTAACATATCTTCTTATGATGACCATTATCAAGTTACCTTTCAATATTTTGGACAAGGCAGAAAGGATCTTTGCCCTTTTTTCAAAACCCTCTCTAATCTTCTCCTATTTCCATTCATGATAGAACTTTGAATCCCAAGATTGATATAAAACATGTAATAAATTTAAGTTATACACTTATTTATTAACTTGTCATCATTTTATTTTTAAATCATATTTCATGTTTAGTAAAATTTATGAATGCTTAACTAGATACACGAGCATCATTGGCCTGCAGTATAAATGTCTTACCGACTAACACTTGTTAAACTGTTGATAGTTAACAAAATAATTTAAAGTTATTAGATGCCCTTGTATAAAACTGTGGCTAAAGAATGTTCCGCGGAAGCTTGACACTGAAAGAGAACCCTGGCGATTTAACTGAAAGCTAAATGAATTTTAAATATTGATCAAGTCAAATTTGAAGATGCCAGATTTGATTTTAAAGATCAAATATTAAAATGTTGCCCTTTGGCAATGAGGAAAAGGATTTGCCTAGAGAAAAAAAAGTGGTTAGGACTAGGCTCTTAAAGCCAAATGACAGAAAATGCCATTTCCATCTTCTATGCTACTCAAGAGAGGCAAAAAGTACTTTCACTACGTATCAGTCATTATCAATCAGTATTCATTGCACTGTGAAGGTGATTGGAGATGTGTATGTCTGTATTGTATATATAGTAATACAAATATATATAATATCTTTTTTCTTAAATAAGCAGTGGAAAAGATAAGGCTCTGTAAGTTTAAGAAGTTAAGCACTTTGTTTAAAGTTGCCTGAATAATCAAAACCAGAATTGGGTTTTCTGTCAAGAATCTACAGTGTTGAAGGAATGTAAACTAGTATAACCATTACAGAGTGAGTATGAAGATTCCTCAAGAAATTAGAAATTACATTCCACTCAGCTATTCCTCTTCTTGCTATCTTCCCCAAAGAGTTAAAGATTATAGTGACACATGCATATCAATGTTTATAGCAGCACAGTTCATAATAGCTAAATCTCAGAAGCATTCTATATGTCCATCAAGAGATGAATGGTTAAATAAAGTATGGTATTTATATCCAATGGAATACTACTCTGCCAGAAACAAAGATAAACGAGTTATTTATAGGAAAATTGATGCACCTTAAAACCACAATATTAAGTAAAATAGACACACAAGCTTAAATTTTGCATGGGTTCTCTTATATGAGAAACTCAAAATCTAAATAAAGAACAAAATAAAAGATAGATAATAGGAAATAGGCAAATAAATCTTTTGCAAAAGGGTAGGAGACCAAAGATGGAGGCAAGGGGAGGAAGGATATGGAAATGGTATGAAAAATTTAAGATATATTATGTACATGTATCAACTCCCCATAAAGAATTTAACTAGTATGGACTGAAAACATGTACTAATATACAAATTTTTTTTTAAATCTACAAAATTTGATTTTCAGGAACAAGTGGAGCAAGTTTTGTTTAGTTTGATTGTAATGCATTTTTGAATTTCCAATTGTGTCCTTTCTCTGTAGATTTCTAGAAAGAGAGCTACATTTGAGGTGGAGGGTAAATCTATTTTCTGACAATGAAAAGATTTTGCTTTCATAATCTCATCAGCCAAAGTGTCATAAAATTCATAAGCCATGTGAAATTCACATAATATGAGTAATGCTCATAAAATGTACTTTTTTGCTCTGTGTTCCTCACACGTCAGACTAAAATGGCTTTCTCAAAGCTCTTACTGATTATTATAAAGTCCTACTTCATAGGCACAGTTTTCTAAATCTATGATATCAGAGAAGCAGCAGCAAGAGCTCCAAGAGAACTTCTGCCCTTTGGGTATTGTCCAAGCTTTTGTACTGGGAAAGCCTTGAATCCCATTGCAAGAAATCACTGAGAGCATAGGACAAGGTAAGAAAGTCACATTCTGAGCAGAAAATGCAGGAATATAGGTAAAATGTAATTAGTGTTTCATTTCTCTTAATTCTTTACCCTTTTCTGCAGTGGCTAAGAGAGACAGAAGACCTCATTTAAAGAATAGAGATTCCTCTAAACACCATCAATAGTGTGTTCAACAGAACTAGACAGGGAACTGCAGAAGGGAGCTGTGTCACTCATGCTCAATCCAACCCTTGCAGGCAGTTGGTCTGGGATTTCCACAGGAGATAAGACTAGAAACAAAGTAAGGCGGAAGGTGGCTAAGAGGGACAGGGAACATCAACCAGATAAAGGACATTGAGGAACAGGGAATATTTCTCTGGGAAAATATTCCAGCAACCACCAAGATTATTAAAAAATAGCAGTGGTCTTAAAATGACTTTAATGTCTTATTTTTTCCTTCCCTAGGAAATTAGCATCCAGAAAGTTATATTTTTCCAGTGTGTCTTATGTATGTCTAAATCAGGAGTGCATTTTTATGGCTGGGATATAAACCATAATAGTGAGGGGTTAAAATGCAATGCCTTCAAAAGATAACCTAGACCTACTGCAGGCTTGAAACTCTATTAGCCCAGCTATTAAAACCAGGAGGACAAACTGTTTCTTTCCTGGATACAAAAGCTGTTAGGCTATGGCATGACCTAGTACAAAAGTTTTCTGAATCTCTCTCCACTTTACAAAACGTCGGCTCATCGCGGCTGTCTGCAGTGAAGCTGTTTACAGCTCTGTGCTAAGTGGAAAGTTCAAATCAATTATTGTCCATTAGAGTTTAGGTATAACTGATGAAATATCCCCAGAAGAGTATTGTAAATGTATCAAGATGTCCTTCCCCATTATAGAAATGGGGACGCATGGTGAATTACTTACCTTCTCTCTTACCCTTAATGCCTCTGAAAGGCTGCTGGGCAGACAGAGCTCATCTTGTCTTGCTGGGGTTGAAAGTGAGGTCTTTACCACTTGGCGAACATGTATAGTGAGCAGGCATAAAGTCTAGGTGTTGTCTCACCTTTTAACTCTTTTGTGAACATAAAGGCCTAAGAAACAAAAAGAAAAAAAGAAAGGAAAAAGTCTAAAAATGGATTTTTAAAAACCCAGAAGTTCTCTGGCATTCAAGGTTTTTAAAAATGATAAATTTCTTGTTAACAATCAAATGAGAAGAGCTTTGACTCAATTTTTTTAGCAAATGACAGTAAGAGTTAATACCAGATAATTTGCACCCAGATGCTTTCTTTCATCAAATTGCTTCTCTGCATGAGGACAGGAGACCTATTCATTGCTCAAATGTGAAGGGGAGAACACTCATCTCCCAGAATCTGTTATTCAGCTACAGAATTGAACACTGACTTTCACCTCATAAAGGTCAGAACCAAGAAGTAAATGGAGATTTGATTTGCAATCTGCCTTAACAGGAAATGGGACAGAGGTTCTTGACTTCCTTTGAAACTTGAAATTTTTGCTAACTCTCTTTCTCTAGTTGTACCCTAGACCAGTCTCCAAGCCCTAGAGATCCTAAGGGTGAAATGCACAGGGAGGCATCGTGTCATTGAAAAGGCTGGGTATTATTCCTTAGAGTGCTGTGATTTTTTTTTTTTCAAAAATTAGAGAAGTGACAGATAAAGGTCAAGGAGACATTATTCTCCTGCACCAGCTTTTCCTTTCTCCATGCACAGGTGGGTGCGACACCTTTTTATTCAGAGATAGTCATGTTGAACTCCAGTAACTGCCCTGTGAGGACACAGCAGCACACAGGCTCATCCCCACTGCCAATCATGATGGAGATGAGAAGCGGAACAATGGTTTCTTCGTGCCCTTTAACACCAAGGCTAACTGCTAGGATGTTTTGGTCTGCTGACAGCTCTGTCCTTGGTGCTAAGTAGGAAATTGGCTGTGTTTCCTCTTTGTGGCCCTTGTTGCTTACCCCCAACTCTCCTGGGGCTTCCAGTCATTCATCTATAGAGATGCTAATTGCCATACTGTAAAGCAGATGGAAGTGAAATTAAAGCTTCCAAAATACTTTTCAGGTCAGATTTTCTTCTAGATCACTCAGATAGTAAGAGGTTTCCTGTTACTTTTTACCTTGATCTTGGTTGGTCTTTTTAGGAAAAAAAAAACTAACAAGAAGTCCTCTAGAATCTACCTTTGATTGCTAAATCATTTCTTTACCAAATCATGGACCGTAAAAACTGTCACTTATTCCAAAGTTTTCTGAGCCGAATCCATTGCAAATTCTCCTGCCCTCAAGTGTACATCTACTCAAATATTACCAGCTTCCAATAACTTATGACACTTAAGGAATTAGTCAGTTTCCTGCCCTATATTTGTAGTAAGCCTCATGGACTTGCTACATTCAACAGACCTAGTATACATTTCTCTCTGCTTAAATTTCATTTATTCTACATGTTTTGGCAACACAGATTGTGCAAATGTTTCTTCATATTTTAGGAAAAGTATTTAATATTCAAAGTGTAACTCTAGCAATTATTAAAGTCTAAATCCTTTAAAATAATTAAAATTATATAAAGAAAACTACCCTCAAACTTACCCCATGTCTTAGTAACGAAGTGCTAAAGAACTCTACAGACCGAAATCTTTATTGGATGCTACACCTGAAAAGCAACCAAAATGTTACAGTATTCAGTCTATATCCAAGTACCAAATGTGTGTTTAGACTTAGTTTCCTGCCCTGTTACTGAGTGTATTTAGTCAGCCATTCCTCAAATCGGCCTCCTTTTCTGAAGCCCATTTTGCCTGCCCTCTTCTGAGCTTCCGCCAGCACACCCATAGACTGCTAATAGGCTTGCTCAGATTTAAGGAGCAGTACTGGTTTTCAAGTTTCTCCTAGCCATTATTTGTGTTTCAAATTATCTTACTGTGTCTGTATTAATTTTCTGTTTCCAAAAGTAAACTCCATGTATTTCAGGGCAGCATGGTTTCTTTTTTACATTTTCCAGGGAACTGGTGTTTTTAATGTCATGTGAGGACAACATTACACAATGGATCTTTGGCAGGGATACACAGAAATGAATACCGTGTGCGAACAAACATTAAATGGCAGTCTTAATTACAGAGTTTGACTCTGTTGTTTTTAATGCCCTTCAATTTTATAATTTGATGGAAAATGCATCAACACAGCTATTTTCTTTCTACCCCAAATGATTAAGGATTGATACACCCCTAGTAGCTTGTTAGAACTGTCTAATCAGGTAGGACTTACGTTTCATCCACTAGAGGGCAGTAGGGATACACATCCACACCAACCAATATGTGCAACATATGGTCGATGTGGAAACATAGTAGCCATAGCTTTTCTGTGTACGAAAAATTCCCATTACAGTGTTGCTTCACTTACAATTATATTGAAAGTAAACACTAATTCACAGACGGACTACGCATATTTTATTTAAACATACCCCACTAATGTTTTGTCTATTCTAGTTTAAAACTCCCTGAGTAATGAAACTTCTACTGCTTCCTTTGGGAAGCTGTGTCAAAATCCACTTTTTTTGGCTGCTTGATTTCTTAAAAAACATACTTAAGATCTGTTAGTCTCCCTTCAAGTTCATTTAGAACTCTACTGCTTACTGCATTTTTCCTTCTGATAAGGCCAGTTCCATTCTGGAAAGCTAGGGTTTATTGAGAGACATCACTAAGTGAGTGGATGCCTGCAGCTGACAAGGTTTTCAACAGTATATTTGACTGGATTTAACATGACCCAGGAAGCCCAAGGAGAAGCCTTTTCAAATCAAACATCAGAAAAAATTGTTAGTGTTAGTTCTAAAATGAATGATATCCCTAAATTTGTCACAAATTGGAAAATTTTTCAGTTCATTTAGATTTCTGCATTAAAATTCAAAGGATATTAGAAATGCATGGTTATGTCAGATATCACCCAGAGAACTTGGAAGTATGCAGCAGACATGGCAGTGAGCGCATGCAAAAGAAAAAATCTGGATATTTACTAATGAAGGTTAATCTTTCCTCTTTGGGGTTGACAGTCAGACTGGCCTAGAAGCTTCAGAACTACAGTGGAACCCTACAAATTTACAAAGAATAAAAAATGGGTTTGTGAGCCTCCCCAAGATAGGCACATCTCATTCATTCCACAATGTGCACTTTCTTATTGCATCCAGTCTTGCTCCATTACATGCACAACCCCATGGGGAACAAGATCTAAGATCACATGTAATACTTTGGTTTGCATCATGAGTTCCTTGGCATATACTTTTATTATTAAGACCTAAGGGGGATGGTGGAAGAAATGTGAGCCAAGAAAGTTCCTTTAAGGCTAGAACTCATGATTACACAGTTGTTCAAAAAGGTCCCTTTCCCCTTTATATTTGAGACCTAGCAGGATTTTTTGCTCTAGTAGCTACATAAATCTGGAAGGATTTTCCTAAGGCTGCCCTCATCACCAGCAGCAACTCCCAAGCAGACCTGTAAGCAAACAAGAGCTATGCAGATCCAAGGGCAAAACTGAATATTGCAGAAATTCTAGAAATGATACTGACTTTTCTTTATTAATATCCTTTGTATCTCTGTAGGAAGTAATTTATTCTCTGGTGTTTATTTAAAATAAAATACTTTCTTTTGCCAATTAAGAAAACAAAAATATATCACTTCACAAACAGTTTTTCTTTAGGGAAAGGGTAGGGGAAAGTGCAGAATCTTCATGGGAGTCTACACAATACAATAGCCCACGCTCTGTAGTGCATATAAAACTTAGATTTGAAACGTGTGTCACCTGTAATAAAATCCACAAGTGTATTTTATATGGAAGTAATTAAGTCCAAATGTGCAACAGCCACTTTTGTGTTTGTTTGTTTCAAAATACCAGAGGTGATTAGGCCAGATTATGAACTAATTACTTACTTTGTTTAAGTTGAAATGAGTTTTTGGGTTATACAAAGACCAAGGACAAGAACTCGTTAAGGACAAGAATTCATTCTGCACATCTCTGAAAAGAACAAAACAAAGAAGTTAACGCCTTTATTTCATTATGTTACAACACACCAATATTTTAAACACTGATGAGGACCCAAGTGGTCAAAACATCTGTGTTTGGTAAGAAAATAAAACAAATAAATTATTTTTTCTTTCATTGGCATGCTGAAATTCAGAATGAATTACCAAAGGTAATAAAATGGCATGTCTTTTTTAGTACATTTTCCTATGGAAAATTTAAAAGACTCTTCAAACATATTTGAAAACAGTAAATAAATAACCTACAAAACTCAATGTTTTCTTAAATTTGGAAGTAAACCACAGTCATTCTGGGGCTTGGGACTCTGTACACCAAGTTTCAGAACAGAGCATATTTTGGTATTTTGATGGTTGAGTTATAACCCCATGAAAAAAAGGGACTGATTGTGTGCAGTAAGGACAGCTGTCTGGGGAAGCACGACTGAGCTGCTAAAATGAAAGCAGTGTTTACTTGTCAGCGCTGACCAGGAGATGTGAGACTCTGTGAGTCTGTCCTGTGGGCCATAAGAGGAGCTCTGTCAGCTCCCTGGTGGACTCTTACCCTCTGCATCTAGACGTGGCCCGAATCTAGAACGGGAAAAACAATCCAGCAAAACCCCAGAGGCAGGAAGCAAATTGAACATTGCTAGAGAACATTTATGATCCAGAGTTACATGTTCTAATGTTTCTACCTTCGGGGTCTAATTCTACTTTTTAGCTTGTTTTTTTTACGGTATTGGAATAGACTTAAAATTGTGCTATGTCTGACCACACTGACAGGTAGTGTTATGAAGTGTCCCATTTACATTCTTTTTTTTATCCATCAGGAATTGAACTCAGAACCTTGCACTTGCCAGGCAAGCACTTGGGCAGCTGAGCTATATCCCCAAACCTGCCAATTCATATTCTTATAGGTTCATTTATAATATAATTCTCATTATCTGAAGCAAAATTCCAGTATGTGCTTGCCATCTAAATTACTGTATCCAATACATAGTTCTTTCTCATATATTTTACAGAGGCAGTGACTGAAGCTAGAGTACTGGTTAAGTTGTCTTCCACCTTACTAGGAGTTTGGATGACTGCAGAAGACAACTTGTCTTTTCCCATGTAAAAAAAGGAAGAAGAAAAAACTTTAAATTTTCATATCCCAGCTGAATATTGTGAGGATTTGATTAGCTATTTGGGAGTTCACTGATTGTCTCTTTTTGGAAAAGGATATTGGGAACAGTACTGTCAGCTAATTTGAGATAGTCAAACTATTCTTGCAGCACTAGTTATAGCAATGTGTTGGCCTCAATATGAGTAAGAACCATGTTTTTTGCTAGGGGCTCATATGCCTCAATTCTAAGCCCTGTGGTCTCTTTTGGCAGCGCTTCATTTTAATCTAAAGCAGTACCTTTGCCTATAAAATAAAACTTTTCTCTCTCCCAAGACACTTATTCATTGAAAACAATACTTGTTAAACTCTGGTACTCGGGGCAAAGCCCTGTGCTGGTCATCTGATTTGTAGGGAAACCAAATATTGGATGTTAATCTAATTAAACTCATATCTAACCAAGTTAACCAGCCAGACAAGACCCATAAAATCAGAACTTCAGATTTTTAAAAGTTCTTCACTTTACAGATGAAGACATTTAGAACTAGACAGTTTAGTTATTTTTCCCCATGCAATACACCTAATTTGGGCCAGGAGCCAGAACCAGAGCTCAAAGCCGCTGGCCATCACTCTGTAATGTATTCTAGCCAAGATATGCCTCACCATTGAGTATCTTCTGTGGGTCTAGACAATCATCCCTAACACTTTGATCTTCTTTCTTCTTTGGCACAGATCATTCCCTTTAGTTCAGTCAGACAATGATATAATTTAACCAAACCCCTAGGCTTTGTTTGTAGTTTTTATGTAAGGTATGTTCTTAAATAATAAAATAATTTCTACTTAGAGAATTATTTCAGTCCTTTCTTAATGATATCAAGCCATGTTGATTCTGTTCATTGGTCAGTGAGACACTGAGTGTCATATTTCCAAGGGAATATTAATGAAAACTGTAAGTTTTCAGCAAGAGGAATAGAAATCCACTATATCTGTGGCGAAAATCTTGAGAAGAAAAGGTTACAGAAACACACAAAAGAAAGGGAAGAGATCTGGAGAAAAAAATATGAGTTACTTTAACTGGACTTTAAAAAATACTCATAGCCACCACTTACTTGTAAATATGTACAATAATACTGAATGTATAAAAATAATGAGCCCATTTTACAGTGGTAGAAATTATTAAAAAGGTATTTGGTAAGATATCCTAGGTTACAAATAATCCTAAAAGGTTTATTTTTGTTATGAGGGACAAGAAGTTCCTAAAACATTATAACAGCCTTTAGGCTAGCATCTTTTTTGCACTACACAACCATCTATAACTGAATTTAAATTTTCTTCAAAATATAGCAAAACTAAACTCATGAGAATTAAATTACCCAAAGTCTAGGAAAGTAAACTCTGAATTTTTCTCTAACTGTTTCTCTTCTCACCAAGCTTCTTCCCACCATCATATTCTCATGTTTCTCATTTCATTTTGACAACCCACTCCACATTAGAATTCCTAAGACATGACATGAATATCATACTTGTTCACCACTTAGATGTTACATTTATTAAAATATATACATTCAGACCAGAAAACTAAGAATGACTCTTTAGTAGATAGAAAGAGAATAGTTGCTACTATATACATTATAGTCTGCAAAACCAGTAACCCATAATGTTATATATCCCTAGCCATATACATTTTACCTTCTCTTTATCTGCTTGCTTTCCACCCCCTTTTAATGAGTACTGTAAACATCTTTAATGTAAAGTTATAGATGTATATTTGGCTTGGCAGCAAAAAGCTATAACATACACAGTTAAGACACCAAGAGAAATGAAGAATAAGCTTCTGCAGGCTAACCTGGTCTTCAACTGTTAGTGTATCAGGCTACTAGCAAAAAGAGCAGCAGTTGTGATGGCAGTGCTTTGGAAGCAGATAATACTGAGTTCAAATCCAACGTCTGCCACTTACCAGTTGTATGACCTTTATTAATGTACCTTCCTTCTCTCTCATTTCAGTTAGTTGTATCATACGAACCATTACTTCAGAGAGGCATGGTGGTGCATGCCTATAATCCCAGCACTCAAGAGGCTGAGGTAGGAGGATTGCTGCAAGTTCAAGGCCAACCTGGGCTACAAAGTGAGTTCAAGGCTAGCCTGAACTGCATAGTGAAACCATATCCCAAAAAGACAGACAGACAGACAGACAGAAAGAAAGAAAGAAAGAAAGATGAATAAGAATAAAAGAAGAAAATGGTAAAACCAGGGTAGGAATGTCATGGTATAACTTAGACTGTACAACATGAATGACTGTAGGTTTGAGAATTTGTGGACCTTCCAGCCCAAGCCTGCCTAGCATCAGAACTACAATTGGCCCCTACTTCTTGTGAGCAAACGGCTATCAGAAAATCTCCACTGGGTCAGGCACTTGACCACAGGACCAGGAAAGTATTTTGTGAGGCACAATTGTCCTTGTTTCTAACTTCAAAAATTAAAAGTTGTTTTCCTCCAGACACCCTAATTTCTATTAATAACCTTCTATGGATTTATGATCCATGAATTCAGCTATACTGTTTCTGTCACTGACCTTTAATGAATTTTGTAAGTTTACTCCCTACTGTGTAAAGTAATTCTTTGCTTTTTGGGGGGTGTTTTGCTCTGTTCTGCTCTGTTTTGTTTTTGAGTCAGGATCTTGCTAGTTAGGCTGGTCTCGAACTCACTATGTAGCCTAGACTGGCCTCCAACTCACAATAGTTCTCTTGTTCAGCCTTCCAAGTTCTGGGATTACAGGCCTGCAGGACCAAGCCCTACTACTTTTTTTTAAGAGTAATAAGATGACTTGTCATTTATCTATACTACTAAAATATGATAAGGAAATCCATCTTCACTTTCCCAGACCTTTCATTTCTTTGTAGGCATTTATCATATCCCTGTCTGGATTTCATCATTATAAATAGAAATCTTCATCTTATACCATGCCCAGTTTATCTGATTCCGAAGTTATTCTCATTCTTATTTATTTATTATCTATCTATCTATCTATCTATCTATTGTTTGGACTATTCTATCCAGAAACTGTATCCCACACATGTGTTGTCATTATAATCTGCTAGAGTTGTTGTGATTTAACTCTCCCCTTTCTCTGTCAAAATTACATTCTAAGTATGTGCTAGGCTCAAAACAGACTGATCTTAATGTGAATGCAATTGTATCTGAGCCAAGGTTCAGCTTAGAGACAGCTGGCAAAATGTTCAACAAACTGGACCATAGAGAGCAAAGCGTAACAAAAAATGTGATTCTGTCTGTAGCAAAGCAAAAAACTTGCCTTAAGGAAAAAGTACAAGGCTGAAATTTTTCCTCATTCTATAGAGTTTAAAAAACGAGGTATGGGACAGTGCTATTAGACAGCGTGTTCCGTTACAACTGGAGCTTTGACTTGGAGCACCGCAGTGCACAGAACCAAGCGCAGACTGGGCTGGCTGCCCCGCATTAGAGGGAGAGGCTGCGGCTGCCATTTTGACAGTGCAGCAGAAATCTGACGAAGGAGCCCCAAACTGCTTGCCTCCATAATAGCATCTCTAGCTAATAAGTCATATTTGAACTTCAACTGACTCATTCTGAGTGGGTGGCAACCTACTGCCGAGGCAATCTATGAACCCCAGGACAACATCCCAGTGAGAAATCCTTTCAGGTAGTGAATGATACAACAGTCAGCACTGAGACAGGAGATCCTTGTGCTTCTAGACTCTGTCAGGACATTTCCTGCTTGGTTTTCAGTCTTGCTTATGAGGATCTTTGGCACATTAAGCTGAACTTGGCACCTACATCTTCAGAAAATAAATATCTTACATTTGTACAGGATTTTGTAGAACATTTTTATCAGAACATCTCACTAGATCCTCACAATTCTGTGGGAACTGTTCATGGTCCCATTTCATGGATGAGGAAAACTGATTCAATTACTTGTTCAAGTGCAGCTGTAAATTGTACAGCAGAGACTGGTTTTTTGATACTAAGTTTTATGTCCTTCCTTGAAGCCATCATGCAGATCATGAAGTCATTTTGTACCATTATCCTAAAAATACACTTTCATTCATTTTCTCAGAATGTGTTGTATTATACTTGTACCTAAGTTGATGTGACCTGTTCTGGATGACAGTAAGGCTCATGAGATCATCCTGCAGACTTGGCCTTTTAGTACCCAGAATACTAATAATGTAAAGATTTCCCTGTATCCACAACCTCCATGTCATGCGGAGAATGTTCAATAAGCCGGGCACCAACCTTGTGTCTGGACATCCAGTCCAAAAAAGATCATTTGTCCTGACCTTTTCTTCTTTTTCTGAACTTCCCTTCCATATTAAAATAATCTTCCCACTCCATAATTCAAATGCACTTCCATATTATTCTAATGAACTTTTTGGCATCAATACTGCGTGTCTTTTTGTACTCTCCCCTTCCTCCTGAAGGGAAGACTCCCTGAATGATCTAGGAAATTGTGAAAAGCCTTTACAAGGTAGGTAATGGGTGAAGAACAGTGCATTTTAGCTCCCTGATCCATCACACTCCTGCCTTTCACTGGCAAACCTCTGTGGGGTATTTTTTTTCTTTTTCTTTTTTTCCCCTAACAGAATAAATTAAATATGAAAGAGAAACACTAATGTAATTCAAATAAACATGTTAATGACCCTATTTTTCCATTTGGTAACTAGACCGGATGTGGTGGAATGCCAGTTTTTACTGAGCCTGTAATTTAAAACTTTCAACAAGGACACTTTTTTCCCCTTTTTATTTCCATCCTCTACTCCCACCCCTTTTATTCTGACAGATACTCCTTACTGTCCAGTTAGTTTTGGAATATGAAAGCTGTCCTCCTCAGGTCCTCAGGTCCCCTCTGATTCCAGGCAGCAAGGAGGACATATCTCAGGGCTCATCTCTGTTGGTGGCCTATTCTAAGTCTCTGGTTTGACTGGTGATTACCCTGCCAGAGCTCTTAGGAAGCAAGATGACTGGTGTATTACACACCTTGTTTATGGTCCTACATGCCCTGTTATTTTTTTTTTAATTTTTTTTGGTGTTTTTTAAAACTTTTTTTGGTGTTTTATGTTTGCTGCTTGAGGTACTATAACATTCAGGTGTGGGAACAAAAGAGCTCTTAGTTTGCTTTTAACCCTTAAATAGCCATCCATTCTAGCTACATTTTTCTAAGTGTGAAAGCCATGTCTTAAGAGCACATTATCACACAAATTGAAACTCTTAATTAATTTAGGTACCCCACAGGCCCTCTACCTCCTGCACTCTGTCTCTTCCATAAAATGGGCTGCTCAATACAAAGGCCAAAATCCATCCTCTCCTCTAGGCCACAGATCAGCCATCTGTCTGCTACTTTCACCACTCCAGAGCTCCAGAGTCTGATTTTCCTCCAAACTGTGCACATTGAATCTTTTTTTTATTGTATTGTATTGTATTGTATTTTGGTACCGAAGTCGAACTCATGACCTTGTGCTTGCCAGGCAGGGCGCACTTGTGCAGCTGAGCTAAATCCCGGGCCATGCACATTTAATCTTTAACTTCTCCACCCTTACTCAGTGTGATGTCCTTTAGGCATTTACCTGCTAGAACTAGTTTCGTTTGCTTTGATCGCTTTAGAGTGTATAAAGGAAAACTTTCTGATACACACATTTCAGAGGGTTTTTCCCTTTTCTTTTTTCCCAGTTTACACTGGAGGGAGGTGAGACGGGGAGAGGGAGCTCTGGCCCTATTACTTCCTGTTTGTTTTTGTTCTAGGGAATGCAGACCATCTGTGTCTCTCAGAAGTTCTTCTATAGCCAGGGAACTGATTCTGATACAGTATTTAATTTTCTTAGTTTCTCTCATTTCTCCTTCATTTCCTATTCTTCCTCCAAAACTCCCAAATCCTTCATTAAATCTTTCTTCCTGAAAGTTCTTAATAGTTTCACCACATACAGTTCTATCCCCCATTAAGGCCAGGATACAAATTAAGGAAATGGTAATGGGAGAGAGGAACGTGCAGAAGGGGAAGCAAAGAGTGCTGAGTAAATGAAAGGGGAAAAAAAATAGAATCACTTTTGTAAATGGAGTTCTCTAGTTCTCAGACCCAATTACCATGCCCTACAGTGTACTGCTTGATGATAGCCTTACTTGTGGGATAAACTTTTTGCCTTTCTCCTGAACAAATACCTGTGGCTTTTGGATCTAAGGAAGGTCTGATAAAGTTCTTGCTAGTTTATTTTTCTGGCCACATTGACTTTAAGGTCTTACTTTCTTACAGTAATTAAGATGGTTATTTGCCAGAGCTGGTAGAGATATTTTACATTCATTTTTCTGTGGACTGTCTGGTGAATCCCAAAATATAGTCACACTATAAAAGTCCATTTATTTTCTCTGTTTTTCCCAGCTTCACCACACAAGGCCTTAAACAACTAAATCTCCTTTTGGTAGATGACTCTGACTGTAACTTACTACAATTTCACTTTGTTACAGTGCTAATTAAATAGGCTAGTCTCTGAGGCACACCTTCATTTTATGTCATTGCAATTTAGGGCACAATATTTCCCCCACCAGCTTTTAAACACAAAAATCAAAGAACTTTTTTTTTCTTTAATTCTTAAGGTCAGAATTAAATAGCTAGATGAATTCCAGGCTACAGACTCCTACAATTAATTTCAGCCAGCTCCAACCTGAAATGTACTATCAGTTTCCACCAGTGAGTACTGAGTACTTGTAGACTTGTGGGCATTTTGAAGCCCTTGCCTTTGGTCTCCCAGCAGCTTCTGCTTATTCCAGTTGTAGTGCCTTCAGCCATGCACATACCATTTAATCAGTGGTGTTCTAAAATGGACCCGGTGTAGTCAGCAATAGCTAGGCCAAAATCGATTGGCTATTTTTAAAAGGAGAAAAAGAAGATAGAAAATTGCTCTTTTAATCTAAGTAAATCAAATCGTGCCTGCTTGCCTTCCACCTGTAGCTTAGTGTAGGCAAGAGCATTCTGATTGATGATAGTATTTCTTTGTGCTGTGCTTAATCCAGTTGGGGTAGAAGCACCAGGGTAGCTTCAGAACTGAGTTTTTGCATTCACATGAGAAAGCTTGTGCCTTTTCTCTCAGGAAAAAAAAAAAATTGCCCCTCTTTGCCCTCTCTTAGAAGATTTGAATGAAAGCAGAATACAGTCAGCCTTTTTTGCCTTTCTGTTTTTTCCCTGCCATGAAATCTTATCTGCCTGTGACATCACAGTGTGCTACTTTAACTGGGTTAACAGAGCACAGGGGGGCTCCGGGCAGAGGAGCACTGCTCTGCCACTAGGCAGTGGTCTGCACCATGCAATGTGAAAGCCGTGGAGACCGCTTCGGAGGAGTTTCTTAGCTCAGGCACTTTTAACTCTAGAAGCTTCTTTTCGTTTGATATCTTACCAACAAATATAATTAGTGTTTAAAGGAAAAATGTATATTATGCTTTGTTTTTAATCTGCAAGAAAATTTGTGTAAGGGATTTGCTAGGAGGTTTGTTCTATAGCATTGATTTGTGACCAACAAAGAAAATGTCTACTTATGAGACACAAATCAATTCAACCAGACTGCGAAAGTGCAAACAGAGATGTGAGAAAATTATTCAATCGTTAGCCTTCTGTGGAATTTAAAAACATACAGTCTTTCAATTGTTCCAGTACTGTTATTAAATAAATAAATAAGTAAATAAATAGCAAAAAGGAAGGGAGTGCCTGAGGACTGGTTTTAATTTCATCAGAGTTCTCTTACGATTGTGGAAATGGCAGGTAAGGTTCCAAGATTTCTAAAAGATTAGTGATGTTGTGAACGAATTTCAGAACTCATTAACCATGTGCTCAGAATCTGTTAATATCTGAGTTGTGGGAAACTGGTAGAACAGTGTATGTCTGAACTTCTGTAGAAACCTTGGCTGCTGTTAAAACTGACAGTTTCTAGCAAACTGTTTATCCAAAAATAATCCACAAAAAGGTAGGCCTCACCCTTGCATAATATTGTTTACCAAAAAGCCAAGTTACAGAAATTAACAAATAAATAAGTAAAATGTAACTCTGTGAAGTATTTTATAAAACTTCACCAGTTTGGACAACTGGAAAAGAGACAACTGTTCTGAATTAGCTGAAAGTGTGAATCATGGACTATTGTTAGGTAGTCTGAACTGATATTTCAAAGTGTTAACCAGTAGAATTTCTTGAGCACTATCTCCAAACAAGTAACTACTATCACCAGCTTATCAGATATGTGAATGTTAAAATATTTAAAGAACTTTTTGTTTCTGACAAGTTAAATATGCTTCCTTTCTCTTCTTGCTTTAGTAATCATTTAACCTTATGTATTAGTTTGCTTAGAAATACTATTTGCAATGATAGTGGAAAGGTAAATTTCAATATGACCTCTTATCCTAATTATCACAGATTGTGAATTTTGCTAATTTCCCCTTTAGGGGAATGGGAGAAAAGATAATCAAATGTTACGTCTCTGAACACTTAATATAAATAGCTTCAGAATTTTTTTCCAGTAAGGCCAGAGTCCTGTTCCAAGTATAGGGGAAAAAATAAAACTCTAGAGAAATTTTTTAAATTTGTCTTCCACATACTTTTGCAAAACAGAAGTTCTAGTAATAGAGTTAATTACCAAGATTCTCTCACATTATCCTAAAAAACACACTTTTGCTTCTCAGTACCATCATATTAGTTATACTGCCTGAAGAAAGAAACCAAGGGGCTAAAGCGTAAGGCATCAGTGACCTATCAAGTAAAATAATCGAGAATGGATTTCTGGACATTTTAAAAGTGAAAACCCTTGAAATAAAGTGCATAAATGTCTCATTCTGTGTTATACAATCATACCTCAAGTCTGATTCTGGCAGTTTAGACCTTTGAATTATTACTTTGAAAAAGAAATAAATCAAGACCTTCAAGTGTCCAAAGGACTATTCCCCAAGCCTCCAACCAAACCTGCTTTCAATTAGTAGTGTCTCTATTAGCTCTCATATATCTCATTTTCCAATCTAAAGCATATTAGAAAACACATTTAGCATAAATTTTTGAAAGACAAACCTGAAACACAGTAACACCAGTTAACTATGGCAGTGAGTAGTGGGCTCAATATAGCTTAGTCTCTGATCATTACATAGGGTGGTAACAGAGAAAACTGATTCTCAAAAGAAATAAGAAAACTGTATTTCTGCAAAAAAGGAGCAGTCACAAGGAAGATCCTGTATTATGATAACAAAATTAAATTACATCAGCATACTTTGAAAACTGGGATATATATAAAAAGGATATCTATTTAAAAACTGTAGGAGATATATATATAGAGAGATAGATCCTACATGTTGTGCCTTGTTATAGCTTTGTTTGTTTTGTTTTTGTTTTAATTTGGAAGAAATTAAGAATGGTTTTGTAGTGACACTGTAAGCTAATCTAGCTGAAACTACTCAGGATAAACACCTTGGAAGGCTATTTATTCTTGAATGCTTTGTTTTAAGTCCAGCTCTCTTAAAATAAAGATGTTCTTTTTCATTGATCTTAGTTATACAATGTATGTTGTCATCTGGAATAAGGCAAAGTTACTCATATTTAGCTAGTTTACTTTGTTAATGCGTCATTATAAGTGACCAAAAACATGGTACAGGAAGTTGTTTGTGTGTTTTTTCATTGCTTATGCAACTTCCAAGCAGAAAATGTTCTTGAGACCAGATGGTAAAGAACAGTCAATTGGAAGTTCTATTCTCCAGATGTATTGATGTTTCGTGTCTTCTTAAAGCCAGTTCAAATACACTTGTAAATTCAAGTCTTAATTTTAGTAATCATTCCACTTCTCCTAGATCATATTTCAATTGGCAAGGGAAAAGGGCTACAGTATTAAATTTACAGGATCTCTGAAGCCAGTTGTGTCATGGACAGCAGCATTGTGGCATGTAATCTAGCCAGATAAAGTTATGTCTTGTGTGCTTTTGGACATATGGGGTCCAAATGACTGTGCTATAATGACAGCTATGTGTTTGTAGTACCAAACATATCTTCAACTTTGTTCTTTCTAATAGTGTGTGTTCTTAGGACAATGTAAAAGAAATAACATTTACCCAGTGTTTCGACTTGGCACATAGGTTTTGTTGTGTTTTTTTTTTTTTAATCTGTTCAGCAATTTGGAAGTTTGCTTGGAACACAGATGATTAAAGATAAAAAGCTGTTTTTCAAAAAATCTCTCTAGTAAGTAAAAATGAAGATACTATATCTGAATGAATGTGAAAAGTTGTCCCCTTGTGTATTTTTAAAGCTTCCCAAACTATCCCCAGTTCCCAGCCAAATGTAGCCTACCCAGATTGTCTTTAGGAATATAGCAATTCACAGAGATTTGCAGTTAGCCACATATCAAACTGCACTTTCTCTTTTTCAGTTCCTACTCACAGCTCCACCATTTTAGAATATGGTGAGATATGCCAGAGCCCTACCATCTGTTTAATGGGCTAATTATGTTTACCACATGCCTCCTTTACAGGAATACCATGAGTGAGGTTGCCAAACATCATACAAATGTATATGTTTGTATATATTGTTGTATGAATATACACATAAATAAAATTGTATACATATATAACAGCACCCAGCATTTCTGAGCTTCCTCCCATCTTCTATCAGCAGGATATTTCATGGCCCTTCACTTAAGCCTGTCTAGGTGTTTGTCAGAGTCTGTGATAATGTGTTACAGGATGTTCAGACTAAGAGGGACACTAACTGAAGGATTTAGAGGGTGAAAAGTTGAAATTTAACACTCATATGTCTGTACCTATTTTAGCTGTATGCCATTTTCTTACTATAATTTTGATACTTTTCCCTTCATAATTAAAAATCAAACTTTATGTGTTACTGTATATTGCTATATCTAATGTCTTAATCCCATCTTTTAACAAATAGTATTTCTTTTCTTTATTAAAAATAAAAGTCAGAAAATTCTAAACAATCACTTCAGTACAAGAATACAGCTCTCCACCAATGTACCATAGCTTCTACATTGGTCCTGTTCTTAAAACTAGCATTTTTCCTTTTACAAGAACCTCACAACCCTTGCAAATCTTTCTCATGGTCTCTGAACACTTCCTACATATGTGATCTCAGTGACTCAAGTTATTACAAGAACTAATTATCACTTGGAATCCATGAAAATTATCAATAGATCCCAAATTGGGCCAAACTGAGCTGCTTCTTGGAAATGAGTCTTAAACTAGGTGTGTCCAGATAGCTTTGAGCAGTAAAGAATGTAAAAAAGGAGCACTGTAGGTGGAAGAAATTAAACTAGCAAAAGTGCAGGACAGAGATGTAGTATCCTGTACCTATAGGTAAGTCATAGGTAACCAATCTGGCTGATCAGGATATGTTATAAGCTCAGATGTTTGGATGTTCTATGTTGATCTTTTGTCTGCATAAAACTAGCTCTGCAGATGCTAGGCTTTGTTAGCTTTGAGGATATATTGGCCTGACAGCAATCTGGAAAAATAGCCATGTCTGCACACCAGACTGTAAACTCAATATGTAATGTTTGTTTAAAAATGAAAAACAATACCAACATATGATGCTATCATTGGTATAACATTTTATTTAGTCTTTTGTAAGATACTAGGGTATTTTTAAAGGGTTTTTCCCCCTGAGCATTAGGATATTTTCTTATACTACTTTAACTGAAGTAAATTATTCAAACAGGGCTGTTTTGTTTTATTTGTTTGCTTTTGTTTTTGAAGCTTTATGCTTACCAGGGATTTTATAAACAAATTGAAAGAGAAGAAATAGCCAGTCTGTAAATAACCCAATCAAATAAACTTGCACCAGCATGGGTGCAGGCCTTGTGGGAGGACAAAGAATCTGCATCCATGCCAGAAGGACTGTGTTTTATCTAAGTCTACTTTGAGAAGATACATTGCTGTGTTAGCAAATAGAGATTTATGCCTCTTACTTTCCCATATATGCCAGGAAAAATCACCTAAATATTTGCTATGTGACTTATTTAACCCAAAAACATAACACCCAATGCAAACCACAGAGACAGATCAGAAGAAAGCAAGTTCTTACCAAAACAAGAGAAAGGGGGAATTACTCTTTCTTACTTTAGAATCAAATTTTATCACTGGATAAAATCATGTAACCCAATACTCACACTTCACATATGAGAATGGATAAGTTTTGTGACTTGTATAAGGTCTTATAACAATTTATAGCTATAGATGGAAATGCAGATCTTTTGGGAAATAGTCGAATGACAGTCAGTCAAACCACTCTGTAATTTTTTAGCTTCTCTGTAATAATTTTAGAGAATTCTCAATTTTCTTATCCCACCAACACTGCCTTTTGTGTCTTGATTATCAACTGGTTTCTCAATTAATTGCCTGTAAGCTTATTGCATAATAATAAATTGTTGAATTCCTATAAATAATTCTAAAAGTTAAGATGTGTTCTCAGAAGTATCCTGAGTATTCTACAGATGAAAAGAATATTTATATCTCCTCTTTATGTGAATCTTATAATACCTATAACAATGGCCTAATCATACATTTTTCAGGTTTCTAGAGTTTCAGACATTTGTTGGAACTTACAGATAGGTAAGACCAGAGTTGCTCATTTGCTTTCTCTGAGTTATCCCTGAGATGTTTTTAAAATGCTATACCTTTATAAAGAAATCATTCCCACTACCATCAATTTCACCAGTTCCCACTTTCATCAGGATGGCCAGTTACTACAGACAGATTGTCTATCAGGTTCAAAAATAGCTGTGCTCATTGTTTCGCTGATATTTTGTTCAGTGTTAGAGGGAAAAAGAACGTGGTGATAGTCTGGCACAGCACAACTCCCTTTTGTGAGGAAAGAGTCCATCACCAACAATAGACATTCAATAAGTATTTATTGAAAGGACAGAAAAACATATCAAAAAATCTCTTGATCACTTGAAAAAATTAACTCTAAGCTTCTGATACAATGTTGTGCGGTTGTTACACCACATATGGTTATTATGATCTACTTGTCAGCAACAATCCAGAAATACTCTTATTGTTGTGATGTGAAATAAAATAGTAATACATTTTTACATCTTAAATGTCTCTAGCCCAACAAGTCTTTGCTCGAGTGCCAAACACGCCACTGTGAAGGAACTGACTGTCATAGCATTCTGTAATTTTCCTAAGTAAGAATAATTTCCTCCCAGATACATAGAGTAAGTGTGATTTAGGCCAAAAGAAGGGGGAAAGGTAAATCTCCTGCTTTTCCATAAGTGGGAACCATTTGGCTATATATTCACAGTAGCTGGAAGGAGTAGCCTTTTGTGAAGAAAAACCAGGGTGTCTCAGGACTGTTTTTATTAAAACATTAAGTCCACCAACTAAGAACAATTCAATTCACAGAGCACATGAAATAAACAGAAGAGTCTAACCCCAACAGCTGTGTCCCACCGCTATGATCCTATTGTGAAGTAGAGTGATTTAATGGTCAAATTCATCGCCACTGTTCTGCATTTTGATTAAAAACAAAAGAAAACTAAAAAAAACTAGAGCTCATTTATTCTAGAAACCATGTCCATATTCCATGTAGCAAAATGAACAGTAATAGAGACTTTATGATTAAACTCAGCCAACTTTTCGGGTAGGGATTCTGGAACATTAGTATTTTTCGTCTTCCTCCCTCTCCATTTTTTTTTTTTTAAATTCTGTATCCTGACTCAACTAAAACCTTTTTAGCTTATAGATTTGTAGAGTGTTCCAAAAGGAAATACTCCAAAAAGAAATAAGCAGGGTAAATCTTCTGGGGAACACACAGTCATTCTGACAGATAACTATCTCATCATGACTTTTTATACCTATAAACAACTGAGGAGCATGTGGAATAGCCGGGTGCTGGTCCTTCACGTGAAGGTGTCCTAGGACAGTCTGGTTTTAACTCATCTAGTTCACTATTCCACATTACTAAACAACCAAAACAGAGAAGAA
>PVJX010000441.1:214683-262120 GCA_004027295.1 Dolichotis patagonum | reverse complement strand
GTTGGATTTCTGGGATGGTGATTATTATGTGTCTGGGTGTAGTTTTATTTTGGTTATGGCTGTTTGGAGTTCTATATGCTTCACTTATCCAGATGTCTGTTTCTCTTCTCATGTTTGGGAAGTTTTCAGCTATTACTTCTGTAAATATCCTCTTGATATCATTTGGGCTGTCCCCTTCTTTTTCATTTATCCTTATTAACCTTATGTTGTTTTTCTTTGCATCATCTTGCAGGTGTTGAATTGTTATTTCCTGATTCTTTGTTATTTTTAAAAGATCTTGTCTTTCCTGCTCACTGGCTGCAATCTTATCTTTGAGGTCTGAAATTCTATCTTCACTTTCATTGAGGTGGTTTTTACAGCTTTCAATAGAATTTTTCATTTCCTGTATATCTCTTTGAATCTGCTTTATGCATTCTGTTTGTTTCTTATATTTTTCTTTGAGGGATTCTGTCTGTTTGCTTTGTTTCTCTAATTTTTTAGTTGTGTTTTCACTAGATGTGTTCACTATTTCTTTCACTGTTTTTATCAATTCTTCTTTTACCTGGGCAAGTATTTCTGGTTTGAATTTCTCCATAGCTTTCCCTATTTGCATATTTATTTCCTTTGATATCATTTCAGACATTTCAGGTGTATGGCTTCTTTTTTCTTCCATGTACACAGCTTCTAAGCTTTCTTGGGGAGGGCTAGGGCTTTTAGCCTGCCTTTTGGTCTTTCCTTTTGTCATTTTTGTATATTTCCTTACTTTGAGCTGTGTTCCAAAGCTTTCTGTGCATGTGTGGTGAATTACCTCTTACACCCTCAGTTCCTGGAGGGGCAGTGGCTCCTCCACAGGCTCTTGGCCTCCTCTCAGGGTCCTAACTCCCCTCTATGGGCTCCTGGATCCCTAATTTGTAAGGCGAATGCTGGGTGTGGTCACCCCAGAGCCTGTGGAATCTCAGGCAGGCCAGGCCACCGTGCTTTGTCCCAGGCAGGTCTCCAGGAGGTTCCCTTCGAGTGAAGGGTGGGCCTACAGGTCCCAAAGAGTCAGGCCAGAATGTTGGTTTCTGAAAAGTTCCCAGTCCCAAACAGACCTGGCCAAGATGCCAGTCTCCACAATATTCGCAATCCAAACAGCCCGGGCCACTCTGCGGGTCCGAGAGGTTCGGGTCCCAATGAGGCAGGCCGCAATGCTGCCTTCTGGGAGACTTCCTGGGAGTGAAGGGCGGGGCTACGGGCCCAAACAGACCTGGCCCAGATGCTGGTCTCCAGGCAGTTCCCTGTGGATGAAGGGTGGGCCTACCAGTCCCATACAGTCGCGCTGAGATGGAGGTCTGCGCAGACTTTCAATCCAAACAGCCCGGGCCACTCTGCGGGTCCGAGAGGTTTGGGTCCCAAACAGACAGGCTGAGATGCTGCTTTCTGGGAGACTTCCTGGGGGTGAAGGGCATTTTCATGTTGTTTTACATGTATGTTTAATTTATTAGAGTCAACATTTAATTGATATCATTATCATGAGAATACAGGACTCAAATAACATATTAATTTAACCCTTATTTCTAAATATGGTGTTGATGTCCTATATTTTAGTTTTACTGTAACATTTAACCCACAAGACATTATTATTCTTGTTGGTTTAAAAGCTCTACAGTTGCTTAGCTTTACTTATACTTTTGCTTATCATTTCATCTTGCCTCACACACTTTTCCTGAGATTACTTTCTTTTGCCTGCATTATTTTAGAAGTTCCTTTAATGATAATTTTTGAAAGTGTCTTCTTTTATCATGTTCTTAAAAGCTTGATTTGATATGTATACAATTCTAATTTGGCAGCTTGCTTTCTCCTTGAAGATATTATTTCAATTTTGACTGCCTTTGTTGTGGTTGAGAAGTTTTCTATCTAAATGATATTTGACACATTGGCACTTAACCTATATTTTCTCTTGTTACTTCTAACATACTCTCATCCTTGCTTAGCAACTTCACTGTGATTTGCCTAGGTGTGGATTCTTTGCATTTATCTTGCTTAGGAATCTGGGATTTCTGTATTCTGAAGACCAATGTTCTTAATGAATTTTGGGAAATTCCCAGGTAACCATTAGCTATCCTCATTTCTCTCTTCCTTGTCTAAAATTTAGATTAGATATGTGTTAACCCTTTACCCAGTCTCTTTACCCAATCTTTTTACCCAGTCTTCCTCTCATCATCATCTTATAACTCCTGCCAACAACTTTGCCTTAGCATAAGTTGCTGCTTCCTGGCTTCCTTTGTCACTGGGAAGATGTCATCCACAATGTCATATGTTAGCCCACTGTCACTCCTTGGGAGGTGATCTCTCCTGCCACTTGCTCTTCTGTGGCCTCACTGGGTTGTGTCAAACTTTGAATTCACTTTGCTTCTCTTCCTTTGAGTTCAGAGGGTAGATCTTGGTGCGAGTCCAACTCTGAACCTTTTGGATCTCCTTTTCTGGGTGGAAGCTCTGACGTCCCATGACCCAGCCAGTGCCACTTCTGCCTCAGCAGGCTGGCACCTCTATGCATCTCTGCTTCTTTTCTGCTTTCATAAAAATACCCTTCTGGCTTTTGAGGCCTTCTTTCCTGTGTGTTGAACTTCTTATTACCATATATTTAAAACACAGGTAATAAACCTAAAAAGGGAATTCGCTTGTGTCATCTGGGCTAAAGCCATTACTTCTAAAAGTTTATGAGTGAACTCACTGAGAAAGAAATTAGTAAAGCAATATCATTTATAATAACATCAAGAAAGATTAAATACATAGGAATTAAGCTGATCAAGGAAGTGGAAGACCTCTGTAATGTAAACCACAGTACCCTAAAGGTCTTTGAAGAGGACATCAGGATATGGAAAGATATTTCCTGTTCTTGCATGGGCAAAATCAATATTGTCAAAATGGCCCAAATCCCTAACTGATACGTGGATTTAATGCAATCTCAATCATAATACCTACAGCATTCCTCATAGTACTAGAGAAAACAATACTAAAATTTACATGGAACCAGAAGAGACCCAGAGTATCAGAAGGAAACCCAGTCAATGAAAGCAAAGAAGGCGGAATAACAATACCTGACTTTAAGTTATACTACAAGGCCACAGTGATAAAAACATCATGGTATTAGGACAAAACATATATGATTCAAAGAAACAAAATAGAAGACACAGTAACCCCAGACATATTAATTCACTTGATCTTTGATGAAGGGGTCAAAAACATGCTAGAGGAAAGATAACCTCTTTAGTAAATGGTACTGAGAAAACTGGCTACTCATATGCTAAAGATTGAAGCTAGACTCATATGTCTCATTGTGTACTAAAGTAAAATCAAAATGCACTGAAGATCTAAATATTAAAATAGAAACACTTAACCTACTGGAAGACCAAATAGGTAAAACTCTTGAAGTCATAAGTATAGATAAGGACTTCTGAATAAAACTTCAATTGCACAAGAAATAACAGGATTTATAGGGTTATATCAAACCAAAAAGCTTTAGCCAGCAAAGAAAACAATCAACAGAGTGAAGAGACAACCTACAGAATGGGGAAAAGATTTTTGCTAGTTATACTTTGTACCGAATACTAACATCTAGAATATATGAAGGATTTTAAAAAATTAGGCTTTCACAAAGTAAAGTAACCAATTTAAAAATTGGCAATTGAAGTGAGTAAATACTTCTCAGAAGAAGAAATATAAATGAACAATAAATACATGACAAAATGTTCAACTTCGTTGGCCATTACAAAAATGCAAATTAAAACAATACTGAAATTTCATGTTACTCTGGAAAGAATGGCCATCACTAAGAAACCAGATTTAAAAAAAACCAGATAATAACAAATGCTGGTGAGGCTACAGTGAAAAAGAAACCCTTCTACATTTCTTGTGGGAATGTAAAATAGTACAAGCATTATGGAAATTGGTATGGAGATTACACACAAAACTAAAAAGCAGAAATTCCATTTGATCCAGCTAGACCCCTTTTAGGCATCTCCTGCAAAGTGCTAAAGACACCACACTGCACTAACACATGTATACCAATGTTTATAGCAACGTAATTCATAATAGCTAAATCTTGGAAGTAGCCTGTATGTTCATCAACAGATAAACTGATAAAGAAAATGTGGTATCTCTACGTAATGAAATACCTGTAGGCTATAAAGAAGAATGAATTTAAGACATTTGCAGGAAAGTAGATGCATCTTTAAATCATAAATAGGTCAGACACACAAGCTTAGACACTGTATGGCTCCTCTCATATAAGAAATCCAAAGTATGAATAAAGCAAAGATCAAAATAAAAGATTGATGCAAGGAAACAAGCAGATAGATTTTTTTCTTCAAATGTGAAAGGACCAAGAGACAGAGGCAGGAAGGGGAAGTAAAAGAAAAGATTTAAGGTGTCCCATGTGCATGTCAATGAATGAAATCACGCATTGAATAATGAATGAAATCACACATTGCAAATATGACCTAAGAAAATAATGATAATGGGGGAACGAGATGTAGAGATGGAGTGGTGGGGAGGGGGAAAAACCAGAGTAAGGTAAGTATA
This sequence comes from Dolichotis patagonum, assembly GCA_004027295.1. Classification (NCBI taxonomy): domain Eukaryota; kingdom Metazoa; phylum Chordata; class Mammalia; order Rodentia; family Caviidae; genus Dolichotis; species Dolichotis patagonum. The sequence goes on along the minus strand of PVJX010000441.1, from coordinate 257,578 downwards.
TGTCCCTACCTGCTAAGGTGAATGTAAACATCACGTACTGAAAATATGTACTAATAAAAAGAATTTAAAGCCCATCCAAATGGTGTAAACAATGAGTAACCTGCCATGCTTACGTGATCTTTGGGCCGGCCGTTGCTTCCTTACCGGAGAGCCCCCGCGGTGTAACCGCTCATAGGTTGGAGGGTGCTGATCTACTGAGGTGATACGAGGGACTTACCCAGATAAGGGGAACTGTGCACATTTTTCCCTTTCCAAGACAGTGAGAGTGTTCCTCTCAACCACTGATTGTAAAAAGTGGTGGGAATTTCTATCATTTTGGCCTTAGTGAGTGAAAACTCAGTTGAGTCCATCTCTCATTGATACTTCAAATGATATTTCTAAATCATGCCCCTGCCAGCTCAGAATCCTATAGGGAATTCTACAGATTACAAAGCAAGACTTGGTCATGGATGCTTTTCTGATGTGCTCACTGAGTGGACATGCCAATGAGCACCCCCCAAGCCTAGGAGCAGTAGGTCGGTCACTCACAGCAGTGCCTTGATCAGACCAGGAGGCACAGTGAACACAAGACGGCGAAGTTTAACATTTTGCTGTAAGAAGCAGTACTGTCTAAAAGAACAATTAAAAGTATAGTATAGTAAATCTATAAACATAGTCACTTATTACTATTGGCAAATATTATGCACTGCACATAAAGGTCCATGACACATCTTTTTTTTTGAGTTTAAATGCACTTTATTTTTAAACAACCCACATGACATGTGCTTATTTCCCTAAAAAATAATGCCTCCACTCCAAATAAATCATGGTCAAAATAAATGAAGAGCTTGAGATGACATCAGTCCCATTTGCATAAAATCCTGGTGTTGTGTGGAGGACAAGCAGCAGTTATGACAAGTGACACATCCAAGGTAACCACCAAACCCATTTTTCTGTTTCTAACCACCCTTAAAGAAAATCATAAAGCGAGTCACACCATTCTCACAGGAGTCCAGGAGAGAAACCATGCCATCGGGATTCATGTTTGCACCAATAAAGAACTGATAGTTTTTGAAATTAGCAAGGATGTGCTTGATTTGTTCTGCAGCCCTGTCATAAGCAGTTTCACTCTTTCAGGTCTTTGTTCTTCAAGTTGGCCTCTGACCGATCTCGTATAATTGATGTACTGTGAGCCTCTTTGGTGAGGCTGGTTTCCTGCGTGATGGTGCATGACAATATCAGCGCCTATGACTGCTGTGCTGTGGGTGCCTCTTCCCTCTGGGTCTTCAAGAGGCGTTTCCACCAATGAGCGAGTCATCAATGTTGCCCTCAGTTTACCGACTGTCTTGCTCTCCACCTCCAGACGCAGCCCATCCGCGATGTCCCAGACCTTGTAAATGTTGGAGAACATCTCATCATGACTGATGAGGTCCCGGGAGATGATCATGGTGGCAGCTGATGGGAGGCTGCGGCCGCGCTAGCTGAGCAGGAGCTGGGAGCTCAGAGGGAGCTGGAGCAGCTGGAGCAGTGCTGGGGGCAGCGGGGAGCAGGCAGAAAAGCTGTGCCATGCATTTTTATGAAGGCAGCAGTGGTTTCCATTACAGCACCATCACCACACATGTGAGCAAAGCCTTGTGTTTGAGACAGAGGATGGCCATGACCTCCCTCACTAGGCCACTGGCACCCCTCGGCTCATTGTGACGGCAGCACCTCTGGCTTGTACGTGGCTCCTCATGACTGAACCCCATCCTGCGGTGTGTGACCTTAGAGACCTGACAGCTTGACCTCCAGGCTCTCTGTGAGCATCTTCCTCTTTACATCTCCAGGTCGCCTCCTGCCACCTTCCCTGGCCCTCAAACGTCCACCAACTACTCTCAGGACTTTGGAGATGTCGTATCCATATCCATTGGATCACCTTCTTCCTGAAACTCCCTGTCACTAACTGAAATAGCCCAAGACTCCATAATTCCTATTTACCCTTTCAGATCACCGAGTTCTTCTTTTAGGTAGGTTTGTTGACTGACTGTTCTCTCCCTATCCCGGCATTTTCTGGGCCTTGTATGGAAGTGTTCTGTGGTTCCTTTAATCCCTGCACTTAACATTGACATTTTGTGGTGGCTTTCTGTTTCTGCTGCGGCCTCCATGACCCCCTGAGATCTGCAGAAATCCCTTTCTGCGGACCCAGGGCCAGGCACGTGCTCAGAGGCACACGCCCAGAGGCTTGGGAGGAAGCTGCCCCTCCCCCGGGTCTCCGCTCTCTCAGGGCCGCACACACCGTCCTCTGCCGTGGCCCGTGGCCCGTGCGCAGGTTTCCAGCTCAATTCAGGACAGCAGCGTCCCTCAGGGCTTTCCCATCCCTGTCCTGGAAACCGCGTATGCATCCCCAAAGGATACTTCCTCTCTCTTTTCCATCCTGGCTACAGCCCTGGTGCAGCAGGAAATCCCAAAGGCACAGATTGCTTGTCAGGTGTCTGAGAACGCATCTGCCTTTGCCTCTGGGTGTTTGCCTTGGAAAGCGGTGTCTCCACTGGAATAAAGTCGGCTTTGTGCTCAGGTCTCTTGGCTTGGCTGGGTCAAGGTTACAGAGAAACTGATACACCTCAGGGTCTCTCAGAGGCTGTCAGGGCCCAGGAAGCCCTCAAGTTAAACTCACCAGTATCAAGAAACTCAGCATAAGTGTGTCACTTCAGAACTGCAATTTCTAAAAAAAAAAAAAAAGTGATGTCCTGACCGATGCCTGGGTTCAAACCTTGGTACCCTGTGCTGTGCAATCTGGATAAGCTTCCAAAGTTTCTTTGTCTCAGTTTCCTCATCTGTAAAACAGGAACCAATAATACCACTGCATTAGTTAAAATTCTCCAGAGAAACAGAATAGAGAATAAATTTGAGACACCTGTGGGAAAATAGGTGCATCTTTAATGTAAAATGAAATAAATCAGATACACAAGCCTAGATACTGCATGGCTTCTCTCCTATGAGAAATCCAAAGTGCCAATAAAGATAAAAATGAAACTGTACACACTTGAGCCATTTGCACACTAATCAATGTCTAGAAGCTGATGTCTGCCACTTTGAGCATCTGTTGTAATTTCAGAAGCCAAAGGTAACTTGTATTAATCACATGATGTCTCAATAAATTTAGTATTAAAATATTTATAAAAGTTTTTCCTTTCCTAATGTATACACTTTTTGGCAGAATCTGTCTATCTATCTATCTATCTATCTATCTATCTAACATCTATCTAGTATGATTCAAACATAGAAGAAAAAGAAAAAGTGGAAAAAGCTTTTGTTAATAAGGAGGGGAAAGGGTTGAAGGGAAGGGAGAGGAATGGGAAAAATGAATCAAGATACATTATGTACAGGTACAAATTCTCTATGATGGATGTGGTGATTATGTATACCTACCATGTGCCAGTAAACTTAATTAATTAAAAATACTATTACAGTGAAAGGCACCTGTTTACTTAGTCTCCCTCAGAGTCCTCCTCACTTCACACTGATGGCATTGTGCTGCTACTTCTGGTGGCAGTTCTGGAAGCCTCCTTTTGTGAGCATGTTTAGTCTCACCTCACAGATATCCCTGTGTCCTGAATTGATTCAAAATGTTTCCCTCCCATGGTCATTTTGACTTCAGGGAGGAGCCAGAATTCACACAGCGCCAGGTCTGGTGCAGAAGACAGCTGAAGACACACCATGGGGTTTTTACAAGTCTGCCTTTCCATTGGATGGCAGTTGGCAGCAGTGTTCTGTTCACATCTGATGAACACTCTCATGAACGCTGTCTTCCAGAACCGCTTCAGCAAGTGACAAGGGCAACAGAATAAGTGTGTTTGACATAAAGGGAATGTTTTGAACATCAGTAATGGCAGTATGTTTTGTTTTTTTTTTTTTGAGACAGTGTCTCACTACAGAGTCAAGGCTGGCCTTGAACTCAGGACAATCCACCTGCCTCAGCCTCCGAAGCACTGGACTTACAGGGGCAGTATTTTTTTTTTTTGTACTGGGGCTTGAACTCATGACTGCCTGCTTGCAAAGCAGGCACTTAAGCCACTGAGCTAAATCCCCAGCCCATGGGGCAGTAGGTCTTATTGCAATAAATTTTCAAAAGTTTAAATATTCATCATACATTTTGTCCTATCTCACACATGGATTTATTAGCTTTTCTCTCATGATCCCATGATGGCTAAAACTTTCAATGATGGCCCTCTGCAGGCTGGTAGCATGGTTCAGTACAAGAAGTTAGAAGATCAGAAGCAGGGCGGTACAGGTGTAGCCCTCGACTGAGACTGAAGTCCTTCGGACCTTTGGATAGCTGCTGGTACACGTTCCAGAGTCCAAGGGATGAATTACCTAAAGTTATATGCCCAGGGGCCGCAGCAGCAAAATATGTGCCCACTCCATCAGGAAGAGGAAGTGAGGGGAGACTTTCCTCTTTGTTTACGTTCCAAGGGGCACCAGCTCATTGGATGGCACTGTCTCTATGCGGCACGAGTCTTCCCTATGTAGTTCTCTGACCCCCATGCTGATCTCTGAAAATACACTCACAGACACACCCAAAAGTATGCTTCACCTATTCCCTAGCATCTCCCGATGCAGTGGAGTGACACGTACATTGACTATCACAAATGTCAACCTCAGGCGACTGTTACAAGGATTAAATGAATTAACACAGCAGATCATAGTTGGTACACAGTAAGTACTCAGTACACTGAAAGTCATAACCTGCCTCTGATACATTGTGTAGTGTCAGACAAGCCTTTGACCCCTTCCCTACCTTCCTGCCTGTGCAGTGAAAGGGCCAGGCTGTACATCTTCTATGCCTTTCAGCACCCAGATCCCTGGTCTCACACACCTCACCACCCACCTTGCTTAGCTTTCAGATGTCGAAGATCTTTCTACCAAGCAGTATGACTTAGCACAAGTTTGAAACCACTCTTTGAATAACCTTGATGGCAGTTTCCTATAATCGTGTGATCAGTTCTATTTGTTTCTAAGGACAAGTCCCATGACAGTGGGTTGTAAAGCACACTGCGCTTTGTAACTGCCAGTTCCTGGTGAGACTGTTCTAATTCTTGACATTCTTTTTCGGATTATATGCTTTGGGAGATGATTTAGGAAGTGCTTGATAGGAAGGAAATACTGGAAAACAATGATTCGTAACCAGGTACTGTCTGCTGAAGAACCTCGGCTTGAGGAGGGAAGGCCCTCTGCAGAGGAAATGGGACACACACGGCCTCGTGTGCAGGGTCTCATGACAATGAGGACCACATACAGGAGGCCACTTTACAGGAAGCAGGCAGTAGTGCGCTGCGCTCAGTGCACCAGCCAAGGTTCGCTGGAGGAGCAGGTTTAATATAAGAGGCGGGTTTTCCTTCTTCAGGGTGCAGCCTACATGTCAGTCATCCGTGGATGCACCCAGAACTGTGCTACCAATCCCCTGGGTGACTCTTAGTCCTTTCAAGTTGACACCGCAATCAACTGCCACAATTACAGAGGCATCTGATCCCAGAGGGCAAAGATAAGAGGTGTACACCGGAGTTCCAGTTGCAGCTTCTGAATGGGACAGAGTTTCAGAACAGCTTCCTTACTACCAATAAAGACCTCTTCTAGTGGTCTTGGCACCATGAGTTGTTACTGGTAATATGCGGGTGGGCTTTTCTAAACTTCCCTATGGTTTCTTTTTTTAGCATACTTGACTTTACACTGATTCCCGTATATTTTAACATTTTCACTTATATCACATGCATTTCCTGAACTTATTAAAATTCTTTGCAACATCGTTTTCTTGCTGCAGAATATCTGATTACAAGTTTGCATTATAATTCTCTTAATATTTCCCTAATGATGAGCACTTAAACAGTTCTATATTTTGCCTACTATACAGAGAGCCATTATAAGCCTGTTTAAATGAAAATCTTGGCCTGTATTTCAGGAGATTTTCTCAGAATAGCTTTAGATGTAGAATTTCTGAATCAAAGAATGTGCATATTTATAAGATTGTGGGCACACTGCCAAATACTCAACCTGTTCTCACCAGCCCCGGTGATCCCATTAGACAGTTTGTGTCTTTAGTTAGGCTTCTTTTGAGTGATCTCTGCCTTAAGTAATGTATTAAAATGCGGTATAGACACACAGACATAACACCATACATATATGTATACATGTGTAGTTACATGTGTGTGTAAATATGCACCTGTACACATATATCTGTATATTTTGATTAATAATGCAGCCACACATTTTTTTTTCCTGTGAAAATAATTTTTTCAAAGGCAAGTGATTCATAGCGGCTGGAATAAACAAGTTAGAGGACTTCCTTCTAACTCCCTACGGGGCAGCTGCAGTTAGCTGCCAAGAATTCTAACACAGTTTAGTTGTTTCAATCTACAGCCAAGTTCTTTTGTAAATCAAATATGTCTGGGAGGGGAAAACCCTCCTTATAAACAATAAAAAACATGTTTCTGATGGTATATTTCAACAGCGTATTGAAAGAAATGGAAAAATACTCATGCGAGAGGGCTGTGTTTACTTCTCAGCACCTTCGTATTTCATGGCTTTGGCTTATTCTGACAGTCCCATGATGCAGGGAGGCAGGGTTTATCATGACCTGTTTACGCTGAGGAGCCAAATCTCCAAGAGGACAGCCACGTGACTCTGCTCCACGTCTTCGTTCTGGAACCAGCTTGTCTTCTTCCACTGCTGACAAGCAACTGCCACACACCAAGAAGCTCATTTTAGTTGTCAGCTCCACAGCTGTGCACACGTGCTCCACAGCTGTGCACACATACTGCACAGGTGCCAGGTATTGCCGAGGTGCGGCTGGGTGCAGGTGCAGGCTTTATCGCCCAGGTGCTCAGCGTTCCACAGGTGCGTGGCAGCGTGCAGCTGCCCAGCATCTGTTCTGCATAGTCAGGCTGTCATTCTGGCACGAGAAAGGTATCAATGAGCCCTGGGAAAGCAGTACAGTGGGAGCTGTCTGTTCCACTGTGTCCACCCCTCTTTACACCAGGCAGCCACACCTCAGTGCCGCCTTCCCTTCCACTACCGCCAGGTTCACTACTGTAAGCCAGTCTGGACAGAGATGGGACATGTGGGACCTCAGTGTCCCCTGCTTCCTCTCTGCTTGAGGAATACATATGGCAGAGGCCTTTGTGCTACTCTCCCTAAAGCAGAGAACTTGGATAGTGGAATTTTTGGCTGATACGGGGTTTAGAGCCGGGTACCATGGCCTTCCCTTGGCATCTCAGATGCCATACAGAGCAGGCTTGATGGTAGCTCTTCTGAATCCTCTGCTTTTATTTCCCTTCTGGGATTCTATTCAGATATCCTCTGTCCCAGAGGAGCCGCAGATGTGTATATGGTACTGAACAACCTGGCTCATCCCATAAAGATCTTAGTTTCAGAGGCTGAGAAGCAGTCTTCATCTCCCAAGCCCACGAATCCATGTTGGTCTTTAGTTTGAAGGGCTCCAGGCTTTTGTAGACATGATGCCCAATTAGCCAACACAAGTCAGCTGTTTCACAATGGTATCAAAAGAAGATTTTACCTCCATCTGAGGGGTCTCTTATAAGCTGTGTTCCCCTATTCAGGTCTTCATAATTTCTAGGCTTTCTTTCTAGGGCACACATTCTACAGTAATATATCTTCAACATTGGCTGCCAAAGTGATTTTCACACCTGACCTTACCCGTGCCCCTTATCTCTCCACAAACTGCTCTAAGGGCTTTCACCACCAATGAGACAACATCCAAAGTGCACAATATGGAACCCAGGCCCTCGAGACATGGTTCTTGGTAATCTCTGGTCTATCCATCCATCCATCCATCCATCCATCCATCTATCCATTCTGGCCTGAAATTTCAATCTTGCCTCTTTCTCTGAATTTGAACCCCCCCCCCCAATAACTCTTTTAGCTTGCATTTCTTCCTCCAAGAATCCTTCATTGGATTTAGGTCATTAGATCATGAAGTCCTCTTCAATGAGCCCCTGGCTGACTGGAGCCATTTTGCACATGTCCTTTTGTAAGGAGTGTTCTCCAGGGTGGGGTAAGGCTCTGCTCATTCCTATGTCTCCGGCATCATGCTTGCCAAGTGATGTAACCTCAGATGGTGTTTGTTAGTAGACTGCATGAAGGAAAGAAGGGAGGTGTTTTGCTGCCTGGGTGCTCACTATCCTTTGGTTATAACATATCCACTTTCACCAAAAAAGACAATGCCCAATGCACAACAGCTGTGAGCGAACTGTCCTTTGGAGTCAGAGGCAGTCTGACCCTGGGTGTCTCAGCAGGCCTGGAGTATGCTTGTGATCTTGAGAGGGCTGAATACAGCCCTAAATACTTTTGACCTAGAGAAAAAAAAGAAGAAATTCAGCTATTTGAAACATAAAAGTTGGCCAGTGTGTTTGGCTGGAAGTTGAAGGGTGGGAGGTCTGAGTGTGTTCAGCTGAGGCCTGCACTATTAGCAAGAGAGGCCCCGTGATCTCAGGCAGGCCTTGGGGACAGAGGCTGACAGTGTCTGCCCAACCTCATTGCCAGGCTCTAGACTTAGGAAGCTAAGACTTTCCCCCCGCTGCAGCTTGTATAAATTCCTGTGACAGGAGGCCAATGCAAACAACCGAACTTGCAGCTATATGCTCATGAAAGGACGGGAAAAGTTTCCTAATTTAAAAATCCCTTATGTGACCCAAAAGGCTAATGTTCCTGATTTTTGATGAGAAGGTTGGGATACTTCGCAGGTCCACACATCGCTGGGGTTTAAGGTAACACGCATTAGTTCCAGTACTATTGTCCTCCCATGCTGACATGTGCCTTCTCTGTGGAGGTGATTTCCCACAGCTGCTCCCATTTTTCACATCTAGTAAGTGAAGTGGGCATGGCCCATTGTTCTGCCCTGTCTTTCCTATGAAATACTTGCGTACATGCATATGAGACAGTCTAGGAAGGCAGAGATAGTGTATCCCTCCAGAGCAAAAGCTGGCCATGCCAAGTGCCTATTTAAAGGAATTCTGGTATTTTTTTGTACGTGATTTTCTTCTGGAACTTAATCTACCATCAGGGCAAGCCCCTCCAGGATGATTTATGTCACCCTGTAGTCCTGGGAGCAGGGCGATTTGATGCACATATGTAGAGGGTCACATATTTCCATCTCACCTCTTCAGTCAGCACAGGCCCACTCGTTCACTCGAGTGCAGAGCATAATCTCAGTCCCTTTGGAGTTATAGGCAAACTTACATCTTTATTTAAACAAATATTCTAGTGTCCTAAAATTCAAATATTTTGATCATCATGTTGGTGATGAGAGGACAAGAATGTGGCAAAATTAAGTAACTTTTCCTAGGTCACAAGGCTAGCTAGCGCCTGAGGTGAGATTTTTGTCTGATTCTGATTCCAGAAGCACGTTCTTTCCATTAACACCATGTTGATGTGTCACGTTGCAAACATTAAAATGCCTGTAGTTCTGTTCCTGGCACTGGGCCGGTGAAAATCCTGCTGGCCCGAAGTTATCGCATTACTATGATGATAAAAATGTTCAGGAAAAAAATTGAGCAGCATAAACAAGATAAAATCATCAGAAGTTCCTTCCATTAAAAAATGACAAAACAGTTCTTCTCTAGTATTTACATAATGCTTGGCTCAAAGCCCTGACCCGCTGTCCTTTTTTCTGGAGACCAGAGGAAAACCATCTCTCAGCAGGCGGGATGGGTTGAGTCGTGAAATCCAGGCTAAACAGCGGGGTAGCGGGAGCAGGTAAACGCTAGTGGAGCTGGTGTTGGGGCAGGGATGGTCTCCGGCTCTGGACCCAGAGTCGAAATCTTGATCAGCCTTTGGAAACCCCTTTGTAAAATTCCACGGTGCATTTTCATCTTGTATCTTGGTTATTTTGATCACTGCCTTATCCTCATGACAGAGACTGACTTGATTCATCAGGGGTCCCAATTGCCCATCTGAATAATCCCAATTTCTTGGTGTGGGTCCTGACATTCTTTATGGTCCAGTTCTCATCTATTTTCCAGGCAACCCAAGCCCCCTTCCTCTCTGAAGACTTTCCTGTCCACCTCATCCCCAGGTAGCAATGCTGTGCTCTTTACAACCTTCAGCTTTATCTGTATCACTTTACTTCCAGCATTTTCAACTCTTCACAGCTGTATAAATTTGCATGTTTATCTACTCCACCAAGCATTGACCCCCTTAAAGCAGAAACCACTATTTCTGCTATGTAATTCCCACACTCACGCGGGTACTTGATAAATGTTTGTGCACACAAACACACATACCACAAGCACACATAAACATCACTAAGTAAGTCTCTAACTCATGGTAATTTGACTCTAGAGTTTTGACTCTACAAAGTCAGGGAATGTTATCTATACCATTATTCTGATTTTTATTTTCACCATCATATTCAATGAATGAGATGAGATATTCAGTATGTTATTATAAATTAGGTTTTGTGTTAGATGATTTTGCTCAATTATACAGGGCAAAACAAGTATTTGGAGAAACTTCAAGATAGGTTTGAAGGGTCTCAGGCCATTTTCTCTGTTGCTGAGATGAAATACCTGATACCTACAAGTTAAAGGAGGAGAGGTTCATTGTGGCTCAGTTTGTAGAGGTTTTAGTCCATAGTCAAATGGTTTCAAGGCACAGTGGCATGATGAAGGGGCACAGAGAGGAGAAATAATCCATGGCACGGCAGTTGGGAAGCAGGTTACCTTCATTCTGCTTTCCCTTTTTATTCCATCCAGGTTGTGAGTCTATTGGCTGCTGCCCCCCATACCCGGAGTGGGTCTTCTCTCTTTAGTGAATCCATCTTCCATACCCATGCTGTGCTAAACCACCCCAGGTCCAGTACCACACACCTGTGATCTGATCACTACCCAAAGCCCCACCAGAGAGGGCATGAGGCTTTGGGGGAACATGTATTTAGGCCACAACACTAGGCTAAGTTATATTTGGTAAGTTAGGTACATTGAATGAAATTTAGAGTTTACGGTGTCTTCAGTTTATGGTGTGCTTACAGGGATGTGATACAGAGGAGAGATCAGGAGCATCTGTACTCTGACTCTGAGGATGACCACTTTCATAATGTATACATTATCCTGCAAGTGTTGGTACAGGTACTCTGCCATGAAGTCACCTAGAGAAACATTTTCTGTTTGACAGGAGCAGCCTGGACAGCTGGCCTCCCATGGCTTGTGGTGTGGATGAGGAGAGACTGAGTTGACCTCTGGTATCCTGCCAAGGCCGGGCAGCCCATCTGCTCCCACTGTGCAGAGTGGTCTCCCATCCCAGGTCAGCCTTAGCAGGGAAGGGGTGGGCAGCACAGGAGCCCAGGCCACAGGGGGCCAGGGCTGCTGGGTGGCCCAAACCTGGCCTGTGTGCTCACCTTACTATTCTTGAGCCACTCCCGCGTTCTGGAGTCCCCTGCTCCTGTTCTCTCCCCAGGAGCTCCTATGCGTCAGCCACAACCTGCTTAAGGGGGAAGGGGCGGGCAGGTCTGATTAGGGTGAGTGCTCCATCTGCGGTTAGTGGCAGTGTGACTTCCAGCACCCCTCAACCTTCATGAGCCTCAGTTTCTACGGCTCTAGGGACAGATGAGGCTGTCAGGCTGCCTGACTGACATGAGGGTCATGGAGGCTCATGTGCAAGGAAGCCAGGATTTACTCAGTGTGCTGGGTGCCCTTCTCTTCTCCCAGACTCTCTCATCGTCTCTCTCTGCCTTTTCATGTACTGATTCCCTTTCCTCCTTAACAGTTTTTGGAAGCATCAATGTGTGTGTATCTGTGCATATTTGCCCTGCCTGACATTTGTTGCAGACATACTGCGTAATGACTCAAAGTGCATTGCTAGACAAGGGATCCAAGGTAAAGAATGCTGCTTTCTAAACAGCAGGGACATTATTTATTTGCATGTGTGTGTGTGTGTGTACATGTGCACTATGCCATTAGGTCACTCTACCCTTTTATGTGGCCATCTGACTATAACTTCTCCTGGCATCTGACCTGGGCCACTTGAGATGACCTTGTGTCACCACTGCTGCTGCTGAGCCTGACCCTGCCTGGGCTGGGCTCCACAAGCTGGGAAGCAGGCTGTTTCCATAGCTTCCCCAGGACGCTGGGCAGGCAAAGGGAATGAGGACGAGAGGAAATGAGGAAGGTAAGGCAAGAAGACAGGACGCTGGCTTGTGGGCCAGTCTCAGGCAGCACAGAGGGAGACAGGGATGTGGCCAGCATCCTGTCGCAGGTGGACATCAACCCTCAGGGAGGCCAGGGGCTCAGGGAGTACTGTGCTCTTGGAGCCTTTTACAAACACAGGGGTGTCAATGTGAGACGGCTCTGATTCAGTCTCAAGGATGAGGCTGGTCCCAGCATCCTCTCAAAAACCGAAGTGACGTCACAGCAGGAAGAGATGTTAGAAGTCACTTTGCTTTTCCCAAATGTGTTCCAAGGAATGCTGGGCCCACCAGTCTGTCACAGGCACTTTGTAAGGCAATGGGGTCTCTGGCCAAGCAAGTTTGGAGGCTGCTGCACTGTTTTGTTCTTTCCCTTAGGAGCTGCTCTTTATGTTGTATTAGTGAAGGTACCTAGAAGCCCTGTGCTGGTTTAACTTTGCTTAATTATGTCATTTTCTAAACTTACTTGCACACAGAACACCCTTTTCCTTCAGGCTGTTCCATAATTACATTACCAGGCTGGCATTCTGTAGCTCTGAGACGCAGCAGTATGCCGTCATGCCCTGTTGTCTGCAATTTTAGTTTTTAGAGTTTCAGTTACCCATGGCCAACTGCGGTCTGAGACTATTAAGTGGAAAATTCAAAAATAAACAATTCATAATTTTAAGGTAACTTTTATTACAGTTTATAGTTGTAAATGTACTATCTTACTATTAGTTATTATTGTTAATCTTTTACGGTTTTATACATAAACTTTAGGCATATAAAGTGAAACAAAAAAACCTCTTCATGTAAAGTTTGGTATTATCTTTGGTTTCAGGCACCCACTAGGGGTCTCAGAACACATCGCCCTCAGAGAAGGGATGACTGCTGCTGCCCAGTCTTTTACTGCATAGATGAGGAAGGGAGGGTCACAAGTGATCGGGCTCAGCTGGGAGAATGGCCTTGAGTCCCACCGGGCTCCTGCCATTATCAGCTCTCTGAGCTCTCTCTGCTTCTCCCCCACGGTCTCTCTGGGACTTCTATCTCCTCTGGCTAGTGACCATCTCCAACTGCATCTGGATCCTAATTAACTTCCTAGGGAAAGCAAGAGGCTGACTTTTGCTGACTCGTAGGTGGGGATGGTGCAGCCTCAATGAGCAGAGGGTCTCTGAGCAGACCTGGTACCCCCGGGCGGTCTTTAATCTCAGGGTTGTCTTTAATCGCGTGCTGATCTCTGAGTGTTGAGCTGTTGGGAATCTTCCAGAGACTCACCTGGGAGGGGACGGTTAATGAGTTCATTTTCTCTCTCTGTTATTCATCTTAAATGACAGTTATTCCTAAGGAGGCACTTAGAAATGATTCAATGAGCAAATTTCATCAACCAACACTCGCACACCATTTGGTGTGCTAGTGACACTGGATATACAGAGGGCTCAGTACCTGACATGTTTATTCCCGCCCTCAATGCCGTGAGTTAGGAACCACAGAGGTACCATTTTTGGCATCATTTCCTCTTGAGAGATGGAACATCAAGGCCAGAGAGGCCAAGTAAGCTGCCTGAGGTCCCCAGACTAGCAAAGTTGATCCAGAATCCAAACCAGGGGACAGGGGCTCTGCAGCACATTTGAAAGCCCTGGGGTCACTGTCACTGCGACTATGGATGCATAGGGCACACGCATAATTGTTTAACTGGTCCATTTTTTTTTTTGATACTGTGAATTAGAAAATCAACACTTCAGCCGGTGCCTTGATCCCTGGGACAATCTATTTCCAGAGGAACACTTTATCCTCCCATTAGTTTCATGCAGCTGGTGCCTGTAAGGCTAAAGGGACTGGCCACTTGTCCTTGCTTCCTTGCCAGAACTAGACAGTCCCAGCCCCATGCACAGGGATCCTGTCAGAGAAAACAAAATCACAGCAGGAAAAAGCAAGCACTGTTTCCCAGGTAATTATGGCAGTGTGGTTGGACTCTGAATGCTTGGATATATTTCAAATTTATTTCCAATCATTTTTGAGTGGGATCAATAGGAACAAAGGTACCTTTTAGGTCAGGCACCTGCTGTTCCCCCAAATGTCAAGGACTGACATTTGATGCAATTATCCTGAGTCGGTCTGTCGAGGTCATGCTTCCTTGCATCCCCACCCCACTTGCACCTGTGAGGTGGCATCCTGCAGTGCTCAGGGAGACCTGGAGGTCTGAACTTTCTTCCTAGCAGAACAAAGGTTTGCCTCCTGGGGTGGCCACTGCATCCCTGGAGAGGTGTCTCACAGCTTGGGCCTCACCGCCCCCCCCCGCCCCGGCAGGCACCCACTGTTCTCAGGTGCAAATCTCAGGAAGAGCCTATGCCTTTGAGGTCTTCCTGGTGGTGCCAGTAATGGGGGCAGGCGTGTTTTCCATCCTGCACTTAGAGGAAGTCTTTGGGGGAGGTGAGGTCTGTTGTCTCTCAGATAAAATACTCCTTTTTGCTGTTGTCACCAGCATCCTGAAGGGCAGGGTCACTCTGCAGGGCCACATCGGCGCTCTCAGCAAACTCCGTGCCCTTGGCCTCATTGGTGTGATAGGTGCCCTTGTGCTGGAACTGGTATCGGAGCAAGACGAAGAGAAGGCAGATCAGGACGAGGGTCACAGCGGTGATCACAGCTGTGGAAAGGAGGACATTTGGGGTCAGTCTGGGGTGGGTTCCTTGGGGCCTGGGGAGGCTTCAACCCACAGGAGCTCTATCAGCAAGACAGTCATGCTGCTGCCTTGGCACCAACCCCAGGCTGGCAGTCTGCTTCCCACCTTGTGCTGCTCCCTCCTGGTCATCTCAGAGCATCTCTTTTCTCCTCTTCTCTCCCTTCCTCCATCTTTCTTCCCTACCTGCACACTACTGGGCAGAACAGTGGCCCAGGACTGGGCCCCACTGGGAGGCACTCATGTCTACTGAGGAAGACAGTCCATAGGAGGACCCTGCTGGGACGTGCCGTTGGCACAGTGAAAATATGGGGCCGGGTCTGAACTGAGCAGTTTTGGAGGTGCTGAACTTTCATTTCTTCAGATGATCCAAACTGGGGGTTTTCCGGGACACGGGACTTTCTGTACAAAAACTAGAAGTCGCAGAAAACGGAGAAGTGGCTGCTCTCTGCACCCTCAGAAGGATAAAATGATGAGGGCTTCTGACAGGGCTTGGGCCAGGGAGTGGGGAGTGTGGTTTTGACAGCTGACCCTCACTCAGCCTGCTGCCATTTACTCCTGAGTTTGGCAGAAGCAGTGGACTTGGCCTTACAGAGGCCACTGAGCTACGGTCAACAGCTTGGGTCTGTTGGGACAGGGAGAGGGCAGGGGAATGAAGCACAGGCAGGTCACAAGTGGTCAGGGCACGCATGGCCTTGGGAGTAATGGGACAAAGCATTGAGACTGGGCGACTTCAGGAAGGGCTGAAGGGCAGCCAGCTCGCGGCAGGGTCAGCTTCGGCCATTTGCTCTGAGGCTGCAGAATAAGCTTCTGTCTTTCCTCGGAATTGGGTTTATTCAGGGGACTTTGGGGAGAACTTATTGGAGAATGTGGTGAGGCTAAAACTGCCCCACGTCATGTTTTTATGGAAGAATTTCCTAAACTTTCTTCTACCTTCTAAGGGAAACTAGTGTAGATTCAATGTTAATATATAGATAGTATCTAAGAAGAAAAGGTCCAGGGCCTACATAGAGGGAGAAATGTTGGATTATATAAAATTGAACAGGTGCCTTTGATGGCTTCTTGCTGCCTCTTTAGCTTTTTCTTTTAGTTGTGTGAATCCCCTGACCTGTTACTAAGCTAGGATCAAGGTGGGGAGAGAGGGTGCTTCTTGCCCTGGGGGTCGTGGTCTCTCTTGCCCTCAGCATGCTTCCACCTTCTCCTCCAGGCACCGTGCTGAACATTTCTTAGGAGGACTGGATTCTCCCACCCCACAGTCAAAGCCTCCGCTTTAGAGGAGGTGGCTGATCATGGGACTCTCAGGCCAGTTCTTCCCTGGGACCTCTCGCAGTTGCCAGAAGGGACCGTCATGCTGGCTTACCTGCAATAATGGCGATGTCCATCATTGTGGGAAAGGGCGTCTCTGCATCAGGTGCTGGCATGGTGACAGGGGGTGCCTCCGTGTCGGGCGCTAGTGTGTTGCTTTGGGGTGTCCATGGGTCGTAACGAAATACAGTGGTGAGTGCTGCAGAGAGAAAAGAGGAGTCTGAGGGGATGGGAAAGTTGTCTGCACTAGTAACTCTTCGGCCTGAGCTCATGTTCTCTGCACACCTGTAGGCAGCTCTGTGAATGGCCCAGGAAGACAGGAATGGCTGCCTGGGTGCACTGACCTGAACCAGGCCCAGCTTGGCTGCTGCCCAGGCTGGAGAACCCTGACAACCCTTAGAGTCACCATGTCACTCAGGACTGTGGGTACTTGCTGAAGCCCAGCTCTCAGACTGCTGCCCACACTGATGGGTGCCCATCCGGTATCAGTGGGCCCTAAGTGGGCACAGTTGGTGTAACACAGGCCATCTGTGAAGTGTCTGCTCTTGCCAGGTGTTGTTTTTACTGCCTTTGATCTACGCTCTCCAGTGGTCCACACAGCAATTCTGTGAGCTCTGGTGTTATAAGCCTAGCTTTTCAGATAGAACGCTGAGTCTTAGAGAGGTGATGAGCCTGCAGTCACACAACTCATCCAAAAATGCTTTGGGAGTTTGCCATCACTCTTACCTTTGGGTGCACGTTCCCTCTTGGAAATCCCTCCCTGAGACTCCTCCCCAAATCACTGCATCCATTCTCCTGGGGAACTAGTGGGCTTGTGGCTATTTAAGTTACTGTGGTTTTCTCAGCTTGGTGATCTGCAGATGGGCAAAGAGCTTAGGGAGAGTGGGAACCTTGAGCTGCTGCAAACAATGTCCTCTCCTTTGGGAGACGAGCGAGAAGGAGGATTTATTAGACCACAGAAACATCACGGTTGACATGGAAATGCCACATTCTTATTACAGCAACTATGCATATTAAAAAGCGATGCGTGCTTCCTAATAGGCATTTCCGCTGAGGAACACCGCCGTGATAGTGCTGTGAGGTCATCTCCCCAGGGAAGCTGCCTGGTAAGAAACAGGCTGTGGGTGTCAGAAGGGACATCGAGGGAGGGGAAAAACAGCCGCCAGACTAGAGGCCCACAACACACTAGCAGAAGAGCCCTGTTAAGAGGTCCGGGGCCAGCAAGGAGATCCGAGATAAGAAGGAAGATGAAACCAGCTCTCAAGTCAGCAAAGAGAGTGCGCAGGCCCCCGGAGGCAGGCAGGGAGGAGGAATATTGATGACTCGAAGCATCACGCTCATGTGGACACTGGGTTCTGCTGCCCACTGTGGACAATGTGGGCTGTGACTGAGTACCTAGCTCTGGGAATATGCAGCAGATAATTCACTGAAGGCAGGAAAACTACAGGGCACCTGGACACGTGGACAAAAGGGTTGGAGTTCTAGGCTTTGCTTAGTCAGTCACCAGACATCTTTCAGGTCAGGAAGAAGGGGGAAACCTCTCTCAAGGATGGTTCCAGAAGCTCCAGTACCAAGAATTTACCTGAAGAGTTCCCCAGGTGAAGACCAGCATTTCTTAAATTAGTTCATCCAGTATGGCCAGCCTGTTTCTTCTCTTCAGAACAATCTGTAATTGCTTACCACACACCAGGCTGTTCTCGGCTTTTAAGATATTTCAACTTACTTTGGTCTTGCAAACCATTCCTCTTGGTAGGATTTATGATTATCCCATTTTACAGATTTGGAAGATGAGTTGAGAAAGGTGTTATCATTTTCTCTGGGTCAAGGAGCATCTAGACCCATCTAGATCCTGGGTCAATTAGAGCCCAGGCAGCTGGGAGTGCAGTTGAAACCCCACTGGGCACTGCTGGGGGGCACTTGGCAAGCAGGCTTCAGACCTACAGCCCCGGTACAGAAGCCCCTGGACCAAGTGCTGGGGGGCAGCGAGGGCTCTGGTGAGTCTGATGTGGAGTGAGATGGCTATGGGTTAAGGGACAGATGCTGTCGAGGGTACAGAAAGTTTTCCTTGGCTCACATTGGGGTTTTCCCTTTTTGTCTCAGCTTCCTCAATGCCCTTGTGCAAGTGAGGTTGACATCTGACGGGTTAAAATTCACTAACCAACTTTTCCTTTTGGTTGAAAAGGTCCAATGCATTTATTCTTCCTTGAGCATTTGCTGCTACTATTCCAGAATGGACACAGGATTCAGGCTTTGGGTTTCTAGCAGATTGAAGTGCCCTGCAGAAGCAAGTGGCCAGCTCATTTCCCCACCCATCCCCTTCTCCCAGGACCCAGTCACTGTTGGCTGAGCTCTTCCCATTCACCCACTCAGCCACAGGCTGCAGAAAGGAGGATGAAGGTCTCTATCCTGGGAGCTGGCTGCAAAGCTGCAGCGTATGGATGGGAAAAGTTAGAATCCCTGACTTGCTATGTGACAAAGGACCTCTGGGCCAGGGGTTCACTGCAATTATAGTGCTCACCTGGGCATGTGGATGGAAGGAACAGCTGATGCCCGTGTCAACCAGACCTCCTGTGTCAGAACACGCTTGCCAGTCTCAAGGCTCAAATGACGATCCCATAGCTCCCCCTGGGTCACTTTGTAAACAATATCTTAATCCCAGGGCACCGAAGTGCAACCCAATGTAGTTATACGCTGTGACGGCCTGTAAAGTGGTCCAGCCGCTTCCTTCTCTTGGACGCCGTCCTGCTGCTGCTACTGTACAGAATGATCGTGCAGACATTGGTGTGAGGAGGCTTACAGTCTGTACCACGCCATCCACACTGCATTCTAGCTGTGTGGCTGGCGCTTGGGGCCTGGCTGGCCCTGGAGGACGTGGTCATTCCTGCATCACTGAACTGGCTCAGTGGCGGGAAGCAGAGTCAGGAAAGAGCATCTCTGCCCTGTGTGCACCTTGGAGTCTTGCTCAGGCATTTCTCACATCAGGACATTTGTGCTGGAGCCCTGTGTCCGGGAGGGGGCTGTAAAGTAGGGTAGATGTCGTAACTCATGGCTCAGAGCACCTGGCTCCAAGTTCTTCTCTACATACCTTCCTCTGCTATTATCCCCAAGCACGGTTTTTAAGTTATAAGGGTCTTACTTTAACACCAAGGCCAATCTGCTTTGGTTGAGCTATAGAAGACGAGTTCAAAGGTGGAATACCTTGTCTCCATTCTAGGGCCAGAGAATAAAAATGGAACCCTTCTAACCTGAGGATGGTGACATCAGGGGCAATCAGCAGGAAAGGTGCTTCGCTGAGCAGGATGAAGTCATCACTGCTCCCATAGGAATTCTCCAGGGAGAGGATATTGTCACCAAACACCCTTCTATCTGTGTGGCACAGAGTGGAAGAGAAGGGGTTATTATTCCCCGGATCCCCCAACCCCCAGCAGACACACCCTGCTGAAGGTTTTTAGAGAAATCCAATACAGAAGCGGCAAGAAGGGTGTCAGAGGAGATTCTGCCCAGGCTTGTGCTCGGCTCCTGAGGGGGCCGCTGTGACTGGGAGGGGGCGCTGCGGCGGCCAGCGACTGTGCAAACTCAGTCTAAAGACAAGGCAGAGACCACGGAGAGGCAGCTTCTTAGTTCTGCCTTCCTTAATAACAGGAGAAAAATCTGTCCTTGAGGAAGTCAGCGTGGCTGTAGCACTTGGAGAGGAGCGACTTGTAATTTGCGTGTCTCTTTATCAAGCTGACCGACTGACACCGGGAAAGGTGAATGAAGGCCCTAGGAGGAATGGAAGCTGAGGGCGACAGAGAAGCAGCAGAGGACACCCCAGAGTGACACAACATCCAGAGTCCAGGCTCCAGAGAACCCCACTTCTAGACACAGTCCTTTCCCGAGACCCCAGCAGGTGGGCTCACATCTTCCAAAGGGCATTTCTTTCCTTCTCGGAACTCAGTCCCGGACTTTCCTCTAAACTCCCTTACCCTTGCGCTGACATTTCTCTGCAAGGACCCATGCCTTCTCATGGGCTGCTTTGCTCATTTTTGGCTTAGGGTCTTTTTGCCTCATCTGTGTAAGTGTGAAGCTAGTGGCTACAGCACCCAAGCTGGAGGAACACGGCCTCCGTTCTGGTGAGTGTGGACCCCAGATGCCTCTCAAACCACTGACCTCCGCTCCTTACAGGAAAGAATCCCAGTTCTCTGGGTGAACGGACACAAACCTGTGCAGAACCATGTCGGGTAAGTGGAGGTCCCCAAGGGAAAGAACACAGCTCCTATTTCTTTTGAAGGAGCCAAGGGGAAATTGAGAATACAGCTGCAATCAGTGAGAATGAGTGGGATGGTACATAACAAGGAAGCAAATTAATGCATACACCATAAAACCAAAATTCAAGGAAGGAAGGAATTAAATATTCCAAGGAGACCGAGTCTCCTTCTCAAATGGCACCTTATCCTACCTTTCCCATCTCGAGCTAGGATAACAACTGGAGTCTCGTTTCTTCCCCCTGCCTCATAAGGTTATTGGGGGGCTGAGGAGCCAAAGCACTGGTGCCCAGACTTGGGCATCGGAACTGCCTGGGGGACTCGTCAGGCCACAGCTCACTGCCTCCTCCTGCAATGAGGGATCCTGAGTAGTCATCAGCTCAGATGTGGAACCAGGAATCTGCATTTCTAGCATGTTCTTGAGTGCTGCAGACGCTGGTGGTCCACAACCTCACTTGGAGAACCACTGAGCACCTGACTGTGAAAGGTATCAGTCACAAATCCAGTTCCAATGCGAAGTGTTACACTCCACCCATAATCTGGGAGCCTGAAGCCAAAGGATCAAAAATTCAAACCCAGCCTGGGCTATTAAGTGATTTACTGTGATTCCATCTCAATATGAAAAAGGTTAGGGTTAAAGCTCTGTGCAACACTCCTGGGTTGTTTTTCAGGTACCACCAAAAAGAAGAAGGAGGAGGGAGGAGGACAAAGAGGAGGAGGAGGAAGAGGAGGCAGAAGAGGAGGAGGAGGAAGAAGTGAAGGAGAAGAAAGCTTTGTAGGTGTCCATCTCTGCGCTCATTTTGAGCTGCTACTAGAAGACAAGGGCTGGATTTCTTGCTGTGATTGCCACCTTGACTGGATCAAGAGACTCCTGGAGACAGGACTGGATCACGGGGTGCTCTCCCAGGATCCTAGATGAATGTGCTGTTAAAGGGTGGGACCTAGTTAGCCACGGGTCACTGGGTGCGTGTCTTTGGGTGCACAGGCCTTGCTGCGTTCTGCTCCCCAGCACCCTAAGTGAGCAGCTTGGCCCCGCCAGCTTCTCCTGCCTCACATTCCTGCCTTGACCCAGCTGAGCATTGACTAACACCTCTGAGACTGTGAGGTGAATTAAGCTTTCCTCCTTTAAGTGGAGGGTTCTGGGAATGTTTTTGCAGAGACCAATCCACAGGCCTTAACTTCTACCATGTTATCTTTGAGGGAGTAAGTGATGATTCGTAAACTGTCCTTGCATGGGTCCAAGGTAAGCACTCTGGCATTTTTATCTGTTCTGTATCTTGTATCACATGCTTAAGAAATGTCCTCCCTCAGATTCTCCAAGTCACTAAACGGTCACTCCACAGACATACACTAGGTTTTCTGTGACATGAGCTGCTGTCGTTACCAAGTTCTCAGCATGTCCGGGTGACACTTCCACACATGTGAGCCCACCGTGCTGTGTGTGTTCGCACAAGAGACTCAAGTTCAGCCCGTGAGGCCTCTGTGCAGCCCGGAGCCACACTGGGGCCCTCTGAGGCCCTTGCTCTTTAGCTGGATCACCCGCACTCGTCTTTACCACTTCTCCAGGGGATTTAATTTGCTTTAAAAATCATATAATTGCATTTTCAGCATAATTAGGTACCTAATTACATGGCTAAATGTCCTCTATCAGGCTCGACGTGTAAATAATGATGATTTAGTTAGCCATGCTCTGATACTGGTTACTAGGAGGCTCATCTGTCTGCACGCAGGGTGTGGACGCTGGGTCTGACCCGCAGGAGCAGCAGAATCCATGTCCAGGGTGAGCAGAGCAGGGGGCAGGAGGAAGGGGAAGAGGCTTCTGCCATCTCTGCTCAAAGTCTCAAGGGAGCCTCCTGGAGACACCGGGCTTCCCCAAAAGGTACCTCAAGGAAGCAGAGGAAAATGTGACCCAGTGATGCCAGAGCCCAGCAAAAAAGACAGAGAGAGGGGTGGGGCTGTGATGTGAAGAATCCTGGCAGGAAGGAGAGGCAGGGGAACGGGAAGCCGGCTGTCATTTCTGCTGCTCCCTAGAATGCTTCTCTTCCTCTTTTCCTGCTTTTCTGGGAGGAGCCCCCAGAAAACTGTCAGTGCCTCGGAAAGGCCACATATTGTAGGAGAGAACCTGCCTCCAGGGCGGGTGGCCGGCTTTTAGAAGGTGCTGCTGCTGAGGGGCAGGTGGCAGTTTACACGGGGTACAAGCCAGTCTCGTGGTCTGGGATGCTGAGATCAGCTGTGGTGTGGACACACCAGGCCTAACTTCCTTAGGTGACAAAATTCCTTCAGTAACAACCTGCTTCAACTCTTTTCCAGGACCAGCCTCCAGAATCAGCTCGAGGATGGCTTGGAACCAGCTTTCCAAGAATGGATATGGGCAGAAGAAGGCCACTTTTCTAGTCAATGACCTTTCGATGTCCGAAAGGTCACTGAACATGATAACTCCCCCTGCAAAGAAGCATGGCTCCTGTGTAGCGCCCTAAAACTCCCCCTTTGTCATTCAGTCATCAAACAGCTTCTCCATTCCCCCTCCCTATAAATCCCTCCACTGCCAACTGACTAGGGAGGTACATGTGAGTATCTTTTTGCCTCTTGGCATCCTTGCCAAGCTGAATGCAACAAAGCCATTCTGCTGCAAAAACCCCAGTGCTATGGCACTGTCTCTGTGTGTGTAGGGCAGTGAGCCTTTTTTAGCACGGGTGCTACTCGTGTCTCTTATGCTGGATTTGCGTTGGCAGTGCGTTAGCAAGGCAGGGTGTAAATATAGGGGGCATATCGCTCTGGGTATCCTCGTCTGGTAAAGACAGGGATAAATGCACATCAGCAAATGGCTCTTTACAAAATTACCTTCCAAGTGCTCCAACCTGACGGGGGTCACAGAGAGAGTGGGGTTTGGTGCCAGAGACATTTGGCCAGAATCCCAGCCCCCAGGTGCACACACCCATGTCCTGGCAGCTCCCACTTTCGTAAAGGACAATGGTGGCAGCACACAGAGACACCCTGGATGGCCCCCGCTGCCCCACACAGATTCTCTTCCTACTGTCTGTGTGTTTCCCAACGGCTCCTCCGCATTCTCACACAGGGATGTGCACAAGAATGCCTGGCCTCACACAGCACATCCATGAGGCCCCCACAAGCCTGCACTGCACTGTGGAGGGTGGGGCACAGCTGGAGGTTCAGGGACTGGTCCCAGACTGAGGAGGGCAGGGTGTGGTCATTTATCGTCAGCAACAGACCAACTTCCTGAGTTGAGTGCTTTCCCAAAGGGCCACACCCCGCTTTGTCCTGCACGACTGTCTGCTGGGCCTCAGGGTAGGAAAGGTACTCAGGAAATCACCCACTTACTTCCTCGTTTTGCATCTGTGCCAGAGACAGGAAGCCTCCTTCCCTTGGGGGGAGCCCCTGTGCTGTCTGCTCTGTGCCCCACCAGCTGCTGTGTTCCCGGCTGATGAAAACACCCCAGTGGTGCCTCTCCCCAGCAAGCTCCTGCTTTAGCTTCCCATCCCCCCACATCCAGCCTTGTGATTTATACTTGCCCAACACGCATCTTTTAAAAGCAAAAAAGCCATAAACACATACATAACTCTGCCTCCCGTCAGCTGAAATTCTGTGGCACAAATCAACTGCTGTTTAAATTAAACGTTTCTTTCACAGAAAGTGATAAACACCTCAGAGACTAATCAAAGGAACAAACTTAGACCTAGTTTCATTTCAGAAATTT
This sequence comes from Dolichotis patagonum, assembly GCA_004027295.1. Lineage (NCBI taxonomy): Eukaryota > Metazoa > Chordata > Mammalia > Rodentia > Caviidae > Dolichotis > Dolichotis patagonum. Next base: position 233,507 of record PVJX010000441.1, on the reverse strand, counting down.
TTTGGTCACGTAGCTTAAGTCCCACTATGAGTTGGCTTTTCAAGCACTAGCAGGTATGGGTGGAGCAACCCACACAAACACCAACAGGACACTGTACTTCTTGCCTCCTCTGGGGTCTCGCCACCTCAAAAAGCAGGCTAGAGACCTAACACTGTCTTTGGAGAAGCTGCTCTTCAGATGGTTGCAGCAATTCTTTAGTAAAGGCAGGGAGCCTGCTCAAGCAAAGCAGGCCGCAGCGTGAACAAGTTAAAAGGTCAGGAAAGATTTCCTTGACCTTTGGGATTACAGGCACTCTGAGGAGTCAGGCGTGAAGCAGTGCAGATTTCAATTGCTCATATCTTTCACAGTATTACAGTTTCATGTTGAAAGAGGGAACTTATTTATGCCTTCGAAGTGACTACCTTGAATTTTGTTTTGAGAAATACATAAGCTGAGGTTTGAGGGGGAAAAAAAGAAGGCATGTGAATGGCTAAATCCAGTACATGTTGTGAGCTTATTTTCCTTTTCCTTGTCTTATCCCTTCTTCCACCATCACTACCATGTTCCACATCATTAATGAATTTTATTATTCAGCTGCTTCAGGGAAAGATGGGCAATGAAGAGTCTTGAAGACCAGGTGAAGGGAGCTGAGGCTTCTCACGCAGGCAAGGAGCAGATGCTGCAGGTGCGAGCAACTGAGAAAACAGGGTTCTCTAGAGATGCTGTGGTGGAGCGAAGTTGGGGAGAAGGGGCAACCACACTTTAGAAGCGCACTTGGAAGCTATGAGAGAACATCAGGATGCCACCTGGGGAGGAGGGCACAGACAAGGCTGTGGCAGCAGGCTGGGCTGCAGGGAGGCAGGCCTGACAAGGGTCCCACAGGAGTGGGACCACAGAACTTCATCTGGGTGGTGGGAGAGGCAGGAGGGACACGAATGCCATTCTCAGTTTACATTTCCATGTAACTGGTTATTCAATTACTTTCATAATCACATGATTTCAAGTATTAAAAATGAATGCGTGTCTCATATTTTTCAAATTTTCATTCAAAACCAGGTTTCTAGGGCTGGGGATATAGCTCAAAGTGGTACATGGGGGTTCAACCCCCACAAGAATAAAAACAAAACCCAAAACACCCATATCTAGACCCCATCTTACTCGGGTTTCTGAGTAAACTGGGACAGAAGTTAAATCTGAATTTCAGATAAACAATAAAATATGTCTTGATGTAAGTGTGCCCCAAATACTCTATGGCCGCTGCACAGGAGGTTCAGCCCTTTGAACTCAGCACATGTGCCCGGTTTAACGGTCCCAGGTGCTTGGAAGCTAAAGTGAACCTCTAAAGGCATAGCGCACTGTGTCAGCCTGTCTGGCAGCAGTGATAACCCCAGTCAGTGCTCACAGAGAGGAAGGCACCCTGGGATCCCGGTGCCAGCAAACCTGGCTTCTGCCGGACCACAGCTCAGTAGATGCTCGCTCTACCTTGCTACCTTCCTGCACTTGGATTGGTGTCTTAATTGTAAAATGGAAACCATAGCAACTGCATCGGGAGGAACTCTGGTAAAGCTCGACGGGAGGCACGATCCCACTGGGAGGGAGGCACAAATTTCACCCACCACATGGAACCGCAGGGCCCACCTGCATGCTTGCCCACGGATCCTCTCTCTGAGCCTTTTCTGTGTGCATTCTCAATCATGCCTGCCCTGCCTTGGTGTGTTAAAAACATAAAGGACTTTCCTGGGTCTCCCTGTCCTACTTCCAAGTCTCTGGGCCCCAGGAAAGGGTCTGAGAAAGCTGTCAGGCGAGCGGCTGGCCCAGTCTCACTTTATCAGCTGTCCAGCACGGGCTCCCAGGTCCCCCTGGAGCTGCCTGATAAGCTCAGTTGCCTGGAGAGGCTTATCAGAGGCAGCCTGTGTGGGGAGCCATTTCCCTCAGGTGGAATACGGGAGAGAGAAGGGCCCCTGGGAAATCCAGTACCCTTGCACGGCCTCAGGAGCTCCCTGTCTCTGGGTCCTGCTGGTCCGGATGGGAGCAGGCAGCTCACCACCCACTCAGCGCCAGGATCCCCGAGATCCTCCTCATGGCAAGGTCCCTCACTCACCACTACTCAGGAATGAGCTGGGCACTCGGGCTGCCCAGGGTCTGCAGCACAGTGGACACCTGAGCTCCATTCCAGTCAACTCAACACGGTGTGTGTGTGTGTGTGTGTGTGTGTGTGTGTGTGTGAGATGCAATGGGGAGGAGCAAATAGCACTGACTATGCAGCCATTCGATTAAAGAATCTAAAGCACACAGTGACTGACCACAAAGAGCAAGATGACCTCATCTGAGTTGGGTGACAGATGTGGGACTACAGCTGTGGAAAACACACAGATTCCAGTCCTGGCTCTGCCTTGGCACAGGTACCCCGCACCTTTCTAAACCCCTGTCTCCAGGGATGCTCAGGATTCCAGGTTGCTTTGGGACCTGTGCTGTCAGCTTTCTGTCCTCAGAACAAAAATCTGGCATAACCAACTCATAAAGAGAAAATGACGGTTCTGGCTCACAGGTTGCAAGGTCTCAGTTCCTGATGCATTGGCCCTGTGGCTCGGGGTCTGTGGACAGTCAGCACATCCTGGCAGGAGTACATGGAGAAACGCTGCTCCCCTCATGGCCCAGAGCGAGGAAGGAGGACCAGGCCCTGGAGCCCCCTCTCAGGCCATGCCCCCAGTATCTAAACGACCTCGGGACCTTGGCTAGGCCCTGCCCATTAAGGATTCCACTTCATCCCAATAGCTCCAGGGACTGGGGGTCAAGCCTGGGGCACATGGGCTTTTGGGAAACACCCAAGATTCAAACAATAGCAGGTCTTTGCTTTTTATAATCACACTCTCACCCCGGAACACACAGACAGCTGCCTCCCAATGAAGCCAGCTCAGTGAATGACAGTGCCCTCCACTGTGCTGGCTGTGGCAAGAACAGAAGAGACGGGAAATGTAGGCCCTCTTTGACCGGCATCCATGAATGGCTCCAAGTTCAGAACATGTTCAGGTGGTCAGCCAGCCAGGGCTGTTAGGTGATGACCCACGAGTCAGCCGACTGTCACTCCAGTACCAACTGGACACCCATGCTGAGGTTTCCTTACACAAAGAGAGGAGCACAGGTTGAGCCTGAGGGCTTGTGATTAAGGGGCTTCGCTCCCTGACATCTAGGTAAGCAGGCTGGCCTTGGGGTGTAGGGCTGACAGAAATGAGCTCCCGTCCCCTTCCTGGTTTTAGAATCCTGGGTGACAATGTGACTTGCCTCCCTGTAAGTTCTATGAATTTGCACCTCTGGCATGGGTGGTGCAAGTCCTGAGAAGGCAAAATCCTGACTAAGGACCTGAGTTTTGTGAGCCGCTCTCTTCACCTCCCTGGTTTGGAGGGGAAAGAGCCTATACTTCTGAGCTGGGCTTCCATCAGGCTTCTAAAACCTGTGGGGGGCAGGGAGCAGCTCGCACCATGAATAGTAGACTGAGACCACAGGTGCCCAAGAGACCGGTCACGTGTGTCCACAGCCATGTGTGGTTGTCTGCTGTCTGCCCCAGGGCCAGCCCTGCACCCGGAGAGGAGGAGGAGCTTGCTCTGTGCTGGGCTGGTGTTGCATCAGCCTGGAGCTGTGGGCTGGGGTCCATGTGCCTCTGCCAGCCCTGGACAGGGCTTGTTCTGAGCTCCTCACTGCTTCCTGAGGTCATGTAACCTCTGGAGGTTGCAGGGGCTGGGGGTCAGGCGCCCCACTCACACGCATTCAAGGCAAAGTAACATAGTCCTTGGGGCTGCAGGAAAGCTTCACCTGGAAGATGCAACCAGAAATTTCAGGCAAGCTGGTCTGTGCACAAGTGTGTGTGCGTGTGTGTGCAAACGGGGCACTTGGAGAAGACCCTCCTGGATCCCCCTGGTTCAGGAGTCTAGGATTTCTCTACCATGCTCTTCCTCCTTAAGGCCCTGATTTTAGTTTCTTGCCAGAGCATCGGCTGGCATGCTGAAGGACTTCCCCTCAGAGGGCTGTGAGCCTTCCATCTGGGGCTCAAAGCCCCCAGACTCAGAAGGCTGCAAAATTCTAGACACTATGTTGGGTGTTGAGCGATGGCCCGTCCATTGGCTGTCCACCAGCTCAGTTGTCCGTCTGTATCTCCTGCTCCTCTCCCCTCATTCTGTCCTCAGGCCAGGCCTCAACCCATCGCCAGGTTTTGAACTTGCTGCCTGCTGCCTGCTGCCCTTCTGAGAGACCCCTATGTCTGCCACTCTCATTTCCTTCCGGTCTTTCTCAAACACCCCCCAGTGAAGCCTTCTCTCACCACACTCTTTAAAATGCCTTCCTGGCCTCATTCCCTCCTCAGCCCTTACCACCCTGATGTGTGCAGCGTTCTACCCATGTGTCTTGCAGCTATCTGTCCAACCTGACTAGAATGTGAGCTCCCCTCCGGCATCACTGCTGGGCAGCTCACTGTCACAGCCCCAGGCCTGACACAGCCGTGTTCAGTACTCATCTGTGGGGTACAACTCCTGGGACACAGCCACTGACGGTGGCAGAGGCAAAGGATGAAACCGAGGGAGGACCTGAGAAAATCCCCTGCTTAGTTCCTGAGCAAACCTGGGGCTCAACTCTCTCACCTCTTCACTCACTCTCAGTTAACTGCTTTTATGGCTTAACCCACTGCATCTGCTCTTAGTTACTCGCTTTAGTTGACTTGAAAACTCACTGATCTGAGAGGCAGATATCACTTCTGATAGTGGGGCAGGAGGGTGACAGCCTCTCATGCTTGATTACATCCCCACGGAGCACCAATTACAGCACTTCCCAACCACCAGTCGCCCTTCTCACACCTCAGCCTGCAAACAGCTCCATAGCTGGTCCTGGAGACAAACGGGACACCTGCTGTGTCTCCGGGAGCTGCCACCTTGCAAAACTTGTTATTTCAGCGAACAGCATCCCATATAACAGGCATAACTGACCTGGCTCAGTGACAAGAGCACAGCTCGGGGCCTTCATCGTAAAACTGGCCAAATGGGGCACATACAACCCCCGAGTCTCCATCTCCAAATCTGGAGACGACCGCTGAGGCAGAGAGAGGCTTTGGTAAGGAAAGGTACAAGGCGCCTGGCCATGTAGGAGCATCACTAGTCATGACCACACGGTGGAGAGGGCAGGAGCAAGCTGACGAGTCCAGCCCGAGGCTTGGGGGATCCCAGCTGGGTGCTCGCCCTGCACCTGCCCGGTGCAGTGAGAATCTTCTGAAAGGCAGGGGCGGAGCCCTGAGTGCCTGCATTCATGGTGGAATGGGGTTGGGGGTGAGGCTGACAAAGGAAGGAGGCCACGTAAAGGGCAGCGGCAGATCAGGCAGTGAGGATCAAGGTGCTTCCTGAGGTCCCTGCACAGGCCTCTCGGGTGTCTGTCTCCTGGGGTTTCCCCTCTACCCGTGAGGCTACGGTGTCCCTGGAGAGGGTGTGACAGGGCCAGCTGCTCTCTTGCTCCAGAAGTTGCACCATTAAGAGATTCCCCTGTCAGTGTAAGTCCTGTGGGCCTCAGTGGTCTGCAGTCTCTGGTTTAAATCTCCGCATCTGAGTCTCTTGCCTCCCAGATTAACATCCACCGAGTGTGGATCCCTCCTCCATACCTTCTCCTTGAAAGGGCCCACACGGCAAAGTGGCCAGGCTGCATCTTCAATCCAGGTCTATCTCACTCAAAGCCTGTGGTCCTGAAAGGACACGGTTCTGTGTCTTATTGTCTTTTACAGAATTGGGGTCTCGAGTCACCTCTGAACACCCTAGGACATCTGCATCAGCTGGGAGAGCAGAGACCAAATGAGAAGAAACCAGTGCCCGCGGCCACTCGTTGATCACTAGTGAGGCCTAACCCACACTTGCTGGGCGCACTGCGGTGCTTGTAGTGGGCTCTCCGGCCGACGGTGCTGGCTGCCCAGGCTCTGTCACAGAAGGACATCCTGACCACCGGGGACATCAGGGTGCAGAAAAGGCCTAGGAGGCTAATCTGTGGGCTCAGCCGGGGGGCTGGATGAGATCTGGGCAGTGTCCTGCTGCGGCTTGGGGACCGGTGGGAGCTGCTGTTCAGAAGGAGCCACCAGGGAGCATGGCCGTCCAGGGGCAGGGAGCTGTTTTATCCTTAGGAAGGGCCTCATGGATGGGCCCCATGGGTGGGGAGCTCAAAGGCAGACCATCTCTGAGAACCACCAGGGTTCTCTGGGGCAGGAGGCGCCTTTCCATCCTCAGAGAGCCACTCCTGTGTCACTGCAGCCCCGGGACAAGGCCAAGAGGCCAACACTTGGGTAATTATGCCTTCAACGTGGTAAAACTTCAGAGATATCTTTTGTCAAAAGCACCACCCCAGAAACAGAGTTAAACAGAGACCAACAGTCTCAAGGATATATAATAACAAGAGCAGCTCAGAAGCGCCCCTGGGTGGGGAACACGGGTGCTCAGGCAGTCTGTGCATGCAGGGACACCGTGGACTTCACTGCCTGTGACCACGGTGTCCTCAGAGATGCATCTGACTTCCTGTAGCACTGTTTATTTCCTCAGTGAGTGACAAGAAGCATTTCAAATGAACTGTTTAAAAATAGCATGTTCCAAAAGGGTTTCAGAAGCTCCGGGATTCTTAAATAGGAAATGACCCAGGGTAATTACCAAAGCCTAATATAAATAAATGCACTTAGCCTATTCCAACCCATTTCTTTCACTCCCCTGTGAATGGACACTTTGTTCTTTCGAATTCCTTATCTGAACATATGAGGGCTGGTGTCATACAGGGCTTCAGAGATGGTCCCGGGGCCAGGCCAACTGCGTTCATAACACAGCTTGCCATTCTCAGAGGTGCCCTGTGCCCTCAAGAGGGGTAGCACGCACCCTGTCCCACAGCACAGCATGCAATGACAGGCAACAGCAAACGCCACTAAACACTTGCTCCGAACGTACAAAGGCAGCCACCCCTGCCTGTTCCCGAGAAAGGGGATCTGCGAGTCGGTGCTATTCTCCCCTCCTTACATCCTAGCAACGACCCGTCCTTACTGAAGTCACCCCCCAGTTAGGACATTCTCAACAATCAACAGTAATCATTGGCAATTTGTTTCTTCAAGCACAAGATTTTAATTCAACAAGCTAAAACTATGTCTAGCAACAGTAGAAATTCACTGTAATTTAATCACTAGACAGGTATCAGCTTATATGGGGGGAGTTTATAACTCGGGAGTTATTCTTTAAATATCTAGATATCTGTTTAGCTATGACGTCATAGGCAATTTGATCCAAAAGCTGAATTTATGTGGTGTCTCTCACCAGGAGGAATGGGTGCTTTCTGTTTCTACCATCGAGTGCACCCTGCTGCCCTCAGAAACCAACTATGCCTCAGGTAGGGATTGTATATGACGTTATCTTCATCTCCTTCAATCCGGAGACCACGACGGGGTGGGTCCTACGTGTTTCCAGTGATGGGACCAGGGATGGATAAGGTAATTAGTAAACAAAGGTGGGTGAGTTACTTTCTTAACAGAATTTTCCAGTTTCTTTTAGTTTCCCAGATTTTCTTCCTGGAGCCTCCGTCTCAGCGTCTTGAGATCCACTAGGAACTTCTCTAAGGAGATTAATTGGTAAGATAGTGAACAGCTGCCTGTACACTGGGGTCAGGCTGCAAGCAGACGTGCAACCACAAGGAGAGTTCAGCTTTGCGTGGTAGAGATGGCTGTGGGAGCTGAGGGAACCACCAGCGGCCGTGCGAAGTGGCTGTCTTCTCACTGCCCTGGCTCTGGGAGGCCCAGGCTGCATTTTCAAACCTTTCTCAGGATGGAGTCGTTAGGGGTGTGGCCACCAGCCCTCTTTCCCTAGTGAACTGGATTAGAAGAGCCCTGTCTCTTGCATTTCCGGACTTCACTATGAATTAATTCGTAGGTTTGACAAAGCTGCTAAAGAATAATTGAAAATAAACAGAGATTTTTAGTCGCGACTTCATTTTCCTGTGTGCCTTCGAGTGGGAACCTCAGGTGAGCAGCTGCATCTTTTGAAGGCCACAGACTCTGGTTCCAGAGGGGATAGTCCTGTTACAGGGCTTGAGCCAGGGTGGCATGCAGCCTGTGCACCGAGTGTCTCTGGGTCAGGTTTAGACTTGCTTTGTTCTCCTACTTTCGCGGGCCATGCCTCTCAAACTGTGTTTGATAACAGCGCTGTGCTCCCTTGCGTCTTCTGTGCAACACTTTGGTAGCAGCGGGGCTCATGGGATTGAAATTGATGAGCTTCATGGCCCTGCACTGCAGCGCCCCGGCCTGGACGGGATAGAAAAGCCAAAGACTCACATTGCCTGCTGCCAAAGGGTCCCTGCAGCCTTGGGACTTACTGAATAGTGATGGGCTGGGAGCAAAGAGACATGTGTTCAGGAGTAATATCCGAAGTCTGCCCCAGGAATTAGTGACTGGGGCAGGGTGTGGCAGCACCCCGGGCAGGGAACCGCCGACTGTGTCTCAGCAATGGACTCAGATGCGCTCAGTGGCAGAGGGGACAGGAGAGGCCAAACCAAACGTAACCAAACTACTTTGCTGAGTTCTCTCAATGTGTGTCTGCCTCTGCCTGTTGGGGCCTCGATGCTACACTGACTTTGAGGATCACAGGGGCTGCCAGGAGCAGAACACGTTGCAGATAGCTCATGATATTGCACAATTATATACAGAGGCAGAAGCAGAAATTGTGTCCCCAAAGCAGTGGTGTACAAAGAAAGTCTCAAAAGCAACAGGCAGCTGGTATGCAAGGCCTGAAGATGCTGTGGGCTTTGGGGGCACTAACAGTTTTTTCTGCCTTTCTTGGTAGGACCCAAGGGCCATCCTGTCTGCCTTGTCCCAGACCAAACCAGATGTTGCCCCTCTGCTCAAGCCTAAGGATGAGGCCTGTCTGTTGCTGATGAATGAAAGAAGATGGCATGTGTGTACACGCACATGTGTGCATACATCGGATGTGTGTGTGTGTGTGTGCACGCATGTGTGTGTGCTTATGTATTCTGTGGGGGAGGAAGAATGAATGGTCAGGATCACCATTTCTTCCTCTCCTGACCCTTTAGTCCCACCATCAGCTTCTCCCACTCAGGGATCTGATGGACCTACAGCTGTTGTATTTTAACACCCACAGAACTGCCAGCCTTGGCGTGGCATTCCAAGAATTGGCGGAGGCAACTCTTGTGCCCTTGCAGTAATCCTAAGATGCAGCTGACCACTGTTTCCCTGAGACAGTGGTTGGCCTAGGCTGCAAGGCTTGCACAGCCACAAGCTGGCCTTTAGTAGCCAGGTGTGAGTTGGCCAGGTAGTAATGGAGTAGACAAGGAAATGCTTTTTGTCCTGAGGTCAGGGCTTTACAGAGCTAAGCAGAAGAGCCAGGGATTGGGGGAACCCCATCCCAGCATGGCAGGTGACAGAATCTCAGTGGTGGAGGCCATGAACTGGAGGCTGGTGACGGTGCCAGGGGAGGCCCTGGGGAAGTGACCTCTTTGGACCTCAGCTACCACATCACCACCCTGGAACCGACATCTCCAGCGTTAAACAAGGTGCCATGTGCAAGGGTCCTCACTGCGTGGAGGACAGTGGGCCCATGCCAAGCGCCATCCACTGCCTGCCCTGATGTACTCCAGCCTCAGGCTTTGTTCCACGTCTGCCCTCTGCCCCAACAGAGGGACCAGTTCAACCACCACAGCTGTCCTGGCTCCAAATGGGCCCTCTCTGCCCGTCTCCCCTGAAATACCTCCCACTCATCAGGTATCTGTCCTATGAGTATCTCCAAGTCACCCTCTTCCCTAAAAAGAATCATCCTACAACCCGTTTCTCCGTTGCGTACTACAATACTGCAAAGCATATGGATTGCTTCTGGAAAACTGAAGCAGGGCAAAGAGTACTGATTTTTAAACTTTTAAATGAGGAATAGCCAAAGTTCATGGCTTAAAAGTCCAAAAGAATCAGAAAGAGAGAGAAAGAGACAGACAGACAGAAAGAGGCAGAGAATATGCATAGAGATGACATACTCAGGGGTGTGGGACCCCTGCAGTCCCCCAGGGCTCTGCACCTAGAGGTGCCTGTACTCCCTTGGTACCAGATACCTCAGTCTTTTTTTTTTTTTTTACTTCCAGTGGTTCTGAGCCCAGGGCCACAATGTGACTTTTTAGGACCTAGGTGCTTTGTCTTTATGAGTCCTTTCTCTCTCACAAATATAAATTATATTTTATGGTTGCATTGGTATTAAGACATGTATGCTTTGACCTTAAAGGATCATTTTCTTATTTCTTATTTTAAAAGAAACCAAGACACATTTGTGAGCCTGTAAAAGCAACTCAGATCCCCTACCCTGTGCCTGAGATCAAGGAGGGGCTAACTGAGCCCTTGCTATGCTGGGGAGAGAAGAGAAACGCCCTCCAGGGAGGACCGAGATCTCACTCAGTCTGTCTCACATACTCTCTGGCTTCGGTATCATCACATGCAAAATGGAGATAAAAATACCTCTCCTGGGGCTGCTCAGGGGTGAAACGAGATAACTGCTGCTAAGTGCAGCCTACGACTCTGCTGTTTTGAGTCAGGGATACAGTCACTGGTGGAGGAAGGTAGGTTTGGAAAGTTTGTGGAGTTGGCAAAAAAAAAAAAACAAAAAAAGAAAAAGAGAATTTTAAAACGAGAATACTCATAATTTTCAGCCATCACTGAGATTAATTTCACTAAAACGAGAAGTTATGCAGAAGTTGAGGGAAAGTCAATCAATAACCACATGAGTCTCAGGTCAGGATCCAAGGGAGTGAGGCTGGATCATGGGCCAGGCCACCTTGGGGGAGTGTTGGGGGAGACGCTCCTCACCAGAGGGAAGCCAGGGCCTCAGAGAGCACCCCAGAGCCCCAGCTGTGCGCTTCTCACAGGGCATGGCAGAGAACAATGCTGGTGGGAGAAGAGGAAGGGAGAGGCCTGGAGCCTCCACTGCACACAGGCAGGGGTGCGGGAGCTCCGCAGGGAGGGTGCCAGCTGCGCCCAGGGGAGCTCCGAGAACCCTGGGCTTGGGCTGCCCAGGGCAGGGCCTCGCACGGGGCTGGCGGAGAGTGTGACCACACGCCTGGCTACTAGCTGGGCTTTCACCTCCATCAGTCACACGTTTATTCATTCTTCCTTGGGGAGTTGTGAAGAGTTGACTTCCCGGTGGAGAACAACAGGGCTGAGATGCCTGCTGTCTGATGGGGCGGAGATGAGCTCTCTCCCCGCCTGTGTGTCAGGCCAGGGCCAGCTGCAGGCTTTCCCCAGCTGTTGTCGGCCCATGAACACGAGGGTGTGGAGCCCACTGTAGCAGAGGTATGAGGAGGTGGCTTTGACGGGTGCGGGGCTTTGCCCCATGCTCATGGGGACCTGGGATAATGGACCCTTGTTTCTGGGTATGATTTTTAGTGGCAAAGGGAGCAAGGCTGTGGGGTTCGTGGGAGCAGAGCTTTGAGCAGTGACCCAGCACTCACACAGAACACACTTCAGAGGGAGAGGCTGGTGTTAAACAGAAGCACAAGCATGCTCAGGCACTGCGCTAGGGACTTTATCTATGAAAAGACACGACATCCTTAGAACGCACGTCTAGGGTAAAGCATTGTAGATCAAGACTGCCTATAGAATTTGGGGACCAAATGCCAGAGGAAAATAAGGGCCCCTTGTTGGAGAAGGAATTTCGAGGTAGCCCAGCCCAGCGTGAATCCAAGTGAGTACAGGCACCTCTAGGTGCAGGGCCCTGGAGGACTGCAGGGGTCCCACACCCCGGAGGCTAGCCCCATGCTGGATAATGAGCCGGTCATACAGGGGCCCAGCGATTCCTCCATGGTCATAGCCAGCTTGTCATGGGTGCATATCCGTGGATCCCAGAATCACTGGGCAACTAGCATTATTTAGCCTTTTGTGACCAGCACACTGGCAAAGTGTATTTGAGCTATGCAGATGTTTAAAAAATACTGCAGGGAAACCTGAATGCGGAGTCTGTAGCCTTGCTGCAGGTCACCTGCAGCCTTTGGCAAGTGCTTCTGTCAAGCAGGCATTGGCAGGGCATGAACTTTGCTGCTCTGAGAACAAAAGAATCATCAGCTGGGGCTCAGCGCAAAAGGCAACAGGCAGGACTGTTCTATCAGGTTTACACTGGGCGAGCCCTAACTTCCTTCCCGTGAGACTCTGAAGAGTGGGTGTCTATCGGCTGCTGGTAAAATGTGAGGATTCGCCAGTCGGTGTCCACGGAAGAATGTGGCAGAGCTGAAGCCTGGGGTCAGCGGAAGTGCCCTGTCCAAGCCTCCTGCACAGTGCACACAGCACGGAGGGCACAGGCAAGGCTGGCAGTGGCCCTCTGTCCCATGCAAGGAGGAGATAAAGAGCTGTGGGTGCATCAGATAACTGAGGCAGCCTTGGCCTGGGCTTGCCCACATGAGTGCCCAAAATGGGCACAGCCCTGGGAAGGGGCTGGCGCTGTTCCTGTGTAGGGATCACAGGGCTCTGGTAATGGGAGACCAAGGATAAGTCTGCCAGCTAAGCAGAAACGAGGAAGGACTAGGAGGCGTCATCAGGAGAGTGAGGTGACCAAGAGGAGGACCTGAGGGTGTTTGGGAGGAGAAGGGACAGGGACCACAGAGCAAGGTGGCACAACAGTTGCGTCCCTGCTCCTCTGCAGTGTGCCAGGCGCAGGGGTGGGAGGACGCAGGCAGGAGTCATGGGAGGGCCAGGTCCAACCCTTCGGCAGAAGGAATGGGAGCGGAGGGCCGGGCTCTAGCTCACTTGAGGAAAGGGCCCTTGTCAGGCTAAGGGTTGTAAACGAACATTGCTCTGCAAGAATGTACAAACATTTAAATTTATGCTAAGTTCAGGCCAACATTCCCTAGAAGGTCAGAATATGAAATGACCAAAGAAACTCCCAGATAAGAAGAGAGGGAGACAGGGAGAGGAAGGGGTGGGTGGAGAGGGCGGGAATAGGGTCCTGTGCGGGCTGGAAGTGACTTCTGGGGCCTCCTTGCTGGGTTCTTAGAATGCATCTTGGTTTAACTTCCTGTTTGTTTCCTTGTATTACTTCCTGGCCTCCCAAAGTATGCCAAGTTCTGGTGTAAGAGCTACTGAGCTTATGATTTTAAAAAGCATTTCCAGACTTGGCAATAAGTGGGTTGCTGGCCTTGGAATGCTGCTAGGTGAGCATTGGCTCTGAGTGTTGGTTCTAAGTAGCCAGCCCTTTGCGCACCAGACCCCAAGACGGATGTGTGTGTGTGTGGTGGGATACATCACCGAGCCTCTCAAGAGGGCAGGCCCTTAAAGCTACAAAGCGTGCCTCGGGCTGCTGGGTGGTTTGTAGGATGCCCCTGCAGGGTGCAGGGTAGTGGCCTGGGGACGCTTTGCAGCATTAAGGGCTGTCCAGCACAGCACAAGAAGTGAGAGTAAGGCAGCAGTGGTCTGGGATTGCATCATGTGCCTGGCAGGTCCTGAGCACCGGTGCCCCATGGGGTTTTTCTGGAGTGATTTTCAGGACAGCCCTTGTGGGGAGCAAGACTCCCACTAAGCACAGCCAGTGGCAGACCTGCTCACTGGCTAATGCCCTCTTAGGATGGGCTGGGGTCTGATGGCTTCTGTCTGCAGCTTCATCCTAGGGACCTGAGAGCCCAGAGGCAGATGATCTCCCCTGAGTGTGCGTGTGCGTGTGCGTGTTGCGGGTGACTTAGGCAAGCCCTCCCTGTAGGGCCTGGCCCAGAAGCAGCAATGCTGTTTTGTTACATTATCGGATGCCAAAGGCAACAGTTAACAGCGGAGCCAGCCCTTGCAGGCCAGACTCATTTTGATAAATTCTGTTCACACCATCACCTCACCAGGTCTGGTCCATTATGTGGTTCCTTCCAGGTGCTGCTATTATTCCCTTGGACAGATGAGAACACTGGAGCTCTGAGGCGTCTTACACCGTTCCTACAGCCGGCAGCTGGCAGTGTCCAAGCCCAGTGCCCCTCGTGGGCATGGCTCTGATAAGCACTTTCCAAGAAAGTGACATGCCATCTCTTAGAGGCTAGGAAACACACTTGGCTTCACTTCTAATTAGAGGCACATTCATTCCAAAGTGAAGACACTTTCTACCCACCCATTTGGCCAAGAAAAAGCTAAACACGGTAAGGATGTAAGGAAACAATATCTCAACATGAGACACTGCTGTGATCCTTAGGAATACCTAGTAACACTTTAAACACATGGCCTTAAACTGTGGGCTGGGGAAATTTATCCTTCCATTCACATGCAAGAAAAACTCAGTTTACAAGGATTGCCATGGAAGCACTGCATCTAGTCAGAAAGAAAGTAAAGTGTATGCACAGCCTAAATGCTCATTAGTCCAAAACTTGGTTAAATGAAAAATACATTCATACAGTTCATGCTCTGCAGTTCCAAGGGTGAGTTATTGCATGGTGATAGGGGGTAACCTTTAAAATGTGTTTTTACAGAAAAATGGAAGAGAAAGTAAAATATATAAACAGGTCCTATGATGCCAAAATAAGAAGCAATTGTAAATGCATATGAAACTTCCAGAAGGGTTCTTGATAATCAATACAAATGGCCTTGAGGTGGAAAGGAATTTTCTTTCTCTTTCCTGTTACGAACCGTTTATTGTTCAAAATTCTTGTTTATTTGGTTTTGTTTTTTAGCTGGTGCTGCTGAGTCTATCATACTTAATCAGACACTGGAAGGTGTCTGATCGAGTCCCCAGAAAGGGATCACTCTTTCTTTCAATCTCCATTCTGTGTGTGTGTCTGTCTGTCTCTCTCTGTCTCTCTCTCTCTTTCTTTGTCTCTCTCACACTCTGTCTCTGTCTGTCTCTGTCTCTGTCTGTCTCCACACTCTCTGTATCTTTCTTTCTGTCTCTTTCTCTTTCTTTGTCTCTCTGTCTCTGTCTCTCTCTCTCTCTCATACACACACACACCCTTCAGCCATCACGAGAGGCAAACCAGCTCTCTACCCTGCAGAGGAGGCCTCTTCCTCCTCGTGGTCACAGGGTTTACTGGCTCCCACTGTAAACACAGAATACCTCTTACCCACACTCCTTTGCTTTCCAGAGCGCTTTGCCAGTCCCCAGAAATACTTGCCCAACCAAAGACACCCTGGAAAGGTCCAGCTGCTGGACTGCTGACTGTGCCAGCCCCGTGTGACTCCCAGCACCGCGCCAGTATCTGGAGGGATTGAGCAATGGCTGCGATGGAATTTCATCGGGCACTTAAAGCAACCCTCTCTGCTTTTGCCAGAGGCAGCAGCAAATTCTATATAAAGCTGCCAAACCTGGCTGTCTCCTTGCTGTGTTGACCCCTTCTGAGCAAAGAGAAGGCAACAGTCTGCTGTGTGCGATTCACTTGCAGTAACCGTGGCATTCAGGCCTGGGAGACTGGGCAGGAGGGACCCAGCTAAGCAGGGCAGGCTGGGCCCAGGGACGCAGCTCCTCTCCACTCCAGCTTCTAGTTTGTAGCTATGTAAACTGAGACAGGATATAGACACATCCTGTCTGAGTTAACAGTGAGAAATAGGGCCCTGCAGGAGGGATCCTGCCATAAATCAGATCTCAGGGAAATCTAGGATGGAATGCAAGTTGGGGCTGCCTCCCCATCAGTCCCAGAAGGGAGGTGTTTGAAAAGGAGGATTTCCCAGGGGGGGAGGGACCCCCCTTCAAGCTGAGGGAAAGCTGCAGCCTTTACTTCCTCTGTGCCTGTACCTAGGTGACTGTGGTGGCTTCTGTCTCCTGCTTCCTTAGCCCAGGCCCTGGTACGCACGCCTGTAGAGACACTCATGAGTGCTAACAGGGCTGCACTTTGCAGGCAAAGTCAATACTCAGGTGCCTGACATTTCCTGAGCTCTGGCACATCTCCGAGCTACACCATTTGTGTGGGCTTAACTCTTACAACCCAGTGGCAGGAGGAATGCCCTGTGCTGAGTCTCATTTTGCAGGTGATGAAGCCCGAGTTACGCAGGTTGACTTGCCAATAAGTGGCGTGGATGATTCCAGTACCGATCAAGAGGCCCAGGCCTCCACCTAGGGTTGGGGTTGCCACACCTGCACTGACACTCTGGTGCTCCCTCTGGGGCTCCCGTGCAAGCGCTGCTTGTGTACACACAGACACAGGTGCACACCCGCAGATCTACCCCCCCCCCCAGGCTGGGGAAGGTGATGATGCCTGGTTATACCAGCATTTTAAAGACTTAGGGAAAGTCTGCGTCTCATTGTCATCGTAACACCTTAATGCGGCCAACATGTAGATTAGACCATCTCCCCTTTGACCAGCTCTACTTGTCCTAACCAAGGCGAAGGACACGGGGACCAACAGTCAATATTTTAAAACACAATTTTAGTTTCTCTCTCAAAAGCCCAATGGCAGCACGAGAGGCCCAGCAATGCCTCCCGCGCCTAGGATTCCTCATCAGCAAGAAAACGCGTGCTGATTAAAACAGAAAACAAAACTGAGCAGCAGTTTTACGAACCTTCACAGGGGCAAGGTCAGGGGACCCCCGAACGTGTGCGCGCCTCTGGGAAGGCGGCATGGATTCACTGTGACCCAGGGCGCAGCAGCCACGGGGGCGACCTGTTGCTGCACGGGTGACCGCTTTACCAGACGCCCCCTCCATCCTGGGGACACAGATCCTGGCCCCACACAAAGGAACAGACAGCGAGCGGGCGCGTGGCGCCGGCCCGGGGCCTCTCCCGGCTCAGGGCGCAGGACGGGGACCCTGCCAGGCCGGGGCTGGTGCGGGCGCCAGCGGGCAGGGCTCCGGGGGGGCCCTGTCGGTCAGCCCGCCCGGGCCCGGGTCCTCCCCCGGGTACTCACTGGGCGGCGGGAACGTCTGGGACGTCGTGCTCATGGCGAGGGTCCTGCGCGGGCGCGCGTGGCGCGGTGCAGCCGCCCGTCCCGTCCCTCAGGTCCCCTCCGCGCTCCGCGCCGCCCAGGCCAGGGAGGGGCTCGGCCCAGATAGGCCGGGCGGCTGCAGTGGGCTCCGCGCCAGCCGGTCCCCACCCTGGGCGGAAACACAGCCGCCCACTTTCAACTCTTCTGCGCTTCAACTTCCCGCGCAACTCTCTTTTCTTTTTCAACCCTCCCCCTCCTCCCCTTCCCCTCCTCTCCCTCCACTTCCCCCTCCTGTTTTTTTTTTTTTTTTTTTTTTCCTATTTCCATCTGCAATTATCAGATACAGAGGCTGAAGTTGAGAATTCCCCCTGAAAACTCGAACTCCCCGCGGTGGCAGGGTGGCCAGGCTGGGTGCCGTGGGGAGGCGTCCACGCTGGGCGGACTCACCCTGGAGCCTCCCCTGGAGGGACGCTGTGCCGCCTACAGCCGCGGGGCCTCTTGAGCAAGCCCGGGGGTGAACTCTTTTAAAATCTTTTTATTTATCAGATAATAGCTACATATTAATGGGGCGCTTGCGATACTTCAAGGCAGCACTGAGAGGTACCGATCCAACCAAGGCCGCTGAGCTCAAGGTGTTCATAAAATACTCCATCGCTTTTTGTGAGTTGCAGTCACGCTGTTCACAGGAGAAACTGTCTCCCGGCTGTGTTTTGATGCCCTTTACCCAATCTCCCTCCTCCTACCTTCCCTGGCCCTGGTAAGTTCTGCTGCGCTCCGCCCACCTTCCAGCTCCTCTTTTTCAGCTTACGCCTAAGAGAGCGAACAGGCGGGTTTTGCTTTTCTGTGTCTGGCTTAGTTTGCTTCACATAGTGTGCTCCGCTCTGGTCCGTTTTGCTGCGAACAACAGAATTTCATTCTTCTTTCGCGGAATAATGTTTCTTTGTGCATACACAACGTGTTTTCTTTATCACTCACCCACTAGTGAACGCGTACCTTGATTGCATTTCTTGGCTCTGGTCAGGAGACCTACAGTAAACTAGGGCTTGGGTATCTCTAACACGTTGATCTGATTTTCTTTGGCTGTACGTCCAGAAGCGAAACAGCTGGGTTGCACTGGCGTCTATTTCGAATTTTTTGAGGAACCTCTGTACTGTTCGCCAGGATGACTATTAATTTAATTCCCGCCAGCGTTGCGTGAGCCCTTTTCCTCTGCATCCTTGTCAGCATCTGCTGCTTTTCGTTTTGATCACCGTCATTCTGACGGAGATGAAATGGGGTCTCATATGTTCATTTTCATGCTGGTGAAGGATAGTGCTGTTTTTTTTTTTTTTTGTATATTTGTTGACCATTTGTATATTTTTTGAAAAATGTTTATTCAGATCATTCACTTATTTTTAAGTGGATTTTGTCATTGTTGAGGGTTTGTTTGCTTGCTTCTTGAGTGTTTTGAATATTAATTGCTTAGCAGATGCGTAGTTTGCAAATATTTTCTTCCATTCTGTGGGTTGTCTTTTCACTCTGTTGGCTGTTTCCTTTTCTACTTGGAAACTTCTCAATTTGATACATTCGCATATGTTTACTTTGCTTTTGTTGTCTGTGCTTTTGGGTTCTTAGACCAATGACTTGGAAAATTTTCCCTTTGTTTTCTTTTAGTAGATTCAGATTCAGGTATTATATTTAGCTCTTTGATACATTTTGAATTGATTTTGGTATATACTGAGAGACGAGTCATATTTTATTCTTCTATGGATGAATATCCAGTTTCCCCAGTACCATTTGTTGAAGGGTTTTTGATTTCTCCACTGTGTATTTTGGTGCCTTTGTTGAAAGTCAGTTGGCTTTAAATGTATGGATTTGTTTACTGGATGTTTCGGTGGTCTGTCTGTTGTTTTTATATCATGAGCCTCTCTTGGTTTCTATAGCTCTATATTATGTTTTGAGATCAGTATTGTGGTCAGATATGCTCTTTTTTTTTTTTTTTTTTTTTTTTTTTTTTT
>PVJX010000441.1:28241-214583 GCA_004027295.1 Dolichotis patagonum | reverse complement strand
TGGAAGCAAGACCTGTATCTTCCAGAAATGGACAGAAACAATGTTTATCAAGTAACAGTAGGGTAGAAGTGGCATTTAATATAAGTTAATAATTTATAACATAAAAGTTATATTTTCTCTTCATTCAACTTTTTAAAAATATGTATATGTCCATATTAGACAACAGACCGCTGTATTCTGAGTGGATACATTATAAATGACGTCAGTGAGCTGAAATAAAGCTGGAGAGCTGGGGGGGGAGCAGAGATTCCCACCAGGAGCTGAAGCTGGCGATTACGTGGCACCTGTATGGCTGTCTTGGAGACTTTCCCTGAACTCACTTGCCCAAGACATTATCCATCATCAGGGCTTCACTTATCTAATTTTCTGGGTGGGACAGATAAAAGCACAAAAAATTAACAATTTCTTATAGCAAAAACACAAACAAACAAATAAACATCCTAAACCGTCAAGATCTGATCACAGTAATATTAACTACATCACTTTAAACATCTCAGCTCCAGTCAAGGTACCAAGGCCCTGGGACTAGACCAGGGTTAGTTCTCACTAACTGAAAAACATTCAGCATTTTATTCCACCTCTCTGTGCCATAGTTTTCTCCTTCATAAAATTGAAGCAATCTGCAAAGTTAGGCTATTGTTATGGTTAAGAATTAATGACATGCCGTGTTCTTTGCAGATAGGAATTATTTCAAGATGGATGTTTTTTCCCGCTTCGAGGACAGACTTTGTTTATCATGAGGGCCCCAGATCACTGAGAAAAGAAGGCAAATAGCGTATTAATAGTGAATAGTAGTTTTGCTAACAGGAAAATACTGGATGTCATTAAGATAATTTAGCCATGAAAGTATCTACTTTTAAGTAAAGGAGTAACTTTGTAAAGAAGGTGAAATGATCATATGAAAAACTAGATGACATGAAAGAGTCTGACTTCAAGTCCCAGAAGTGTATTGACATGTGAGTATTGCCAAGTGTCCTTTTGCAAGGTGGCAATGCTGAGATTCTGAGCAGTGACAAGAACTCGTCCAGAATAGTGTGGCCAAGACCAAGACCCAGCTCTGGTGAGATCTCTGTGGCCAGTGTGTTGGGTGGCCTGCGACTGCTACTGAACCTTCCTTCGGTCGGAGAGTGTGACTGAGGCTGGAGGAACACTGCCTATTCCCATCTGACACACCCCGAAGGGGAACCTCAGGGGAAAGGGCCCTTGCCCACGGTGCCCCAGCCACACTGAGGCACACTGCCACCATGGGAAGCGGTGGTGTCTGGCTGTGGTGCACGCCTGGGCAGAGTTTCTTGGCAGAAGTGGGGTTGTACTTGAGTCCTTTAAAAGTTTTAATGACAGTATCTTTTCTTCATTTAAGTAATAGATGTTCTTTGTTAAGATGAAACGTATTTAAATGGAGGGGAAAAAAGAAACCCACAAGTGTGTGTAATCTATAGTACTCTGGTGTTCTTTAATTTTCATCTTTTTATGAAGTTATGGATATGGGCTTGATACTACCGAGATTTTAGTGATTACGTGATTTTGAGGGCTCATCTCTCCCTGACTACTCTTATGTCACAACTGTTTTCCTATCTAAAATTATGAACTCTTAATTCATTTAATTATAGGTTGTATCATCTTGTAAATAGTGCTATGATAAGCAATGTGAATATAAATACCTGTATTTCTTAGTTTTCTTAGAGTGTATTCTTAAAGTGAAATTCCTGGATCAATGATTAAGAGTGTGTTTAAGGCTTTTGATGTGTTTGTAAGTTGTAGCTATAGCAATTTAAGTTTCTGAATTAAGATGACCAGTGCTTAACTCAGGGCCTTTTGCCAGAAGTAAGCATCAGGTTTTAAATCATTGTTAGTTCTGTAGATGAGAAAGATATGCAGTTACCAGTGAGGTTGTATGTACTGTCATATGCTTATTTGAAAATAATATATTCTTGGGGTGAATGCTTTGTTTATGATGTTTCTTCATTTGGAGACTGTAAATGTTTTCCTTATTGATTTATTTAAATGTTATGTGCCCAAAAGAGAATAGTGACTTTTCATGTGTATTCAAAATATTGTCTCTTTTGGCCTTTTTTTTGAGGAGGTTCTTTCCTCTTTCCAGTTTGCCCAGAAGGACACTTACGTGATTGGCAAATTGTTGGCTTTTATGAAAACCCAAGCGTGGCTAACCATAATTTAAAAGGAAGGGAGAGAGAGAGAGAGATTGAGAGAGAGAGAGAGAGAGAGAGAAAGAGAGAGAGGGAACCTAGAGCAGGAAGGGTAGGAACCAAGAGGAGATCTGTACCTCACAGAAAGACCACACACAATGGCATGGAAAGACAATGGCTGTGAGCTCTGCAGTCTTAGCTGGAAAGCTCTTCCATTCCCAGGAAGAATCGTCTTTCTGAGAAGCATCCCTTGTGTGGGGAGGTCTCAAAGAACAACAGCACCCTTAGGCAAGGGAGGAATGGCACCAAGCTGGGCCCCTGATCCTCTTTCCTCTATTCATTACTGGGGGCTGGGTTTTCCTGTGCAGGCAGAGAGAGAGGCATCGGCAGAACATCAGCAGAGGCTGAGGACACCTGCAGCCTATGCTCTTAATTTACAAGAGCACCTCAGTCGAAGGAGCATCTTTAGGCAACCAGAGTAGTCCAGCATCACTAGTAGACAGGGAACGACAGAGCAACACAGAGGGAAGACCATGTGGCCTGGGAGAGGGAGAGATGCAGGGGAAGAACCTCATTTGCTGATATCAGCTCTAAATCTGACCTTTTTTTCAACCAGCCTGAGAAAATTAGAAAAGCCCCCCCCAAAATTAGAAAAGCTTCACACTAGGTGGGGAGAACCCCAAAGAAACGCCCCAGGGAACCTGACTCTCTAGCAAGGGTCAGTGTGTAGGAGACAGCACAGCTCGGCCTGGGAGGCTCAGACGCTGCAGAAGGTGCGTAATTTCTCATAAAAATGTATCTAAAAGACAGAGAGTTATATGAAGAGGGACAATTTCTGGAGCATCTAGAATGTGCTGGACCTGGTTCTGTGTTAGGCTTTTCCACGTATGGCCATTGCCAGTTGTCACTGTAGATGATGCTTTGGCCCATTTTCCTGCTCAGCTCTTAGCAGAAGCAGTAACTCAGAACCAGACAGGTGACCTGACCACTTTTGCCCACATAGCTGCAGAAGCACTTAAAGCCCAACGAACAAGAGGTTATACGCCTAAGTCGTAGTCCAGGTCTAAAGCTAACTGAAAGAGCATCATCTGGGGCCACAGAGCAGAGTGAGAGGAGATCACCCAAAGCATCTCATTCATTTTCCTTTGGCAAACGCTGGGGACAAGAAGTTGGACCCACGAAGAGGAGACAGAAACCTCTGGCACCACGTGGCTCTGTATCATCACAGCAGTCCTGAGACGTTCACTGCCAACTGGTTCGTCGGTTCGGGAAGCCAACAGGAAGCACAACCAGAATTCATCGGAGGTTGCTGAGCAGAAAGTGATTTTTGGCACCTGATGACACTATGGGAGCTGGGAGACGAGCAGGAAGCAGGAGGTGAAGTATGAGTGATGGTAATCTCACTTTCCACAGCAGGATTGAGACACAGCTGGTGGACACCGCCCCGAGGAGTGCTCTCCCCAGGTAACTGAGACAATCAGCTGAGGGATACCAAATAAAGTATGCAGCGTTTGGAGAAAGAGCAGTAAAGGAAGTGAAGATGGTGTCAAGGTACTGAACTGCCATTATTCTCTCAGGGGTCGGTGGGTAGGAACGCGGTGGATAGGCTGTGGATAGACTACGGCAGGGTTAAGGGCACAGAGTTTGGAGGGGCTCAGGGTGGAGGGCCTTATTTACCCCCAGTCTCCGGGGGGAAGGGAGGATTGTGCTATTACAGTTGGCACAGGGTGCCCAGGTGAAGCGTCTCCAGCAGTTTTTTTAAATTTTAAAATTTTTATTTATTTGCTCTTTTTAAACTTTATTTGTGTGTGTTTGCAGCACATGATGCTTACATTCATCGTGGGGAGTTTGTACCCATACATATTACAGCTGTTTTTCTTTTCTAGTCCCCTTTCCCTTCCTGTCTACTTCCCTCCTCCATCTCTGCATCCCCTTTCCTCATTTGCATTCTTAGCTCATGTTTAGGACACATGATGTCTACATTCCTGGTGGGTATTTTGGCCCTGTACATAACATATGTAATTCTTCTTATTTTCCATTCTTCTCTACCTCTCCCTTATCCTTAGTTTCCTGGACTCCTTTCCACTGGCAGAATATCTATCATCTTGTTTCCTTCTGTTATGACTTGTATCCGGATGTCCCTTCAAAGCTTCATGCACTCATAGGTATGGCTTTTTAGAGCTAGCTGCATATGGGTGTCTGATATTAGGATTAAGGGTGTGTGGAATTAAATTAGTCCACTGATTGGTTTAGCACCACTCTGAGTATGAGTAAGGGGAAGCTCTACTCTGGAACCACGCAAAAGGTTTGTACCTGGATGGAATAAAAGGGAAAGGGAGGCTTGCTTTGCTGTCTTCTGCCTGGTCAGCCATGGACTGTTTCTCCTCTGTGATGCCTCTTTGCTCTGCCACCTTGTATTGGCGCCAATTGACGGTGGGTGAAGTTTCTACAAATTGTGAGCTAAATAAACCCTTCCTCTTTTAACTTTTGCCCCAGAAATAAGAAAGTATCTAAGACACTTTCTATCCATCATTTATTTCATTGCCTTACTTACATAAGAGATACTGTATGGTATTTAAACTGTGTATCTGATTTATTTCACTCAAAATTCTATTTTCCAAGTGCACGCGACAGCACTCCACAGCACACAGGGTGTGGAGCAGGATGGGAATAGAGTGAGACCTGCTTCTCCCTACTCAGGGTTAGGCTGGGGCTCTCTTGGCCTCATCTGTCTGAGCACTCCTCTGGTGGAGCCCTGATAGATAATCTCTACTTTGTGGGAACAGAGTAAAAGGAGGTAGATCTAGGGAAGGGTACAGAAAAAAACCAGCCAAAGAAATCACCAGACATTAAAGCCGGTGAATAAAAATCTAGTATTAACTAGAGAAGTGAAGTAACCAGCTGAAAACCCACAGTCAGGGATGGTGAAAGAGGCCTTGGTGAGCAGGCTGGGGTAGAAATATACATGGTAGAAGAGGGTTGCTTTTAAAAAGCAATGGTTTTGTGTACTATTTAAAAATTTTTTTGAAGAAACCGTATAAACTAAAGGGAAAGCATATAATATCACAAAGATCTTAGCTGGCTAACAAAATGGGCTTGATTTAACAGGATGAAATTTGGTAGAAATTAAGTCCGTGACCATGTTTTAGAGAAATACATGTGGACAGTATCAAGGAGACAGTTTAACTCAGTGGGCTAGTTTCGTCTGCTCACAGCGTAGAAAGTGTGTGTGCGCGTGCGTGTGTGTGTTCCCCTTGAAGGGCTGACCCTGACTCCCCATCCCACCACATAATCAATTTAGATGAGGTTCTAAGTAGGCCGCCTTCTTTCCATACACTACTGGAGGCAATACTGCTGTTTAAGATGGAATTGAACAGAGGTAAAAGGGAATGGCGTTAGTTTGAGAAATAAAGAATTGCAATTAGGGCACACTGAATAGTTCCTGCAAGTCAAATGTAGAGGCAGAGTTCTTTTGGAAGGAAATTTCCACAGGTCTTGTTTTCAGAGACAGTGGCTTTACTGGGTAAAAATCTGAAACTGCAAACTTAGTCTGATGGATGAGTCAAGGGGATGCTTTTAGCTCAGAGAGGTACAAAGACAGTGGATACTGACTTCGACTGCGCATCGAGTCCACCGGAGCATCCTGTGGTTTGACCTTCAGTGGGTATAAGGACAATTAGTTTGCAATCTCCTGACCTCACCTAGAAAGTCTTAGATTCAATTGTTTTGTCTTTGACAGTGCTGTTGAGCCTCGATGCTAATCTGACTTGCTACTCAAAGCATCACGCCTCCAGGTCGCGTTTTGTATTCCTTAGGGGGAGGCTGCTGTGTGTTAGTTTGAGTCTCTGAGTCCTCTCGCTGGCATTCTGGATTGCACAGTCCTACCAGCAAATTTCCTTATTTACTTAATTATTAAATTTATTGGTTAAATTTTTCAATACTGGGTATGGATGATGGGCTTCCTGAAGAGAGAAGACCCACACTGATATGGGTGGCACTAACCAATAGGCTTGTAACCTAGATGGAATAAAAAGGGAAAGAAGAAAGAGTGCTCACTGCTTCCTGCTTTCCATGCCATAGACTCTTCCTCTTTTGCCAAGCTCTCCTTACTTGGAGCCAGCTAGCTATTGACTGAAACCTCTACAAACTGTATGCTACAATAAACCTTTCCTTCTCTAACTTGTGGGTGAAATGTTTCACACCAGAAACAAGAAAGTAGCTAAGACAATGTCGTGCAATTTTAAAGTTTTAGGTAAAACATCTGAATCTCTATAAGGAAAAGCATGAGTTCTCCTATGTCTAAGACAAATAGTGGTACATAATTTTTAAAACTCTTGTTGTCTCTAAAGTGTTGTGTTTTGTATGCTAATGAGATGATTGATTGCTGGGGTCTACACACAGGCTTACAGTATGAGCTAGTTGCCAATCGCATGGTTAGAAAGTTGAAATGTTCAGGCCCCTACCCTAGCCTGGCCCAAACCTCTGAGGAGAGGAGAGCATTTGAGTTTGAGTTGAACACCAATGATGGATGATGTAATCAGTTGTTCTAACATGCTGATATCTTCATAAAAGCCTGAAGGAACGGTTTTGGGCAGCTTTGGGTTTGCTGAACACATGGAGGTATTAGAAAAATGACATGGACTCAGAAAGCATAGAAGCTCCAGGCCCTGTCTCCCACACCTTGTGTTAGGCATCTTTTCAGTGTGGCTGTTTAATGTAAGAAAATGTTTCCCAGAGTTCCACGAGCCATTCTAGTACAGGAGCCCAAGAACAGATTGCAAAAACTTGGGATTTGTAGTTAAGTTGGACAGAAATTATGGACAGCTTGAGGTCTTACTATTTGTGATTGGTGTGTGAAGGGACACGGTCCCATGGGACTGAACGCTCTGAAGTGTCAGGATTGAACTGGATGATAGAACAATTTGTTGTGAGTTGCAAGAAATGGAGAATTACTTGATGTGGAATAAACTTCCATACGTTTGATCAGGGAATGGTTCTATGTTGACAGTGGTCAAAGGATAAAAAGTTTGTTTATTTCCAACATAACCTTCTTCTATTTACTCTCTAACACTCTGTCGACTTTCTGATTGGCATAATTTTCATTTTTTCTGGAGGACTTTAAAAAAAGCATTTCTTGGGAGGCAGGCCTACTGATAATACAGTCCCTCAGTTTTTGTTTACTCGAGAAACAGTTGTGGCTCCTTCACATTTGTAAGGTAATTTAATTGGATTCAGAATTCTAGGTTGGTATTTTCGTTTCAGTACTTTAAATATTCTACTCCCTTCTTGCCTGCACGGCTTCTGAAGAGAAGTCTAATCATTTAATTCTTAATTCTTCTTCCTGTGTAGCAAGGCATTTTCCCTTGTAATTTTTTTTCCTGTATCTTCTTTTTGTCCTGCTTTCCTGCAGTTTAAGTGGGATAGGCCTTGATGTGTGTGGTGGGTTAATTAATGGTCAGTTTTAAGTGGGATCGCCCAGGGGAACTGAGTCAGCGTGGTTCTGGGTGTGGAAGATCCCTCTGAGGATTGTTGCGTGAACAGCATAAATAGAGAATGGAGGTGCTAACATGCTATTGATGTTTCTGAGAGAAGCTTGTCACGCGGGATTTCTGATAGGAACTTGACATTGGCGGTTCTTGCGGGAGGCGGAGCTCGGGTTCTCCCGTCACCTGGGGTGGATGTCGTTCTCTTTGGGAGGCTCTGGCCTCCATCTTGGGCATCACTTCCTGGATCCAGGCAGATCCCTCAGCCTTCTGGTACAGGTCCTTTCCCCCGGCCCAGACTCTCTAGCTTCCACCGCTGAGATTCGGGCCTCCCCGGTGCGGCTCTTTGCATGAGATACTGTTGTGGACTCCAGGCCTCCAGCTGGACTCACGGATGACATTGTCCTGACGACCCAGGCCCTCTGCTGGATTCTCTGGGTCTCTAGCATAAGGATGGATCTCTTGTGCTCTTCTGCATTTGACTTGTTGGGTGAATATTATAAAATAATCGTATAAATCACGTGTCCTATATTAAATCTATTCCTTTGCAAAACCACTGACTACAATAGTATATTTGTATAAAATAATATGTGTTGTGTATATAATATGCCTGGACCTGCAATTTGGCGTTTTTCAACAATTTTGAAAATTCTCAAAAAGATTTTTTCTGTTCTTTTTTCCGGGACATTGTATCTCTTAGGTCTACTTTGTACTTTGCAGTGAGGAGGCCTTAAACATCTTTCATTGGCTTTCTTCCTAAAGATTTCATTAATTTTAATGGAATTTGACAAATCTTTTCTAATTGTTTATTGTAAGTATAGAAAATCAGTATGTTCTCGTGGATAACTCTGTGCCCTGCTGTCTTGCTAAATCAGACATTCAAATTCATTGGTTTTTTTT
Organism: Dolichotis patagonum; assembly: GCA_004027295.1. Lineage (NCBI taxonomy): Eukaryota > Metazoa > Chordata > Mammalia > Rodentia > Caviidae > Dolichotis > Dolichotis patagonum. The sequence goes on along the minus strand of PVJX010000441.1, from coordinate 206,053 downwards.
ACCTTGTCGTTTCATGAGCGTTCTTTACATAAGCCATCATTGTGTGCGAATGTGTGCAGATTTATTATGCTGAGGATATTCTCAATCTTTCTACTATGAAACAAAGATGGCTTCAGTCCACCAATTGGAAGATTTCAAGAGCCCCGTCCTCCCTCTGCCTGTTGTCCCAAATTCTCCGGCCTGGTGGCTGAGATCGGATATATGAAGCAGAGGCACCCGCAAAGCACAGCACCATTTGCAGTTGCCTTGTCCCAGGGCAGGTGCAGGGAACACCCAGGCTGGAGGAGCCTGGCTGCTGCTGGAAGAATTTTAGATGACGGTGGTGACAATTGGTCATTGTTAGTGGTTATAACCTCCAGGTGAATTCATTTCTTTAGATGACCACATAGGTTTAGACTTCACAGACTTAATGTCAACACAACAATTTGACAGTAGCTGTGACAATAGTTTAGATATTGTTTGCAAATGTGTATTTGTTCACTCTGCTTTTCTAAAGGTATGTGGTTACATAGTTTAAGATAATCCCCAAAACAGGTCATCCATACTTTGTTATGTTGGAGTTAAGTACTTTCTATAGCTAAAATGGTGACTTACTACGGAGCTGTTAAGTCAGACAGACCTCCACTTGAATCTTGCTTTCGCAATTATTGATCTTTCAGAACTAATTTATCCTTTTTTGTTTTGATTTTTTCTCTCAATAAAAAACCCCAAATAAATTTTTAAAAAAAGTAATTTCGTTTCTCTAGGCCTCCATTTCCCCATCTGGGAAATGTGGGTAGTAATAGCTAATTTGAATGCCAGGGCTCCTCAATCTTGGCAGTAATGACATTTTGGACTAGATAATTCTTTATCATGGCGGGCAGCTAAGATCTTTAGCAACATCCTTGGCCTCTGCCCTCCCAACACAAAAAGGAACTCTTTCAGTTGTGACAACCAAAAGTATTTCTGGGCTCTGCCATTATCCTCAGGAGGAAAACCACGCAGGGGGAGGACATTACCTTAGGCACAATTATGTGTTCAATGTCTTCACACAGTGCCTGGCGCAGTGAGACCACTGCTCTTTGTATTGCCACCCTACTTCTTTCCCAACTCTTCTCCAATGCAGGCACTGCCTCTTCTCGACGGTAACCTTTGTAATCATGACTTTGCGGGGAGGGATCTGCCTGGTTGGGAAAGGCAATAGATTGGCTCCTCAGTTCCTTAGTCACCTACATGAGTTTCAACCGGAAGTAACCCTGCTGATAGCTTAAGGCTGCCTGGAATCCTGCATTTTCCTATGCATTGTCAGTGGGCTTATTTGCAAATCTGCACTTTCAGGGAACATAACATGTGTTATGTTTGATAGCTGTGATTTTATTTTTGAGAAAAGGTGCTGCTATTTTTTTTAACCAGGAGCTGATATTTTTTTTAAACCAGGAAGCAAGCACATGCTTAAAATCCAAGTTTTGAGGACAGTCAGCAGATTTGGGGTATAGTGTGGGCAAAACCAAGGCCACCTTGGACCACAGATTGCTGACTGTGGCCCACACAGGACCATAGAAAGCAGTCCCCAGTAGAAGGCTTTCAGTCATCCTGGTTAGAAACAGTCCCCAAGAGGTGAGGAAAGCGAATGACAGTGTCTGCTTATGAGAACTGGTCCTGCCTTCCTGTACCGGTAGTGGAAGAAAGACATACTCGGGAGGCATTGGAGAGTGACTCCACAGAGAGTGCCCTAGAAAAAGAAGAGCATGGGGGTGCTGTTGCAAACCTGAGGGTGGCTTCCAGGCCTGCGAAATCTGAGAGGACCCTGAATTTGCCTGCCTGCAAATGGGCTCAGGGCCTGTGCTGGGCACCTGGCTCTGACCATCAAGCGGTGGTGTGGCGAGGGGCGCATCCATCACGTTCTCCCAAGCGTGAGCAGCCCTGGGGTTTGATTTGGAAATCCTGGCTGCTGCGATGTTAAAATAGAAGTGATTCTGGAAGAAAGACCCCATGCAGAAGGGTCTTGGCTCTCACCGGGACTCTGCTTTTCATACGCTCTCCTGGGGACTCCCATGCGTGCTCTTTCTGAGAATCTCTGTATGGTCGGTTCATTTACACCAGTGTCACACCAACAACTGAGAGATGTTCTGTGCTACAGTGTCACAGTGCTGTGGCATCACCAGGAGCAGGAGCTTCTCAGATGTATTGTAATCTCATGGGACCCTCATCTGTACGAGGCCCGTCATGGCTCCAGGGACACTATGGGTACATGCCTCTGCTTAATTTAAAAATAGGAAAACTGAGACTCGAAAGCACAGATGGTGATGGTCTGTAGGTGGTAAATCCAAGCTTGAGTCCATGTGACTACAAAATTCATGTTTCCTGTTTCACTCTGTTTTGTCCCCCTATATCCAAGCACAGGCCATGATAATATCTCGTTAACTGAGGAAGTCCAGCTACTAGATTTCAAATGAGGGGCAGCTGCTCCATGGGGTAACAGAGGTAGGATTTAGCCTCGTCCATGTGCCCAGTTCTTTTCACGTTCAGGGTCCTCTCAGAGGATCCTTAAGAGCATTAGCTGCACCAAACTTGTGTGACCCTGCCCTTAGTGTTAGCCCAGACTTCATGGCTAAGCAGCCTGTAATGCCCAGAAAAGCCCCTCCCCCAAAGGAGAGACCTACCTGTCAAAGTGCAGATCCAAGACCTCACCCTGGAGCTTTCTCCTCTAGAGGCGTAGGGACAGGACAGCTCTCAGTGAGCGGCCATGTAAAGTACATATTTCTGAAAGGCTACTGCTCACACTCCCATGCTTGTCCCTGGGCTGGGACACCACCTCAGTCCCTTTCACAGCTGACTCCTCCTCATCCTCGGGCAGCTCACTCCTCTGCCTCATCTGCCAGGCTGAGCTCAGTGCCCTTCCTGAGCACTTTCATGTAGACTCGCCTAAGCCTCTACGTCCCGTCTCAGCAAGTGATGAAGTTGACATTGAAACCATCTGTTTCCTGATGAGTGTCTGCCACTCTCTAGGACCGTTGCTTCCAGGGGCGCTCATTCTGCTTTTCCTCCCTGGAGATGTGGGACTATGTCTGGAGATATTTTTAGGTGTCAAAACTGGGAATGAAGTGCCACTGGCATCCAGTGGGTGGGGGACAAGAATACCGGGAAGCATCTGGTAATGCTCAGAAAAGCCCCCCCACCAAAGGAGAGAACTGGCCTCGTCTGCCAACAGTGCTGTGGCGAGAGCCTTGCTGGGAGGTCCCGTGTCCCTCCTGCTGTCTGCCGGCTGCGTGCTCGTGACAGCTCTCCCACCCACTTAACAAAGTTCTCATCTCTGCCTGCAAGGCAGGCTCACACCTGCCGCACAGTTGTCCTGGCGATGGAACCTGCTGTGCATGAAATGTGCTCCGGCAGGTAGGGGCTGGTACCTGTGCTGGGTGCAGCACCATCTCAAGGGTGGAGCTTGGAGCCGCTTGTACTTCCCACTGCACTCTGGGCCTTGGCCTTTGTGCTAGACTCCAGGTACCTTGTTGGTCAGGGCTATGTTTCCACCTGCGAGAAAGGTTGTTCTTTCCTCTGTCCTCTATTTCATCTCAAACTTCCCTAGCAGGTCCCAGTTGACCATCTGTGGGTGTAACCTTGCTCTGCTGGCTAACTCACCTCTACAAAACCTGCCCGATCGGAGCAAGGCAGGCAGTCCCTCAATCATATCTGTGTCTCAGGCAAAGCCACGTGAAGGCAGGAGAAAAATGGAACCTTCCCCTCCAGCCCCTCTTCCTCCAGCCCAGGCCTATTTGGAGGCAGTTCTCAGGTCAGATGCCGTAGGATCCTCTGGTCCCTTCAAGTATACCTTGAATCCCTCCTGGTCAAGTGCTTTGCTACAACCTGGAGATATAAGGCAAAAAGACAACCCTAAGATTTGTTCCCGAGGACTTCGCTCCCAAGGTGGACAAGCCGGATAAACATCAGCCTTTGGCTGGCCTCACTTCCAGGACCGGGCCTGAAACTCTGCTTGGACAAGAGAAGGCTCAGGCAGGGGATTGGCTCGCTCTAAGTAGCTGAGTGCTAAGTGGCCCTGTCCCACTGCTCTTACGCTTTCAAGATCTTGTGCTTAGCTACTGTGGAGCTCTTCCAAGGCAGAGCTAACCATGCTTGCTTGCACGTGTGGCCAGGTCTTCCTTGCTCATTTCATGCCTTTGGTGAGCACACCATTGGCCCCCACACTAGCCACACTGGACAGTTTGCCTGTAAGGAAGTCTGTCCTCGAGGTAAAATCGATCCTTCCTGCTATACTGCTATCTGGCCTGTTTATACATAGCTCGCAACCTTACAAATGATTGCCCAGCATCATCCCCGGTGCGGTCAAACCTGCTTATCTGACTAGGAAGGCTGGAGGAGCCAGGTCATAAAATTAAATGACATTCCCGCAGGAACTAGGATGGTAGTGACAATGAGCTGGAATTATAACACAGAGAACGGCAAGGGAGGTTTATGGTGCCCAGTGTATATCTACAAAGTCGTTCGTCAAAAGGCTCCTGTCTTCCCTGGTGGCTGGGCTGAATATCACCCTTTGCTGGCATCTTCTTCATACAGCTCATCGCAGCTTATTAGAAGTGGTATATTGGCAAAAGCCTTGGGTCCACCCAGTTCAACCGTTTCATCTTCCAGATAAGCTAATGCTCAGAGAGCTGTTGGCTTCTCACTGTCAGAGCTGTGCTACTGACAAACCACTATTCCAATTTAGGTCCCTTGGCTAGGTCTAGTGGTCCTCTTTCCTATGCTGTCATTTTGGAACGGGATATGGCAATGGATTCACACACCACAGTGAATTGGCATTTTAATGGGCAAAAGCAGGTGGCAGGAGAGAGTCAGCAGCGAAGAGGTTTTGATAATTTTCACTGCATCCCATTCTGAGATGCAGAAGTCACTCTGCGCAGAACTTCCAGTTCGGTCTGATCCAGATGTTCTGCTCTCAACAGTCACATTCTGTATCAGTGAGCACATCTTCTGCTGGTCTGTTTTCGTCTGGGCCTCAGGAACCTGCAACAAACCTGTAAAAACGCCTACCTTAGCGATTCCAGAGTCTCCTGGGGAAATGACGTGTAAGTACATTGTCTCCAACAAAAGAAGTTCAAAGAATCCTGGGGGGAGCTGATAGTACCTGGGGCAATTGAGAGGACTTCTAGGTGCAGGTGTTGCCTGGCCAGGAGAGGTTTCTAGGCCATTTGAAATGGGCCACTCATCATCTTCTGCTGCTCCTTCTCTTTCACAGTGTGTTGCTTCTCTTGACCCTCTTTAAGGAGTGGAATAAAATCTTTCTTTGTACATTTCCAGCTCTTCATCAGTTCATGTAGTTTTAGGCCAATCACTAATAATAAGGTAAGACATAACTAATCAATAACTGCCAAATACTCTACATCTGTAACAGGTGCTACACAAGACTTAGAGCACCAGAGATCAGGGCCTGACACTTGGGAATGAATCCCTATCAGAGCCCGCTGACATTAAATGAACCTGCCTCCAAATCCGGGTGACGTTTGGATGTTTCTGTTTGCCACTGAAGCTTTGGGCAGTGACTTAACCCTAGAGTCTTCATCTACATAGTCAAACACTGACCCTCTAAGATCATTGTGAAAACTCTAAGATTATGTATTCAAAGTTGTCCTTAGGTACCCACAGGAGTTTGTTTCCAGGATCCCAGAATCAAAGTCTTAGAATACCACAATCTGAGGATTCTCAAGGCTGTCTTGTAAAATGGCATAGTTTTTGCATATAACCTAGTTACTTGCCCCATATTCCTTAATTCATCTCTAGACCAGGGATTCTTTTTGACAGAATGTAGGTTCTATGTAAATATGGTATAGGAAAAAAAAAACAAGGAAAGTCTGTACTGAACGTGTACAGACACCTTTTAAGAATATATATTTGTAGTCCATGCTATTTGAATCCAGAATGAAAAACCCATAGACACTGGCTGGCTGACTCTACCTAGCTCATAAATCCTAAGGGCACCAGTTCCTCTGTCCTCCATGAATGTCCTCAGGGAAAGCTGCTGTCCACTGGGTCCCCTTCCATACACTTGCTGTTGCTTTGCACAACTGACCATCACCAGCAGTGAGTCCACCCACAGGGCGGCTGCTAAGGTCCACGGGGCGCTGGGCCTTGGGGCAGGCCTTCTCAGACATCTCAGAGTCGGTCCTACACCAGCCGTGGATGGAAGCATTGGGCAGGTTTCCGGTGGCCTGCTTTGACATGGCCTGCCCATCCCCGTGGGGACACAGGGCAACTGAACTGTACTCCTGGCCTTGGCTACCTTGGCATAAAAAGCAAAGCGAGTTTCTGGGGAAGAAATGGTTAGTGATACAGAAATTTTGGGCAATATCATTTAGTTTTGAAAATTGGCCAGCTTTTTATAAAACAAGGCACTAGGAACAGAATCTAAAAAGAAAAGACAAATATTTCAGAAAGGCTCTAAGATGACCATGTTTATGTCATTGCAGTTATGACTTTGGCGACTTTTATGTGTGTGCAGGGGGCACTGCAGCTGGGAGTAGGGATCTTAAAAATGACTGTGTTTTGGAGCAGGAATACTGAACTCTGTGCACTGGCTGTACGTGTTCTGCCTCCCACCAGCTGGGAAAAACTGGGTGCCTCAAAATTTCTCTGAGCTTCAGAACCTATATAAGTGAATGAGAATATTTTTCCCTTATCCATATATCATAGGGATTTTCCTTTGTCAATATATTATCTACCTTACTCATTTTTATGGCTATGTAATATATTCCCAAGCATTGATGCATCATAATTTATTTAACAATTCTCACATTGAAGGTTGCTTCTCATTTTTTTCTATACAAGACAATGCTGCAAAGAAATAGTGTCTCCATAAATCTATGTAAAGTTTGGAGAGCATTTTCTGGAATAGATTTGAAGTAATTGAACTGCTGAATAAGTGACAAGAACATTTATATTTTCATAGTTTCTACAAATTGTCTACCCAAAGTACTGTACCTAATGTCACTTCCTCTACCTATGTAGCTCAATTCCTTGTAGCACTGCAAACTACATCGTATCTTTTCCATTTGAAGACAAGGAGCTGGAGACACATTAAGTAACCTTCTCAATGTCACACGAGTATCCTATAAGCCAAGGTAGGTTCGTTCAAGGCTAGTTTTCCTCAATCTGTGCCAGTGTCTTAGCATCCACCTATTTTGTGGGCCAGGAAGTTAGGGTTCATTCATGGGAGACAGGAGAGAAGTCAGCAAGGATTCTGCAGGAAAAAAACATTAGGATTGAATAATAACAGCATGGACCGTACAAGTAAGTCCATAGTGTAAACAAGTCATTTGTTAAATTACTCTCATCAAATGTTGGTTAGAGAACAAATAATATTTACAAAATATGTGTGATATAAAATAACATGATAAGTAATAATACTGCCTGGCATCATTTAAGAAACACATACTACTATCATAATCTTGGCACCTCCCATAAATGTTTGTCCTTATTTTCATCTTTTCTCCTTCCCTAGACTTGACCACTATACTGAATTTTTTGTTATATGCAATTATATTTTCTTGCATTTTCCATAACTTTGATCATTATGACTGAATCCCCATACAATGTTTCAAGAATATACACTACACAACTCCAGAAATCCTTTACCTACACGGAGCAGTATGGCACCAGCACAGCTCCCACTTGTAGCTCCAAAAAAGGAGTATAGTGCTTAGAGTTGCAAATTTGAAACTTTAGTTAAGTGGGATCCTGCCATATGCGTTCGTCTGCAATTTGTTTATATCACTCAGCATGCTCTCCTGAGAGAGAATCACCATATGCTTATGGCTGTAGCTGGTTTGTTTTCACTGCTGTACAGCGTTACATGGTATAAATGAATCAAAACCCTTACGGAGTCTCCTGTCACTGGCCATTTGGCTTGCTTCCGAGGTTTTGCTGCTAGAGACAGTGCTTCCACAAACATTTGTAGATACTCCCTGGAGCAAATCATGTCATCCTGTGCACAAGTGTTCCATGTGTTACCAGGAAAGACATTCCTGTCTCTTGGAAAGCACATCTTCATTTTTACTAGAGAATGCCAGATTGTTACTCTGCAGCAATAGATGAGTTTTTCCTAGGATCTTTGCCAAAATTTGACATTGTCATACTTGGGAAATGTTGCCAGTCTGTTGGATACAAAATGGCATCTAACTGTGCCTTTAATTTGCCTTTTCCTGACCAATAATGAGCAACTTTATACACTTTTATTAGCCATTGATTTTTTTGTGACATATTTCATCAAGTCTTTTGTGCATTTCTCTTATGGGTTATCTCTGCCTCATTAATCTGTTAGTTCATTAAGTATTTCGTATTTTCATTCTTTGTCAGTTATGTATGTTGCAAATATATTTTTTAACCTGTGATTTATGATCATTTAAAAGTGGCCTTTAATAAAAAGAATTTCTCAGTTTAGCATGTTTGCATGCATTTTTTACTTATGATTTGTTTTTTTAAATCTTAAGAAATGCATTTAAAAAAAGAAATGCATTTTTATCTGAAATTACAAATATTCTTCAGTATAACTTTCTAAAGTTTAATTTTAAGCCACACAGTTAAGTATTTAAAGCATCTGAAATGAATTTTTATGTATTATTATTCTTTACGAGGTAATGCGTTCATTTCTTCATCTCTTCTTCATGCAGATAGTTAGTTTTCTTAAGACAGATTATTGGAGAACTCATTTTCTCTACGTTGTTATAAAGCGAAATTTAGTCAATCTACTAATATAACCCATTACAAATGCCAAATTTTATTAGTTCTTGTACCTTTTAAATAACTTGGTAAGGTAAGATTCCTTCATCACTACCCATTCCTTCTTCATAAGCACTTGGCGAATGCTGGTGTTAGAGCCTTCCTTACTTTTCAGAAATTGTCAAATACCACAAAAATAATTCAATTTGAGGTAGATTTGTGTTCAACAGTATAGATATTTGTTTAGACATTTTCAAAACCTTCAAACTGTTGAGTCTTTTGATCTATGAAAATTTTATGATTCTTAATTTGACTCTTCTTAATGTCCTTAAATATAGTTTTATATATTTTTTAAAAATAAAAAGCTCAAAATTTTATAATTTCAAGGAATTTAAATAGTTATCCTTTGCTTTATTATAGTTTTAACATGTATACTACACCAGCATATAAATGATTTCTAAGTCATACAGCTGTGTTACATATATTCATTAATTTTAACACTTTAACAGTCACATTATCTATAACCTCCCTCCTGCCCCCTCTTCTTTCCTTCCTTTTTTCCTTCTTTTTTCTGATCCTTATGTTTCATTTTCTTACCCTTTCTTACTGATAGTAAATGCTGACTAGAAATGGAAACCCTTGACTTTTCCTGTTCCTTTAGGAGAGTCATGGTAACCCTTTTAGAAGCTTCAGTGATAAGAAATACCTGACTGTGGCACACACACCATAGGTTTGACACCACTGAAAGAGGAGAATGCTTCCATATTTCCCTACTTAATATAATGCTTGTTTTAAGTTATTTGCATGTAAATTTTTACTAGTTTAAGGAAATTTACGATTAGTTTCACCTTTCTAACAATTTATTTTCTAAGCATGGAAGAAATTTTCTTTTTATTCCTTAAAATTTTCAAGAATGTTCTCCTTTGAATTTAATATAGGACTTATGTGAACCAGTTTCTAATATTGTTAGCCCTGTATCTCTATTGGCAGAAATTATTATTTTTATGAACATTTTGGATTCAGCATGCTAATATTATTTAAATTTTCTCATTTAATCCAGTGAATGATAAAAGTCTATAATCTTATTTTGTCGTAAAGTGAGTTGTAGAATATTTCCATAGTATTTTCCTCTGGAATGTTTGTGCATGATTGGATTACTTACCACTTAGAAGTTAGAACCAGTAGAGAAAACCATATGAGACTTGTATTTTCCTTACAGAAATATTTTTGATAGCTGGCTAAATTTATTGAAAAACTATATGACTGTTTATATTTTCTATGTCTTCTGGTGTTGATTTTAGATTTTTACTTTAGAAAATTGTCATTTCACCTCAGTTTCCAAATTTATTGATATTTATTCATTAAATCTTTTATGTTTTACTTTGCGCAGCATCTGCATTACACATATGTTGTAGTTAGAGTGTGCAGGGGAGTAGATCTGATACAGGACACTTAATTTGTGGATTCCTCTTTAATATTCACCCAAAGAGTCAAAGGCAGAAGAGTGCAGGAGATCTGTCCAAACACTAGAGACCCAAAGAATCCAGCTGAGGGCCTGGATCCCATGGCAGTGTCCTGCACAAGTCCAGTGGAAGACCAGAGCCTGTGGCAATGTCTTCCACAAGACCAGCTGGAGGTCTAGAGCCCACTATCATGTCTCATGTAAGTCCGTATCAAGGACTTGCCCTGGGAAGGCCCAAAGGTCAGTGGTAGAAGCTAGAAAGTCTGTGCTGGCAGGTTGAAGATCTGTGCCACCAAGATGAGGAATTTGCTCTGGATCCAGGAAGCAGTGTTCAAGGTGAGGACCAGAATTCCCTCATAAAGAACCACAGTTGTCTTTGGTGACAGTGAGGCTCCAAGTTCCTCTCAGGATGAGAACAGCTGAGTTCACATCAGCAAAACCAATGTGACAAGCTTCAACAGCACACCATCTACTCCCTTAGTTTTTCTTTTATGCTGTTGGTGATAATTCTCAGGAGGACCTTCTATACCCAGAACCACACTGATGCAGTTCAACTGGGTGTTACAACCTGACCATTAGTTAATCCACCACGGCATATATATGCACAAATTATTTCTAATATTGGTTATGCCCCTCTTCTACAAGTCTTACAGATTGGATAGTTTTAATGGAATACTTTCTGCTTTTTATTTCCTTCTTTCTGTTTTTTCTATGGTCTCTGTTATACATTTCTTCTAAATACTGCTTTAGCAGAATCTTCAAGTTTTGTCATTATAGTGTCATTAGTATTCAACTCCAAGTAGCATTAGCATAATTAGAACTTATCTGACTCACAAATTACTTAAACTGCATTTTAAGAAGTAATAATTACTTGTCTTTTGTTATTTGTGGTTCATATGATTATAAAATTATATAAGAATATCAGTTTAAAAATTTACTTTTTTATTATTGATATCAAGGTTCATTGCATTAATTCTTTGGTGTTTGAATTATGACCCAGTTGATTAGTTTTCCTAAGTGTTATACACACACTTCAGAAAGATATGTAATTTCTAATCCTTGGGTTAATGTGCTGGCTTTGTGTGCTCAATTAAGTGTGCCATCACTCTAATTTTACACATGTGTATTGTCATAGTCTGTTTTATTGTACTGTAACAGAAGACACAAAGTGAATAATTCATAAGCAGCATTTGCCTCTTGCAGTCTTATACACTGGAAAGTCAAAGCAAAGATGTTTGCTGGTATGACAAACAGAAACACCAAAATGACACTCAGGATTTGGAGGCAGATTTATTTATGATCACGGGCACTGATCAGGATCATTCCCTAAATATCAAGCCCCAAAGGCCCAGGGAAGTAGGCTTTTATGGGATTGCTAAGGGGAAGTGCAGAGGTAGAGTGCTTGGTTTACATTGTTCTTATGGGATTGCTAATGGGATATGCAACACAGTGACTGGCTATGCAGAGCAGTGGCCAGTCATTTCTAGGAGACAGAGGCAACTGAAACTGCAACAGGAACTATGACCTGGGCAACTAAGAAGCTGAAGTCTACTGACTGGGGTGGGGGACATTTTCTGTTACAGTTCCACCGTCTGCTGTGGCCTTTGGTCTGTGTCCCCATTTCCCTACTCCATGGTCATATCAATGGGTAGAATCAGAGATCTGAAGCTCAACTCAGCCTGGGCAGGTTTCTGACTCACATCAGCTTAGAAAATATTTCAGGTCGTGTCAGCGAGTGGGGCAGGCTGATTCATTAGGCAGAATTAGAAAGGAAGAGACTATGGGAAGGGACTTTGGCTGGAGGAGCGGAGGGTCCACACTCTGATGGAGAGGGCCAGACTGGCCTGTGAGCAAAGGAAGGAGGCCAAGCTTCCTGTGGGCTTGGGAACCCTTAACGTGGGCGATCTACAATGTTTATTTTTTGAGCCATTTGTCATTTGTTTGTATCTGTTTTCTTAAGTTCAGCTTGATCATTGGTGGGCTAAAGCAAAAATTGACTAGGTTAAAATATAATCCATCTACATGTGTGAGAAGTTCAGAGATGGTTCCTAATGAGCATTCCTGTTTCTTTGAGAATGGAAGTCTTTGATGTAGCTTCTGGAATTTACAGACTTGTAGTATCAGGAGGAAAACACAAGCTGAATTTCTGGACCTATAGTATCTTTAATATGCATAGGAATTAAGAGTGATGAGTTTGGAAGGAAAACAGGCCTTAGGAGTAAAAGGCATGGGTACTTTATGTCTTAAAGCTGCAGTTTCCTTAAAGTACAGTTCACTCAAAATGAGTTTTCTCATCTCTTTTCTCCCCATCGTCATCTCTTCTATCCTAGCTCAGTGCTGGCTTCAGCTCTCGCATGCTGGAACCACACACTGGTGGCTTTTCCAGACTGTCCTGATGGCAGAGGGTCTTGCAGATGGCTCTGTTGCCAGGGTTCCTCTCTGTACTGCTTGGAAGTGACTCTCACTGTGGCCCCGACTCTACAGTTCTGCTGGTTGTTGCTCTCAGGGCTGTGCGTGGCATTAAGTCTGGGTGAAGGCTGCCGTGCAGCCTCTCCGCCTGCAGAGTCAGCACCCTTGGATGTCTCTGCCACTCACTGCTGGTGCCCTGTGAAGTGATGAGCCCACTGCAGCCACAGAGGGGTGGACCAAGAATCACTGTGCTGGAGCAGCAAGTCCCACGGTTCCACGGGCCCCTCGGGTCCCGCCCTATAAACTCTTCTCTTCGCGGCGGCAGCACGCTCTGGGCCTATGATGTGCCCGGCAGTCTTGAAGACCCCATTGGGCTCATCCTTCTGCTGCCTTGGTAAACAGCGCCTGGTTTTCCTCTACCCAAACTAAAATGGCTCTTTCAGAAAATCACTTGACCATACCTTTGGTTTTCTCTCCTAAGCATTTTTTGAAATTTGCTTATATCACAAGGTCGCTTGTTTTCCAAATCTCTATTTTCTGCTTCACTCAGGTGGCACAAAAGATTTAAAAATATTTATATATTTATTTCTTTAAAACTTACTTGTACATTGCAGACAACAGAAAGATACAAGACATACAGAGAAATTTCCCTGTTATTCACTGCCATAATCAGCTCGGTTGGCTGTGTTTAGGTCCTCTGTGTATGCACACTATGTGTCGTTCTGTGTGACTGAAGTCATACTGTGAGCCACTCTTTCCCAGCACATCATGAATATTCACCGATTCAAAATCCCTACGCTACAAGGCTGTTTTTGATAACTAAGAAAACACTACTTCAACTCAATCTGTTAGGAAAAAAATTATAATCCTGTCTTTCCTGGGACAAATTTCACTGAAGATAAAAATGGCCACAGGCCTCTAGATGGAAGTTTTGGCAGAATTACAATTAAAATACTGCATTTCCCTAATGCTCAATTTAAAAAGAGAAACAAAGCAATACAGTACATCAGACCCAGTGTTTCTGCGAATTATCAAATCTCTACTATTAAAGTATTAGTAAGAAGGTATGCTCCCACTGAATTACTCATGTATTTCTCTGACACAATCGGAAATGAACCCATACTCACAGCTGTCATCGACATGTAAATTCTGAACATACTGTGTGCTTCCTCCTGCTGTCCCGCCACTGCCAACCCAACGGGAAGTCCTGAGACAGTGCTCAGAGGTGGTGTAAGAGTTCAACGTCCTTCTGTCACATTTTAAAAAGATAATTACAAATCGGTGAATTCTCCAGCTCCACCGTTTACTATACACCGTCACCTCAAGACATACATATAGCTGAGATGTTGTGTATGGTAAATGCAAGTACTTTATCACAAATGCACACACAGACCCGTGGTTATAATCCAACCCATCTCCCGGATACGGAGATGCTAGCAGAAAGCCCTTGTTCTCATCTTCCTTTTCCCTCTTTTCACTCCAGTGACTAAGCCCAAGGCCATGTCTGGCTCGAAGAGGACACGCAGAAGACAGTCTTCCTTAGGAGTACTCTTCTGCCCGGAAGAAGGTTAAGCTTGAACCATTTGTAGGGAAGTAGCTGCACCTTGGGGACCATAACGTTAGGTGAGATAAATTATACACACAAGTTTAAATATCACATGGTTTCTCCTATATGAGAAGTCTAAAACATAAAGAGCAAAATAAAAGATAGGTAATAGGAAGAAGGGCCATAGATCTTTCTCAGCTGGAAAGGGGACAAAGAGAGAGAGGGAACAGGAATGGAAAGCAAAGTGGAGGAAAGTAGAACTGAGGTGTGTTAGTGGTGTGTACCAACTCCACACAAGGCGTGCAAATGTTATGGACCACAGACATGGACTAGTACAAATAAAATCTAAGAAAGCACATTTATATAGGAATTATTTTGCTATTTTTAGCATAACTGGGGGACTAGGACTTATCCTTTAATACCCAGCAACATTAAGTAAAATGCACACAGAGCAATGGGTAGACAATCTGAATTTCACAGGCTAAGAACCTTCTCTCCCTGCATGCCCCTCGCCCAGCCAGCCTGACAGATTAGCAGTCTCTTGAAGACATCCACAACCATTCCTGGGACATAACAAAAGATACTTACAGGGCATTACTTTAACCCTTCACTTCTACTCACGCGCACTTAGAGCCCATCTAGAAAGACTGGAATTTCCAAAAGAAACTAAAATTTCTCCCTGTATATAGTAGTGCTGAATAAATTGCACGAATGTATAAACAAAGGTTATTATTTGAAAGTGTCTTTTAAGCAGGAATGTTCTGCCCTGACACCCTCCCCCTTTGTAGCTCTATCAATCCAGGGGACAGATAGAGGCATCTGTAACACCTAGAAGGAACTTTAACTATTTCACCTCCTACTTGATTTTATGAACAGGCTTTCCTGTGAATTTTAACACAGAACATACTCAACTTATGCTTCTACTAGTTCTGCTTTTGTTTTACACTGGCGATCTCTTCAGCATCTAGAAGGACCAGGAGCTGTAAATCCGGACCGTGACTAACTGTGCTTCACCGCACAGCAGTAAAGCCCTTTGCACCTCCTGTTTCGTCCTCAACCCAGCCCAAGAACAAAACGTGCACTGCTCAGCGAGGTGCTTTGCTCAGTCTCCTTCCAACAGACAGCATTGCAGTGAGAGATTTAACAAAACTGTTTCTACAAAGTGTTTCATTTACTACCCCTGCTTTTGCCATACTTTATTCTATTCTAAACATCTAGAAAGAATAGACGTTTCAGACAGGAACTCAAGAGTTCACATATATACAGTGGTGTCCAATAAATTACACACACGGAACAGTGGTTTTATTTGAAAGTATCTTTTAAGGAGGATTCTGGCCTAGAATTCTCCCGAGTCTTTCTCTCCCAGGCTGCATGTGATAGAGGCCTGGGTGTCACAGCAGTGAAACGCAGTGCATGACGCCCAAGGCCAGCGGCTTGGCTGAAATTTCCAAGCACACACTAACAAACTGCTTTTGCAGTTTCTTCCCTCCCTCCTCCCTCCACCCACTGAATAAGGACAGATAGCGTGTTATTCACAGAGGCGGCTTAATAATTCCACATCCAAGCACAGTATTTTCCATAGATTTGAAAAAAGTATTTACAAAACGTGCTACTCTGATGCTCCTATTTTTAAATATATCGAGCACTTCTAGATATCTAGAACTAGGCTTTTCATGCAAGAGCTCTGCTATGGGAGAAACACTGATAAAAAACTGCACAAGTAGTGAGGGTGGTAGCTGAGGTATCTTCTAAATATGACTATTTTGGCCTCGAGCCATTCCTTCCTCACTTTCTTCTCCCTGTCCTCAATCCAGTGAGCATATAATACTTAGAGTTGGCTGCACAAATCCATACCAAAATCATATTCACAGAGGACAAGCTTTCTGCTGATTTAGATTCAGTGTGTAAAATGTGTCAACTTTATGAACTACTTTGTCTCCCAGGAAAACTCTTTAACATCTAGGGACTACATGTAACAAAACTTGGATTTTCTTTTCTGTCATACAGACACAAAATATACTGAAAAATGGTGCTTGAAAATATCTGAGGAGAAACACACTAGCATTTTCCTTTAGCGGCTGGGTTCTTTCTGTTTGCTCCAAACCACTGAACAGGTACTAATGGTGGTATGCTGCTCGTGGAAGTGGTTCAGTAGTGGAGCTCTCAAAAGACACTGCTTCGTATGAATTCTAGCAAAAAGCTTTACAAACTGATATGTTACTAGCTCTACACTGAAAATCCATTGACACTTTTAAGCATTTGGATGAGACCAGGTGTTTCAAGTAAGGACGCAATTTGTCCACCGTATACACAGCACTCTTCAGTCGTTGCACACATGTGGCTATGGTTAGAATTTCAAAGTGTCTTCAGAATATGAGGGACATTCTGGCTCTAACCCATCTCCACCAGCTGAGTGGGCTGTAATGTGTACATTTTTTAGAAGACAGTCTCTCCCGGGTATTTTGACACAACATTTTAATAAAAATGTACAGAATTTATTAGGTTACTAACTTCACCTTTGCCATACATTGGTAACTCTTTAGGAAGACTAGATACAGTAAGTTAGGGTTACCTTTATCCTTTCCATACACCACCTATAGAGCAAAGTAAAACAAAATTTGGTTTACACAGACAGAAGGGATGATGATGAAGCTAGATTCAATGTAAGTGCAGCCCCGTGCATTTCCTTCTCTTCCCCACGAAGCAGAGCACTGTATCATATGCACCCAAGAAGGAGTCTGGATATTGTCCCCACAAAATAATACCTGGCAGGAGTTTTAACAAAAGGAAAATTTAAAAATGCAGATTTTACTACCTCTGCCTCCTCGCATATATCAAGTACTTGAGAACATATAGAAAGACTGAGTAGCTCAAAAAGTACTAGCCATGGCCAGTTATATGTGTACTAGTGAGAAATCAATGGACACATAAAGCAAAGGGTGTAAAATGAGAAGTTTTCTGTGTACGAAGGACCGGTCTGACAGAGGCCCTTCTCCTTCTCACAGTGGCCTGTACTGTATCTTCTAACCCACAGGAAAACTAAGGATGGGTGTCTCTCTTGCTGTCACTTGAGAGGGTCTAACATCTCCATTTGAATAAATAGAAAGCAATTCTTTTCTGTGGCTTTTTTTTAAACAAATGAGCATTTACAAGATTTGTGATTTTCTAACTACTGCATCATATATCAGCAAACTCTTCATAATAATCTAGAATGTCCAGATGTAGTACAACTTTTATCTTAAATGGCTGAGGGAAAAGGAGAAGTTGAGAGCAGCATTTTCATGGCATATACAGTGGCCTTCTAGAAACAGTCAGTAGCTCCTCCCAAAGGCTGGTGGACACTTAGTGAGCCACACATGACCTGTTACTGCACCCGTTCTCCAGACAGAAGGCAGATGCTGCTGGCCTGCTACGCATCCACCCACCCTCACCCACGGATGGGTTCACCTTCTAGGGTGAGTAGACTTTGTTTGAGGTTGTGTGGAGGTGAGGACGAATCGATCGTTCCAGGATCCAGAACCCAACAATTCCATGGCCCAAAGTGGTTGGGAGCTACAGCCCTCCAGGTGATCATGCTCACCTGCACTGGGCAACACCATTCTTCTTACCACACCAGCTGCCACTAGAGTGCCATGGCCTCCAGGGGGTGGTGGCTTTGTCTGAGCCTGGCAGGCAAGACCAGGCTTTGAGAAGGGTCTTGGCTCTGAGAGGTCATCATGTGGGGGTGGGGTGGGATGTGTGGTGCACCTGTGCTTTAAGACCTGAGCCAGGTGTGACAGTCACAGTGAGGGCACCAGGTCTGTAAGATGAGGGCTGAGTTGATTCTGTAGGGTAGAGACCGGCATGCCTGAGCCTCAGAGGTCACCCAGAGGACCTGGAGGGCTCAGAAGGAGCAGAATGAGCTCAGTTTCTCACAGATCTCTCTTCTGGGACTTCGGTTTCCCTTTCAATTATAAATACTTACTGTCAAGTTGTTTTTCTGTTCTCACATTTCACTAAAAAGAGTTAAGAGAAGCCACACAACACCTTGACTACAATGATGTCTATGAATTTCTTCTACCAGATATACCACTTCATAACAAGCGTGGCCTTCCCTCCAGTTACCAGTATCTTATTCTTTCTTCTCATTTAGAGCCCGATAGAATGGTTTTCACTGTCTATATTTCACTAACACTTAGATAATTACATGAGAAGATTAACACTTTTCCAACAGCAATTCTGAGCCTTTACCACAGTCATCTTTAAGGCTTGCCTCAGAAGGAGAAATTAGGGAAACAGTACCTTTCACAATAGTATCAAAAAGAATGAAAAACTTAGCAATCAATCAAACAAAGAAAGTAAAAGACTTCTACATTGAAAACTACAGTATGCTGAAAAAGGAGATCGAAGAGGATATTACAAAATGGATAGATATTCCTTACTTGGGTAGGAAGAACCAAGAAAGCGAAAATGGCCATGCTTCAAAAATTGTCATACAGATTTAATGCAATCTCAATCAAAATGCCATTAATGTACCTCACAAAATTAGAGAAAACAATCCAAAAATTCATTTGGTAAAGAATAGACCTAGAATAGCAAAAGGTATTCTGGGCAACAAGGGCAAGGCAGAAGGCATCACAATCCCTGGCTTAAAATTATACTACAGAGTTACTGTGATAAAAACAGCATGGTACTGTCAAAGAAACAGAACAGAGAATCAATTGAACAAGTTAGGAGATGTCAAATCAACTCCAAACACATTCATCCACTGTATCTTTGACAAAGGAACCAGACATGTTCACTGGAAGAAAGACAGCTTCTTTAGTAAGTAGTGCTGGAAGAACTGGCTTTCCAGATGCTAAAGACTGAAACTAGACCCATGTATATCACCATGCACTAAAATCAAAATGAATAAAAAATGTAAATATTAAAAGAGAAACACTAAATTTACAGGAAGAGAAAGTAGATAGAACTCTTGAAGATATAGGTATAGGCAAAGACTTCATGAATAAAACCCAGATTGCATAGGAGATACTACAAAGAATCAACAACTGGGATTTCACCTTATTAAAAAGCTTTTGCACAGCAAAAGAAATAACCAAGAGAATGGGAAAAATTTTAATCAATTGCTCCTCAGACAAAGGACTAACTTCTAGAACATATAAAGAAGTGAAAAAAAATCAGGCCCCTTAAATTCAAAGACCCAATCCAAAAATGAGCATCTGAGATGAATACACACTTCTCAGATGAAGTGGTACAAATGGCAAATAAATATATGAAAAAAATGTTCAACATCACTGGTCATTCAAGAGATGTAATTAAAATAACACTGAGATTTCATCTCTCCCCATAAAGATTGGCTATTATAAAAAATTGACCAATAACAAATGCTTGTTGAGCTGTGGGGAAAAGGGAACACTTATCCATTTTTTGTTGGGAGTGTTAGCTGGTGCAGCCACTGTAGAAATCATTGTGGAGATTCCTCAAAAAACTAGGATTACAGGTCCCATTTGACCCAGATATTCCCTTTCTTGGTATTTCCCCAAAAGAATTAAAAGCATCATACTGCAGTCATATATGCTCACCCACATTTATAGTGGCACAGTTTGTAAAAGCTAAATCGTGAAGGCAACCCAAATGCCCATCAAGCAATGAATGGTTAAAAAGATGTGATGTTTTTACATAATGGTGTACTACCCTTCCATAAAGAAGGATAAACTTGAGATATTTACTGCTAGATGAATGTACTTGAGACCACACTCTTCAGTGAAATAAATCAGACACACATGTAAATATTGCATTGTCTCACTGGTGTGAAACTGCAATTATAAATAAGAACCAAAGTTTACAAGAGATATGGGAAGACATTGTTCAAATGGAAAGTGTAACTAGGGAGAGAGGAGGGGAAAAGGAAGGAAAAGAAAAAACGAGAAAAGAAGGCTACGATGGAAATAAAGCTTTGTAAATAATTAGGGGAAGAGGTGTCAAAGGGAGGAGATGAGAATGAGGGGGAAAAAGACAATTCAAGGTGTATTATGTACAGGTACAGAATCCCTGTGATGAATGTGATCATTGTATATACCTAAATTGTATCAATAAATTTAAAAATTAAGAGAAAAGCTTGACTCAGGCAATGAGGGGCTTTTCCAGTGTTCACTTCAAAACTAGTCCAGCCTCTTTCCAGACGTACCATTTGAAAGGCACTTCCACGTATTGAGGTATTTGCTGTTTAACACTCTGCATCTCTGATAGCAATTTCTGTCTCAGTCAGTTTTGTGCTGCTGTAAGAGGAATGCTGATACTAAAAGCTTTATAAAGAATAGAAATGCATTTCTCACAGTTCCGGAAGGTGGGGAGTCCAAGATCAAGGTGCTAGCATCTGGGGAGAGCCTTCCTGGGACATCTTCCCAAGGTGGAAAGTGGAAGGGCAGAAGAGGGTGAGTCCCTTCCCTACTCCTACGTGCAGCTGCATTACTCAGTCCGGGAGGGATTTGTCCTCCTGATATGAACCCTTCCTAAAGACCCTACCTCCCAAGAGTGTTGCCTTGGGGGTCAAATTTCAGCACATGAATTTTGAGGAGACACATTCAGACATAGAATACATGCTTGTCTTCATATAGCCATCATTTACTATGAAAATTACCTTAAAATTTGTCACTATGATATTGTTGCTGGGAAGATTTTCTTCCAGTTATTTTGATTTCTGCTTAATATATATCGTCATGTTTCTTATATGATTGCAATTTTATAATTGTGATTTCTCCCTTAAGAATAAAGCCTTTTGTTTAGTTGTGATTTTCTGTTATTACTTGGTGCCTAAAAATCAATTTTTTCCTTATTTATAGCTACATGTTGGATTGTTTGGTATTTGCCTGTTTTAATTCCTGCAAACTTTTACTTTTATTTTTCTAATATCTGTGAAGTAGAATTGTTTGTTACAAGTCACACATGGCTAAATTTTGCTTGTCTAGCTTGATTATCTTTGCCTTTTAATTCCAGAACATCCTCCTTTACATTTATTTTAATGGTCATAGTTAACTTTATTTGTATCATCTTATTTTGTACCTTTTGTAAATAGTATTATACACTCTCTGTGCTTTTTTCCTTTTATTTTTATTGTTTGAGTATGTTTTATCGTTTCACTTTTTTCTTTCTGCTATTTTGGAACTGATTAACTCTATTTTTTGTCCTGTTCCTGTTTACCTTGGAAAATGTTATACAATTGCATGCTGCGTCCTTTTCCTGGACAAAACCAGGACTGGCAGTGACTCAGCTGCTTTCTCCCTCCCGAAACACTACTGTGGGAGTTTCTAGCTTTAGTTTGTTTTTTTCTTTCAAATCTTGGTAAATAATATTACTGTCTTATAGAGACAATATTTGAACACACTTGCTTTCATGTTTACAGTTTTCTTTTCATTCTTTATTTGTTCTTAAAACTAGTGCCTTTCTTTTTTATTTACAGATTCATATATTAAATAAATTCAATAAACAGGTAAGTAATGATATCACAAGTAAGAGGCAAACATAAATGAGGATTTTAGGCTTTTTTAAAAAAGGAATTCTTCTTAATTAAGGAAATACTGTTATTTTCCCAAAATATAGAACTGGGTTCAAGCAAAAGAAAGTAATAAAATAAGGCACAATGTTTAATGAGGAAAAATTCACACACAAAGTTAATTAACATAAAATTATATTATTCTATTATTCCCTGGAGGGTGATGGATAAGTGCTAGAACTTAAATATTCTTTTTAGAGCATTTACAAGATAATATATACATCTGGTACAAGAAACTATCTAGAAAATAATAATTAACTATTGAGTGATATCATTGAAATATTCACTTTTAATTGACTATATATTTATAAAGATATTGCTAATTCACAGTTTCAAGTACAGAAAATTAAAATCATACGTAGTAATTTGAACCAAGTGAAAGTCAGTCTATTTTCAATGTCTGTTGTTGATACTTTGAGGTCTCAAATTCTATGAAAAGTTAAGATATTGGTTACTGTAAAAATTTTCCTCATCATTTGAGTTTCTTATAAATACCAAGTGCTTCTAAATGCAGCAAATCTCAACACAAGCCTCTCTAGCTGTACAGCTATTGTTAAAATTAATAGATTTTTTTGTAACACATCAATGTTAACTATTTAACTTAGCCACTGAATTTTCAAACATCAACTACTGAAAGACTTAATCAATTTAGTACTGGTTTGTCAACACTGACGAGTAATGTCAGCTTTATCCCAGTTTATTTCTCTAGTTGGAATTTTGAATAAAATAATTTTATCCAATTGTATTCACAGCAAAAGGAATGCAATATGTTCTGCTAAATGGACACGGTCTTTCTGCAATGGCAGAAACAGCATCCATTTAACCAACAGATTTTTAACGTACAGTAGATTGAGTGCTGGTCACCCCTTTTCTCCCCATTTACAAAACTTTTTTTTCAGTTTTTTTTTTATTTTAAAAGGATAAAACTAAACATAACAAAACAGATCAGAAGAAAAAACTGTAAGTGACAGAGATTTCAAAGCAGGACAACAGGAGATCTACAGTGGCTACCACAGTGTCTCTTGCTTTCTTCTAAATAGCTGTCCATATCTTCACACACAATGAATTCATACAAAACAAAATAGTATAAAACTGAGCAGAACAGAGTAATGAAGGCATCACAGGCCTTCAAAACCAGGCAATAGGAAAATCAACAAGGGCTGCCATAATGTCTCTTGTTCTCCACATTAGCTGTCCATACCTTCATGTGTGTTGAAATTAAACAGTACAAAACAGACTAAAACCACTCTGAACAATGAATATAAGCATTACTGGATTTCACAGCATGACCATACGGAATCAGCAATGGACACCATAATGTCTGTTTTTCTTCAAAGTAGCTGTTCATTACATCAAGCATAATATAATCAATTCTTGTAAACTGTTTAGAAGAATTTCTAGGACTTTCATTTTTTCCTTCCATTCTGCTTTCTAATCTCTTTTCTCTTCCTTTCCTTCCTCCTTCCCCCTTCCCTGTTCCCTGTCCAATTTGAATGTGTTCTTCTTACTTCCCAGTATCTATCCTCAATTTTGCTCCTTATTTACCCTTTAAGTTTTCTGACACAAGAGAAACAATGTGATCGTTAAACTTGGGTGTCTGGTTTATTTAATTTATAATTATGGTTTTGAGGTGCATCCATTCACCTAAAAATAACTCAAGCTTATACTTCTTTATGGTGGACAAGTAATCCATTGTATATAAATACCACAGTTGCTTTATCCATTCATCTGCCCACAGGCGTATGGGATGTTTCCAAGATTTAGTGATAAGTTAACATGGGCGTGTGTGTATTGGTGTAGTATGACGCTTTGAGGTCTTTTGGGAAGACACCTGGAAAGGGGGACTGGTGGGTCAAACGGAACCTCTAGTTTTAGTTTTTTGAGAAATTTCCTTCCCAATTAGCACAGTAATTGTACCAATTTACACTCCCACCAACAGTGGAAAAGAGTTTCTTTTTTCCCCACAGCCTCACCAGCATTTACAATTAGTTGATTCTTGATGGTAGCCATTCTTTCTAAAGTGAAGTGGAATTTCGGTGTCTTAACTTGTAACCCCCGAATGACTAGTGATGCTGAAATTTTTTTCAGATATTTATTTGTTACTTGTACTTCTTCATCTGACAAATGTGTATTCATCTCAGATGCTCACTTTTTGATTGAGTTTTTAAAGAAGGTCTGATTTTTTTGAGTTATTCATATATAGTCTACGTAGTAGTCCTTTGAGGAACAACTGGCAATTTTTTTCCCACACTGAAGGTTGTTTCTTCACTCTGTTGGTGGTTTCTTTTGCTTTGCAAAAGCTTTTTAATTTGCTGCAACCTCAGTTGTTTATTCTTCTTAACATTTCTTCTGCTGTTGGAGTTTTGTTCATAAAGTCTGCCTAAATTTATATCAAGAGTTTTACCTGTCTGTCTTCCAGACGACTGTGTTTTTATTTTTATATTGAGATCTTTAATCTACTTTGATTTTAGTTTAACACATGGTGAAAGATATGGATCTAGGCTCAGTCTTCAGCATGTGTAATGCTAGGTTCCCCAGCACCATTTGTTAAAGAGGTTTTCTTCCAGTGAAGGTGTTTGGGCCCTCTGTCAAAAATAAGGTAGTTAGCTGAGTGTTCTTGGAATTGTTTCTGCCTCTTTTGTTCTGTTCCATTGATTTGAGTTGTTTATTTATTTACTGTATATGTGTGTGTGTATCTGCCAGTACCATGCTGTTTTTAACACTGTACCTTTGTAGTATAACTTCACATTGGGGATTGCCGTGCTCCAGCCTTACCTTTGTTGCCAGAAATTTCTTTTGCTATTCTAGGTCTCTTCTGATTCCATATGAATCTTAGGATTGTTCTGTAAGGTGTGCTATTGGCATTTTGATTGGAATCACATTAAATTCTGTATAAAAGTTTTGGACATATGTCCATTTTCACTATATTGGTTCCACCTGTCTAAGAACAGGAGGTATCTTTCCAGTTTCTGGTATCCCCTTCAATACATTTTTTCAGGGTACTATAGTTTTCAATGTAAAGATTTTTTCACTTCCTTCATTAGACTGGTTCCTAAGTTTTTTTTTTTTTGATGCTATCATGAAAGATGTTATTTCCCTAATTTTTCTTTCAGTTAGTTTAATAAGTGTACAGGGATGGTATTAATTTTTGAGCATTGACTTTGTATCCTGCTATGCTTTCTAATTTGCAGTATTAATCCAGGGGTATTTTGGTGGGGTCTTTGGGGATTGTCCATGTAGAGTATCATGTCATCTGCAAATAATGATAGCTTAGCTTCTTCGTTTCTTATTCTTATTCCTCTTATTTCTTTCTCTTGTCTAATTTTTCTTGCTAATGTTTCCAGAATTGTATTGAACAGGAGTAGTGGTAGCGGGTAACCTTATCTTGTTCCTGGTTTCAGAGTGAAACCTTTCAGTTTCTGACCATTTATTATAATGTTGACTGCTGGTTTGTCATAGATTTTTCTTTCAGATTGAGATAAAAACCTTCTATTCCAATTTCTTTAGGGTTTTTTATTGTACTTTGTTAAATGCTTTTTCTGTGTCTATTGAGATAATCACATGGTTTTTGTTCTTGGTTCTGCTAATGTGGTATGTTACATTTGCTGATTTGCGTGTGTTGAACCATCCCTGCATCCCTGGGATGAGTCCTCCTTGGTCATGATGTATTATCTTGTTGTTGATTTGCTGCATTCTGTTTGCCAGTATCTCATTAAGCATTTTTGCATCTCTGTTCATTAAATAGATTGGCCTGTGTTCTCCTTTTGGTTAGATACTTCCCTGGTTTTGGTATTAGGGTAGTGCTTGCTTCCAGGAATGAATTTGGGAATATTACTTAACTTTCAGTTTGCAGTAAAGACATTGAGGAGTACTGACGTTAGATCATCTCTAAATTTCTTGTAGAATTGAAAAGTGAATCTTTTAGGACCTGGGTTTTTCTTTGTTGATAGTTTCTTTCTTATTTCTTCAATTCATTTACTGATATTGGCTATTTAGAATTTTTATATCTTCTTGAATCATCTTAAATCACTCATATACAACTAATTATTTTTTCATTGCCTTTGGACAGATATATTCATGGGAAAATTGTTCTTTAAGTGCATTAAAGACATTGTTCCACTGTCTTCTGATTTCCCTTTGCCACTTGTTATTCCTGTATGTATTGGTTTTGGTCTCTGGAGGTTTTAAAGGTACCCTTTGACCACTAACGCTACACAGTTTCACAATGCTATTTCACAATGAGATACAGTTGTCTTTGCATTGTAAATTTGAAGTCAGTTATCACTGTAAAGTTTTCTCTGTCACTGTTTCTTCAAATGTCATCTCTCCTCGTCTCTTCTTTCACCCTTCCCGGGCCTCTGAGTGGACAAATATGAAACATCTTCACTATATCTTGTATGTTTTTCAAACTTTTCCTGCTGTTTTCTGCCTCACCATGATTCTATACTACATTATACAGTATGCATTCAGATGTAGCTTGCATTTTTATTAGACAACCCTTCTTTAGGAATTTTTCTGTGAGTAACATCCATTGGAATCTTTATTTTAATAATTATAAATTAAAAATTGAGACCTTCCATTGGAATCTTTATTTTAGCAATTATAAGTTAAACATTGAGGTCTTATTTTATGTCTAATGGTTTGGCATTTTAATAGTCCTTTTTGGTTCATTTTATCAGTACCCTGTTTATTTCTTTAATTTCATTAAATATACTTTTAAAAAATTTTTGCTGGTATCTTTGAATACGAAATCAGCGATGACATGTTACCTCCCACTGTTACTAGTTCTTGCTTGTGATACCTGTTTTCCGTGTGTGTGTGTGTGTGTGTGTGTGTGTGTGTTGCTCGGCATTAAACTCAAGGCCTCAGGAATGCTAAGCATGTGATCTACCACTGAGCTGCACCCTTAGCCCAGTATTTTTTAAATATTTTGGCTGTGGAATTAGAACCGGGGATGTGCATCTGCAGCCATTCTGTGAAGTTTGTATTGCACATTTGCCTTCACTGGTTATCTGTCTGGGCTTTATGATTTAAACGGAGCTCGTGCCCTGAGTTGTTTCCGATCAGACCTCCCAGTGGTGTGAATTCATGCTGCAGTTTGAGTGAGGACAAATGATTCCTCACACTTCTCAGGGTAGAGTGTTTTGTCCCTCACTCAATGCCATAGTCCACCTTGCCCATTTGCCTCCTGTGTGGATGTGTTAGGGCGAACACACGTAGAACACAGATGTTTTCTTGCTGATTTCACCCAAAAGGTGCAGCATTTTCTGACTTCTCATGTGGGTAGGCCCCAGGTTTTGTGTCTTAATCCCTAAGGCCCACAGCTTCACAAATCAATGCTCAGTGTCCCAAAGAGAAGAGTTATTTCTGTATTTGGCTTATCTTTCTAGGTTCCAGGTTTTGCTTGGTTTTGGCATTTGACACATTCTTATTTTGATGGTAAATAAAAAACAAAGCTCAAAAGACAAAAGCAAAAAGAAAAACACCACCTTTTGGTATTTTGTCCAGCACTGTGAGCGTTCTTCCTGCTCCTTGTGTGAAGAGGTAGTCAGTGCTTCTGCTCTGTCGCAGTACCTGAGATGCAAAGTCTTGCGATAGATTTAATTAAACATTTTCTGTGTGTAAGGCATTATTAAGACCACGAGTGAACCCAAAGAACAGCTGATATCCAACCTCAGAAAACTGAGGCAGCTGCAGAAGAGTGCCAGCAAGTCTGACGGTAACATCTGAAGTGGACACAAGTGAATATGGTCACCCGAGGGATTTGGCGGAGAAGCAGGGTGCTATTTGTCTCCTCCAGAGAAGAACCTGAAGGAAATGACCGTGAAGCATGCAGAACAGCTGCACAAACAGAAGAGCAAGAGGAGGGCAATCTGGAGAGAGAAGTGTTTGGGTGTGGAATGTTCTCTGAAGACCTATTTGCTGAAGGTTTATTCCCCAGGGTGGTACTGTTGGGAGTTGGCAGAATCTTAAAGAAATGGAATCCAATGGAACAGAATTAGGTCACTGGAGGGATGTCCTTGCAGGCACCACTGTAGCCATGGGCCCTTCCTGTCTCTGTCTCTCTCTTGAATTCCAACCTTGAGGCGAATGCTATCTTATGCTACCACTGTTATATGTGGCCTCAACACGCCCCCAAAATAAAGCAACGAACCTGAACTGGAACCTCTGAAGCTGTGATCCAAAATAAACCTTCCTTCTTTCAAATTGATTATCTCAGATATTTTGTTATAGTAGCAGAACACTAACACAACATTCTTTATTTGGGAAGTGACAAAATTGAAGACATTCAGAGGAAAAATTCATAAAAATCTTGATTATAATAATATGATAGTCCAAAAATCTACAATATTTCTAAAATGTGAAATTGCTGACAGCTGACTTAAATGATGCCTCAAGTGGAAATTTCCGTATGTGACTTCATGTAATAGATCACCATTAAATGCAGATGCACTAAAACTATTGTATAAAGTTGTCTTCAGACCATATGAACAAGGTGTATGGGATACATCAATGAATTTGGTGTTTAAACGTCTATCTCCCCAATATATTTCATTATGAATATGCCAATGCTTTAAGGTCTGAAACAATCCAAAATCTGAAACACTTCTTCTCCCAAACCTTTCAAATAAAGAGCAAATTGTGGCTCATTAGTGGTAGATGCCAAAATCAGCAGCTCAGCGGAAGTCTTCAGTATAAGGAAGAGTGGGATCAAGAGTCCTGAGTCTCTCACTGCCTGTGAGATTTGGACCGGAAAAGCCAAGGGCAAGATGGCAGGGCTGACAGCACTCCCTGGTGGCTCACTGAGGAAACGCACCCAGCAGGGGCCTCGTGAGGATTGGTGTGCAGATGGAGTAAAACCCTGGATTACTTATACAGCGGCCAGCAGCAGATTTCGGCTTCAGGAGCCGGATGCCATCTTCTCATGGGTGATTAGGCCAAGGTTTGCACATCCGTGAGCAGCGTCCGGCTGGGAGAGCAGTCTCGGCCCCCTGTATGGGTCAGGCGCTCCTCCAGGGACCCCGTTCCACCTCCTTAAGATCAGGCAAGTGTTAGCTTTTAGGCATTTCCAGGGCTTTTGTTTCTGTAATAAATTTGGGAATCTATCTATCTATCTATAGATATCTGAATCTACAGATTATATCTTAAAATATGGGTCCAGAACCCATCTGCATAGCTCATTCACCTATGTCCCTTTGCACTGGCTGCTTCTGAGTGAGAGGGCAGGAGGCGGGAGCAAGAGGGTTAACCCTCATTGCTATGGTGGCAGACCCCTGTGAGAACTGTCCGTCCCTAAAGACAAGGCAGAAGTGTCTTGAAGTGCGAATCAAGTGACCCTGCTCTGGATGAGGGTGCTGCAGTCTGAATGTCTGTGGTTACAGTCACACGTTAAACGCTCCCAGTGTGAGGCTGTAGAGAGGCGGGGCTTTGAGGGGTGATTCGGTGATGTGGGCAGAGTTCTCAGGGAACCAAAGCGTGCCCTGGTGAAAGACTGCAGAGCGCTGCGCTCCTTCCACCACAGGAGGGCGCAGCAGCAAGACAGCTGAGGAGGAAGCCGGTCTTCACCAGGCGCCAAATCCACCTCAGTCTTGCGCTTCCAGGCTTCAGGGCTCGGAGAACTAAGTGTGTGCTGTTTAAACTCCCTAGTGTAGTGATGGTGAAACTTCTAGAGAATGGTACCAAGCTGCAACTCAAAACCTACTTATTTTTCGCAAAGTGCTAACGCTGCAATGAAGCCTTAACACCGAGTTTTAGTTCAGAAAACAACAGCAACAACAACAACAACAACAACAAAACAAAACAAAACAGCTCTTTCATTGACATCTATTGTCTGAAAAGAAAAGCACAGCAGCCCACACGCCGTAGGTTCCCTCCGTGGACCCCAGTGTGTGGTCTGTTACAGTATCCCAAGCCCACATGGGAGGAGACTGCTCCGTGGGTCTCCACCTGCTGGGCCCCTAACCGTGAGCACACAGGTCTAGGCGCGCAGGCCAGAGACGGGGAGGGCTTCAGGGGTCCAGGTTTCCAAGATCTCCCTCGCCTCACGCCACTATATTTCTCAGGACACTGGGCCAGAGGGTGATGTGGAAAACCCAGGGAGCTCTGAAAATGACTGTTCAGATGATTCCCGGAAAGGTGAAAGGGCATGAAATCACAAGTGGCCTGTCTGTGGACGGCGCTATGAGACTTAATAAGGTGTCTGAACAGGGAGGGTTGGGGCGAAGCGCGTCTTTCACTTCTGCAGACTTCCTGTGAGCAATTTGAAATGAATCTTTCAGAGCTGGTTCCTTTGTCCCAGTGAGGAATAACAGGAAATTCTATGTGATATAAGCCACACCCTTTCTGCAAAACTACAGGATCTCTCAGAGGCAGAGAGGGTGGGAATACAAGATCCTCGAGCACCCCGTTCCATTTGATCTGGGCCAGCCCTGGGGTGCTGGCAGTGCCATCCTCACCTGGCAGACGAGGACTCCAGTACAGGCAGAGGTGGGCCTGAGTGCCCCGCCTACCAGGGTCAGAGCCCCAAGCTCTTCCCCTTCCCACTTCATCACCTGGCCTCCCTCCCAAGGGATCTACAGAGCAGACCTGGCTTTGGACAGACCATTGACCCCTGCCCTTGTTTGTGAATCTTTGCTTTTAAGGTGCAAGGAACGCTCAAAACGAATAAATAATTGCCCATTCCTCTGTTTTCCAAAAGCAACTTTTCTTGAAGCTCTTTGGGCACATACTGAAATATGGATATTTGATTTGTAGAGCATTGTCCTTGGAAAGGAGGGAAGGAGACTGAAAATTCTGAATGAAAATAAACTAATATATATATATATATATAAAATCACTTTAATTGGCCCTTTTTATTTGGAGACTTTCTTAAGTTATGGATGTGTCATTTGGGAGCCCAGGAAAAATTTCCTGACTTGGTTCCTGCAAGCGTATGAGACATCTTTCACCAAGAGTAAGAATACAATGTGAACATTAAGGAATTTGCTGTTAGCTGGTTGTAGTAGCCACACTCTGTCTCAGCATGTGCCCGCAGGCTTAGGTAGTCCCAGGTAGTGGTACCCTACATTTGCTTATTTATTTTGTGGAATGAGAAGGTGCATCTTAAAGGAAGGTGTCTTTATTTTTTTCCAGAGATTCAGAAGATCAATAAAACTAAACTATGTCTTACTTATTTGTTGTTCTTTTCTTTTTTTTTTTCTTTTCTTTTCTCCTTTCACTTTTTTGTGGTGTTGGGAATTGAATCCAGGACCTAGCCATTTTTTTCCTACATTCCTAGCCATTTTTTTCATGTTTTAAGACAGGATCTGCTAAACCACCGAATTGCTCAGGATGGCCTCAAACCTGTGGTACTGAGGTCTAAACCTTGCAGAATGTTGGAATTATAACTGTGCATTACTGTACCCAGCTTGTTTTTAATTTATAATACCTTGCTTTTTCTGTATTCTGCATTTTCACTTTAATTGGAAAGCACAAGTACTTCCATCCAGCTACTTTATTAGATAGGTTGCTGTGCGTTCACTAGGGCTAAAGGAGCGCTCAGCCTTTGCTGGTGAGGAAGAGAGTTCGCCATTATCTAATGCTGACTGGAAATAACTACATAGAATGCTGTGTTAAGCCGGTCTTTTAATCGTCATAGTATACCTATGAGCAGAAAAGAGTGAGGGATCTCCACCGTGTCTGTGCTTGGATTGCTTTGTTCATGTCCCATCTACCAAAGAAAATCACAAGGCTGGGGTCCAGATTTTCTAGATCAAAGAATCAAAGAGATGGTACAAAGACTACAGCTACAGATAGGGTAAAGATATGCTTGCGTACTAGTCCTTGGTTGAGTACATGTATTGTCAATATCTTCTAACTTGCTACCTACCTTGGAGCCAGCCAGCTATGGACTGAACCTCTACACACTGTGAGTGAGTGGAACACGTGTGACTACAAACAACATGACATTTCTGACCACTCTGAAGGTGGTTTGTTCACTTGGTTGCTGTGCTGTACACCTTTGTCTCTGTCCTAAACTCCTATAAAGGTTGTTCAGTCATCTGCTAGTTGGTTTTCTTTTTGTTTTGTTTTAGATATCTGTAGGGGAAGTGAAGGCTGGGAGTTTCCTACTACACCTCTTCGCTCATACATTGAAAACACTGCGATATTAAAATATTAGGGTTTAAAAGAAGTTAATTTTCATCAAATGACAAATTAATAACTTTGAATTTTCTGTAAATGTTTTGGTTATTTCATGTAACTAGAATAAAAATATTATTTTTGACTCAAGTAGGGAATTGAAAAATAGGGTGAATGAAAAAAAGAACTTGAGTAAAGTTAAAAAGTTACAGTTCTGGTAGAGTCAGAAATACCACCACAAATCTATAGTAGTAATATGTTATGGAGGTTTACATTCTAAGAGCAATGGGATGTGTCTTATAGCTTGGATGTCTTGTAGGCTATATGATCTTGGTTTGTGCAAGTTCGTTGTAAACTCTCTTGGTGCTGTTTCCCTCAGAATGTATCCCTGTTAATTGATATGAATATATTTGTCTTTCTAGGATGCAGCTGAATTATTTTCAAAGTAATTGTACACTTTCAAAAACTACATCAGAAATACTTAAGCATGTTGATTTTTTCACAACTTCACGCAAGCATTTAGTGTTGCAAAATTTATTTTTTACTATTTTTCCTGCTATCTTTTGAGTAAATTTTGGTGTATGGTGTGGAGTAAATGTTGATTAAGTTTTTAAGTATGGATACATAGTTGCTCTAATATTATAGCACCTTTCTAGAAAACCCATAGATCCTATGTGTGTGCCTTTATACTTGCACTTTTTTAAAAATCATATTCATGGTGTTGGTTATTCTTGCATCAATACCACATTGCCATGTTATTTTAACTGTACAGGACACTTTGTTTTTAACGAGTATTTCACCGCTTTCTTTTTCTTTTTTTCCAATTTTCTTCTGTCATAATTTACCTTTCCATAAAAATTTTACGATCAGCTTCTCAATTTATATAGAAAAGCCTATAAAGATTTTGATTGGAATTTCACTGGATCTATGTGAATTTGTGGAAAATTGACAACTTAATAATATTCAGTATTTTAACTCATGGCCATGTCATGCCTCTTTGTTGTTATTTTAGGTCTCTTTTTACTATCCCTTAGCAATATTGTGTTTTTTCTTTATTTTTTTATTTTAAAGAGAATAAAACAAAAGAGGACAGAACAAAGCAGATACAAACAAAGCAGACAAACAAAGCAGAACAACATAAGCAACACAGCACTTTACAACAAGACAACTGGATATTAACAGTAGCTATCACAGTATCTCTTTCTTTGCTATAGTTGAGCATGGCTTCAAATACAATAATATCAAACATAACAATATATTATAAAACCATTCAAAAGAATGAAAGAATTACAGGGCATTCTGAACTGAGTAACAGAAAATGATCAATGGCTACTATAATATCTCATTTTTCATAAAAAATTTGTTTATAGTATCACATATATCGAAATCCCAATAAGATACAACATTGTGTATTTTTTTATTCTAGACCTCTTAGAATTCTTTTATTAATACATTCTTCAGTACTTCATGATTTTGAGTTGAATGTAAATAGCATTGTTTGAAGTTTCATTTCTCATGGTGTGACAGTCATGGTTCAGTCAGAGAAGCAGAGCTACTGTATAGAAAGTAATATAGGATGAAGGACTAATTATACTTATTTTATTTGTGCAATTAAGGGAGGTCATTAAGCTGCCTGTCTGGCTGTGGGGTTTTTCTGATACACAGCCTCAGATCTACAGGGCTAGTGGTTAGGAAAAATGGAAATGAAATGGGAGAGACTAAGGACAAACCGGAATGTGTGGTGACAAAATGGAAGTGTGTTGGCCTTAGCACTTCTGCTAATGACTGAATTGTGTCCCCACAAAAATTTATATGTGGTATCCTGTGACAGTTAAGGTGGACTGCCAACTTTACTAGCTTGGGAGTTGCCCAGGGGATTGTAGGAGAACGCTTTCAGGTAGGTTAGGGAAGTATGGCCTTGGCATCTGTATCTGGCCCCTTTATCCTTCCCTTTTAGTGTTTCTTTTCTGCTCTGCATCTTGGTCACCATGAGCTAAGCAACTTTGTTCCACCAAGCCCTTCCTCAATTATATTCCTGCCTCATAATTAGTCAACCATGGAATGAATCCCCTGAAACTCTAATCCAAATTAAACCTCTCCTCCTTTACATTGTAGGTTCAGTGTTGTATGTCTCAGTGTCAGGAAAACTAACTAATCTGGAAAATTGTTACCGGTGAAATGGAGTTGGAGACATGACTCTACTTAATAGTGTTGTTTATAAACCTTTGGAATGAGTTTGCAGGAGGAATTTGGAGAGGTTTGGAGAATGTGGGCTAGAGAAGTCTTAGAATGATGTAAGCAGAATTTGCTGGGTGATTCTAATTGCACCACAATTCAACTTGGTAGCAATGTTGCCAGTATAGGCAAGGCTCAGGAGGTTTGAGATGTAATCAAAGAAATTGAACTAGAATCCATTTTGTTGCATTCTGGCCAAGAACTTGTCTATATTTTGTCTATGTCCTGAGACTTTGTGTCAGAGCAAATTTAATCAGTGGGGGAAATTTCAAGACAGCTCAATGTTCAGGTTGTGACATGGGTACTGCTGGCTAGTTTCAGCCATATTACAGTGTGAATCATGAATGCAGAGGAGAAGCATGTGAAAAATTTAGAGCTTGGCCAGAAAGGAGGTGCCCATAAAGTTGGGGCCAAATATGGGGTGGTTTCTGTAAAGCTCACTGATACTAAAAAGAAATTAAGTACTTTATACAGGAACAAGAAAAAAAGATGCTTTGAAGGCATCTCAGAGATGAGTAACTCCCCAACTATCACAGACTCAAGAGTGCAAAAATCTAAATGTTTCATATGGGTTAAGGGACCTTGGGTCCTCTGCTGGAGGAAAGCCTCCTACAGAAGTGATTACAAAAGCTAGAGATGGTCCAGGTCCAGCTGCTACTCCCTTCAATTAGGTAGGCTGGCAGCCAGATGCATAGTGAGTGTGAGATCAAACAACCTCAATTCACTGTGGGTGAGAAAGTCGCATGCTTTCACTACCATCTTTACAGTATCATACAAAATTCTTGTGTGTGTATCTTAACCAGCCTTATGTGAGTTAGCACAGAACAAAGACAACAAAGACAAAGATGGAAATGCTACTTAGGTTTTTATATTGACCATTTGTTCTGTGGCTTTTGTAAATTGATGTATTTTAATTTTTGTTGATTCTTTTTTTTTAATTTTAAAGAGGATAAAACCAAGAAGAATAAAACAAATCAAAATAAACCAATATAAGTGATACAGAACTTCAAAACCTTACAAAATCAACAATAGCTACAGTAATGCTTTTGGTCATCTTCAATATAGCTGCAGATATTTTCAAGCATAGTAAAAAGCAAACAGAACAGAATAGAGTAGAAACAATAGAAACAAAACAATGAATGCAATAGAGGACTTCAAGCCAATAGCAAACGCAAAATAGCTACCATATGTCTTGCTATCTTTTAAATAGCTCTCCTGCCATCAGATTTAACACAATTGAATGAAACATAAGAGAGTAAAATCTATCCCAACAAAACAATGAAAATGATCTGGTTTCCAGGTGAGGATTGCTTCCTGGTGAGGTCTTGTTTTCTCCTCTGCGGTCCACGGATGGTGCTGACTCACTGAAAGAGGCTTGGGTCTGGTTGTCCCCACTCTGGCAGTGGTTTTGGTTGATTCTTTTGGATTTTCATTTACACAGACATTTTGACTGCTAATAAATAAAGTTCAACTCTTTCCAATCAGTGGGGCCTTTGTTGGTTTTCCTTGCAGCATCCCACAGTGTAGAACCTTTTGTACAGAGTCAAATGACAGTGGTGGGGACAGACGTGCATATTTGTTACTAACATTAAAGGGACTTCATCCAGACTTTCACTATCAAATGCAATGCAGGCTGGTATAGATGTCCTTTATGTGATTAAGAAATTGCTTTTCCACTTTACTTTGATTATGTATTCATCATGAAAACTTACTTAATTTCATCAAGTGCTTTTTAATATGAAAATGGTAATAGTTTTTCTAATTCCTTCTGCTACTGTGAGGAATAACATTGATTAATTTTAACATGCTAAATAAGTTTTTATAGTTCTTACATTCATGGGATAATTTAAAAATAATGGTATTAAATGACCCTTTTTATGTATTGTTGGAGTTATCTGTTATTTTGGTAAGGATTTTCACATTTATGCTTGGCACTACTCCACATTTTTGGTACTGGTAGTATAATTATTATGCCAACTTTTGTGGATTCGTGCTGGCCTCATAGATGTGGGAAGGAAGTATTCTTTGCTCCTTCACTGTCTGGAAGGGTCTGCATGAAATTGATGATATTTCTTCCTTATATGCTTGATCTTATTTACCAATGAAATTATCTGAGGCAAGCATGGTGGCGTAAACCTGTAATCCCTGAACTCTAGGAC
The DNA here is from genome assembly GCA_004027295.1 of Dolichotis patagonum. Taxonomy (NCBI): domain Eukaryota; kingdom Metazoa; phylum Chordata; class Mammalia; order Rodentia; family Caviidae; genus Dolichotis; species Dolichotis patagonum. The sequence continues at coordinate 169,883 of PVJX010000441.1, read as the reverse complement.
GCTGAGGCAAAGAAGAACAATTTCAAGCATGGAGCACAGCTTAGCAGCTGAGTGAGACCCTGTAAAAAAAATAGGAGAACAAGCAGCGTTTCCTGAGATCCATACCATTTTGGAACTCAGGGCACTGGGAAAGCGAGCAACCAGCCTGCCGCCCTGGTAAGCAGTTGTGATCTGGCAAGCTGCGGCCACCCCAGGGCCAGAACAAGCAGTGTCTCCTGAGATCTGCGCCATGTTGGAACTTGGGGCACTGGGAAAGCGAGCAACCAACCTACCACCCTGGTAAGTGGCTGTGAGTCTACTGGCAAGTGGACTGAGACTCAAACATCCCCCGCTCACATTAGGAAGTGGGAGCAGAGATCTGAGCATCTCTTGGGAGGTTGACCATATGTAATATAGCAAATAAGGGAGATTTCCTTCTACCATCTCTTTGAAGGCAAATATTTTTATTACTGTTTTGCTTTTTCCTGATTAATGGTATTGCTCTATTCAATATTCTGTTTTGATAAGTTCTTTAATATTCTGTATTTCCTTTGATTTTTGCTATACCTGATTGAAAGAACAACTATTGTGAACATAATGAGATATAACCTGGTACTGTTATCCTGGTAATGTGCTGTGAAGTTCTGTATCAATTTCACTACACTGTCTCAATTGGCTTTATTTCATCCTGTTCTGTTGTGTTTTACTACCTTCAAATTAATAAAAAATTTTAAAAAACCCAATAGAACATGAGAAAACAAGGTAACAAAATACCTCCAAAAACTCCCAACTACACCAAAGCTGATCCATGGGGCATGGATGAGGAGAAATTCAAAAACAAGACAGCAGAATTATATAAGGTGATTAAAAAGGAAATAACAACAACAAAACAGATCAGTAAGGCACTGAGCAAGCTGAAACATGCTATAACTAAACAGATAATGGACTTAAAAAGCAAAAGGAGGAAAAGAAAGTACTCTAAAGGATATAACTGCATGTATGTTTAAGTGTGTGGGATTGATAACCGTATTACTAAGTTTTTGTTGGATCGTTGAACAGAGCTGTTTGCAGCCTCACTGTTTGAATTTACACTTTGTATGCTTTAATTTTGTAACTTGAACAACTACTTCTAAGAGGACAATATGTGATTTATCAACTAGTTATTTCTTACTGTTTTTTTTGAAATTCTGTATTATTTCTGCCTTTTTTCTGTTTTGTTTCTTTTTCTCTTTAAATAAAATTTTAAAAAAAAGTACTTCGCGGCCCTGAAGCAAGGCCAGCAGATTGCTGTAGCTGCTTGTTTCAAACAGGAGCCTAAAGAGAATTCTTTCTGTGGTCTGTTGGCCATTTCAGAACTTTGGAAATGAAATGGTCAATTCATCAGAAAGAAATAGCAGGTGAGTATGGTGGACTTTGTGGGGCCTGCAGGGGAGGGATCCTGGCGCCTCGGGACCTGCACCATGCGGTTGACTCGGGGTGCCGGGAGAACAAGGAGCTCCTCCCCTCTCTGGTGGGCGGCTGTGATCCTGCGGCATGCGGGCTGAGAATCAGACATCTCCTGTCGTCCTGTTTGCTGTCCCATCTCCCCCTCCCCCTTCCCCCTGCCTAGCAAGTGGGAGCCAGTGAACTACACATCTTGTGAAAAGATTGGCTATGTTATTTAGTTATGAGCTCCCTATATGCAAAGATAAGGACAACCATTTGGAAGAAAACAAGAGACAATCTGACAGATAGTGAAGATCTCTGGTTATCTAGCTTTGACATTTATGCTTTCTTATGTCCCGTTCTGTTTTGTTGTGTTTAATTTTACTCCCTTAAAAAAAAAAAAAAAATATATATATATATATATATGTACTTCATATATATATAGCTCAATGTAATTTCCTGGGTTTTACTTCTAGTACTACAAAAATAAAAATCATCTGGTTATGGAATTCTGATGATAATTCTTAATATATTTGTCTATGTCTTAATAAGTTTTTAATAAGTATTTAAATATAATAATTTGTTCTGTGATATGTAAGATATATATATTTTTCAAAACTTAGCTATCAGTTTTATTTGAAAATATATAAATATTTGACATGTACAACTTAAGATAGTTGGAGTTGTGAAATCCCACACAGAACTGACACAACAGAGAAATCCACAGCAAGTTAACCATTCAGACTGCCAATTCCATCCACTAATTTAACACTATGGTATTTGGGAAAAATAAACGATTTAATATTATCAACAATGTGACTAGGATGCGGGGAAAAAGGAACACCTCTCCACTGTTGGTGGGAGTGCAGACTGGTGCAACCACTATGGAAATCAGTATGGAGATTCTTCAAAAAACTAGGATTGGAACTTCCATGCAATCCAGCTATTCCCCTCCTGGGTTTTTTCCCATAAAAATTGAAAAGGTCATGTCACAGAGATATATATGCACCCATGTTCATAGCAGTACAATTTGTGATAGATAAATCTTGGAAACAACCAAAATATCCATCAACTGCAGAATGGATGAAAAAATGTATTTTTATACAATGGAATATTACTCAGCTATAAAAAGGATGCTCTTGAGGCCTTTATAGGTAAATGGAGGCAATTTGAAACTATCTTCATTAGTGAAATAAACAAAACTCACATTATTAAATATTACATTGTCTCTCTAGTATAAAAAATAATAAAAAATTGACAGAATAATAGGATCCTAAAAGTATAATAGATATGGTGAAAGTGAAAGGGAAGGAAAGTGTTCTAAAGGGTGTAACAGTAGGTATAGTGTGTAAGATAGATGACCATATTACTGAATTTCTGTTGGAACATTGAACAGAAGGATTTGAACTCTCAATGTTTGAGTGTCTAGCCACTATTTATGCTTTGATTTTGTGACATTGGCAACTATTTTTTAAGACAACAATGAGTAATGTATGAACTAGCGACTCTATGATGATAATTTTTTTAAAATTCAGTATTGTTCTACCCTTCTTTTCTGTTTTTCTATTTCCTTTAATTTCCTTTTCTTTCTTTGAAAAAAAGAGAACAATATGCAATATAACAACCATTGTTAAATTTCTTTCACTCTGTTTTGAAAACCTATATTGTTATGGTTTTGAATTTACAGTTGTTGTTTACGTCTTTGCTTTTTGTTTTTCTTTCCTGACTTTTCTCTTGTTAAAATAAAATAAAAATAAAAAAATATTATCAACAATGAAAAAATATCAGTCATTTGCAACATGCTGCTTAATTAGAATAACCAGTGCATGGGTTACTGAAACAAAGAACTCCAAAGCAAATTTAGAGCTTGCCGAAAACAAAAGCAAAATCAAGGCACCAAATTGATGCACATACTCTACCTCTGAGAAAAAATACTCTTCTTGTAACTTTAACTCACAGCCAAAGATCCTCATGTTTTGCAGAGGGATCAGGCCTGGCCCTGTGACTTCAGACCCTCAGGGCCTGGGTTTGGCTGTCTGGAAGGAAAGCTCCCAGGCTGAGAAGGAACGGAACTCAAAGTGGGGATGACTTCTCAAGGGCAAGGGACAGTGAGGAAACTGTTTCAGGAGGAGCAGACTTACATATTAGAATTATAGGAATAAAAAGGAAAAATTTAAACTTAAAACATGTGTTACAAAATACATGAATTACTGCTATATGTTGAGTTGCAATTTCTATAATAACACAGTGGTGACACCAAACAACTTTAAATGTCCAGCTCATTCCCTGGGTCACTGCTGCGCGGCCATCACTGCCAGCGCTCTAGCCCTCCTTTCCTTCCTTTACCAGAGGCGGGACTTCCAGGCCAAGATACATTTTTTTAAAAATGACAAACTTATTTGAATAAAGTTCACTATATTATTACTTCATTATGTTTTTAATTGTTCAACATATGTACTGATACCCTCTTCTTTTTCACTCCTGAAATTTGCATTGTGTTTTCCCTTATGTGTCCTCTGGATAATCCTTCTAAGTGTTTTATCAATTGTATTTATTATTTTTAAATAAATCTTTAAATTATATTCATTTTTCCTATTATCTCATTTTTTATTATAAAGAGGAAAAATAAAAAAACAAACAAAAAAGAAACAAACAACAACTACAAAAGCAAAAATTTAAAACAATAACGACATAAGCTTTCAAAACCAGATGATAGCAATTTTTTGTTTTGTTTTGGTACCGGGGAACGAACTCATGACCTAGCACTTGCCAGGCAGGCACTCATGTCACTGAGCTAAATCCCTGGCCCCCAGATGATAGCAATTTAACAATGGTTGTTATATTGCATATTGTTATCTTAAAAAGAATTGCTTAGTTTACCAGATATAGATATGCAAAACTAATCAAACTATACAAGTATTAATTGTTCTTTTCCATGAACTAATAGAATTAGTAGTATAATCATCTTAGCTATCATATATATATATATATATATATATACATATATATACACAAATTTATATCTTTTCTTTTCCCTATCTTCTTTACTCCTTTCCCCTATCTCAGTTGTTTTCCCCCTTTGAGTAGTTTCTTACTCCTTCACTCTATCGATTGTAGATCTTAGATCTTATCTAATCTTTCAGTTTCTTATACTAGTATGGTATTTACACACATAAGTCTGAGTTATTCCACTTATGAGTACGGTCTCAAGTTGCACTCATTTACCCATAAAATTACTCTAGTCAATTCTATACACCTGAATATGCCATTGTATAAAAATATCCCATCTTTTTTTTATCCATTCCTCAGTTGATAGGTGCTTGAGTTGTTTCCAAGATTTGGCTATTATAAATTGTTCTGCTATAAACATGGATGCACCTATATTTCTGTGTTATAATGTTTTTCGTTCTTCTGGTAAAATGGCCAGAAGAGGGACAGCTGGGTCAAATGAGGTCTCTTATCCTAGCTTTTTGAGGAACCTCCACACTGATTTCCAGTGGTTGTACCAGTCTATACTCCCACTAACAGTGCAGACGACTTCCTTTTTCCCCACAGCCTCTCCAGCGTTTGTTATTGGTTGATTTCTTCATCTTGGTAATTATTTCTGCAGTGAGATGGAATCTCAGTGGTGTTTTAATTTGCATTTCTCTAAGGACCAATGATGCTGAATTTTTTTTATCTATGTATTTGCCATTTGTATTTCTTCATCTGAGAATTATGTATTCACGTCAGATGCCCATTTTTTGATTAGATCTTTGAATTTGGGGGTCTGATTTTTTTCAATTCTTTAAACATTCTTGATGGAAGTCTTTTATCTGAGGCACTGTTGGCAAAAATTTTTCCCCAATCTGATTTTTTTTTCACTCCATTGGTGATTCCTTTTTTTTAATTTAGAGAAAAAATCAAAACAGAAAAAAGCGTAGAAATAATGCAGAATTTCAAAAAAATAACAGTAAGAAATCACTATTTGATAAATTACATATTGTTATCCTAGAAGTAGTTGTTCAAAGTACAAAATCAAAGCATAAAAAATGAACAGGCAATTAAATACTGACAGTACAAACTATTCTGTTTGATGAACTAACAAAACTTGGTAGTATGGTTATCTATCTTGCACACTTAAACATACATACAGGTAAACACATATAACTGTATGTATGGTGATTTCTTTTGATGCCCAGAAACTTTTTAATAAGGTGAAATTCTAGTTGCTGATTCTTTGAAGTACTTCCTCTTTGGTTTGGTTTTTGTTCGTGAACTCTCTGGCTACCCCTATGTCTTTGAGATTTCTATCTACTTTGTCTTCCAGCATTTAGTATTTCTGTTTTAATATTTAGATCCTTGATCCACTTTGACTTTAGTTTAGTGCATGGGGATAGGCATGGGTCTAGTTTTAATCTTTGGCATGTGTAGAGCCAGTTTTTCCAGCACCATTTATTATAGAGGCTTTTTTTCCAGTGGAAAGGTTTGTCCCCTTTATCAAAGATAAGGTGGCTGAGTGTGTTTGTAGTTGTGTCTATATCTTCTCTTCTGTTCTATTGATCCTCAAGTCTGGTTTTTTTTTGCCAGTACCATGCTGATTTTATTACAGTAGCTATATACTATGATTTCAAGTTGGGGATGTGATGTCTCCTGCCTAACCTTTGCTGCCCAAGATTGCCTTTACTATTCTAGATCTCTTCTGGTTCCAGATGAATTTTAGGAATGATTTCTCTATATCTGTGAGGTATGCTAATGGTGTTTGGATCAAGATTGCATTAAATCTATCTAACAATTTTGGGAGTATGGACATTTCACAATGCTGGCTCTTCCTATCCATGATCAGGGGATATCTTTCCTGTTTCTAAGATCTTTGATCTCCCTTTTCAGAGTACTATAATTTTCAATATATAGATCTTTTACTTCCTTTGTTAGATTTATTCCTAAGTATTTCATCTTTTTGAATGCTATTCTGAAAGGTGTTGTTTCCCTAATTTCATTCTCAGTGACTTTGCTTTTTGTATACAGGAATGCTTTTGAGTTTTGAGTGTTGACTTTACATCCAGCTACACTGCTGAATTTGCTTATTAAATCTAGTAGATTTTTGGTGGAGTTTTGGGGGGGTATTCTATGTAGAATATCATGTCATCAGCAAATAATGGTAATTTAGCTTCTTCTTTTCCTATCTTTATTCTTTTCATATTTCTTTCTTATCTAATTGCTCTCGCTAATGTTTTCAGAACTACATTGAGTAGGAGTGGTGATAGTGGACATCTTAATCTTGTTCCTGATTGGAGGCTGAAAGCTTTCAGTTTTTGGCCATTTAGTATAATGTTAGCTGTTGGTTTGTCATAGGTGGCTCTTATCAGATTGAGGTAGAGACCATTTATTCCAATTTTTTTGTAGGCTTTTTAAAAATCATGGATGAGTGTTGGATTTTATCAAGGGCTTTTTCTGTGTCTATTGAGATGACCATCTGATTTTTGTCTTTGGCTCTGTTAATATAGTGTATTGCATTTATTGGTTTATGTATGTTGAACCAACTCTGCATTCCTGGGATGAATGTTACTTGGTCATGATGTATAATATTCTTGATGATTTGCTGCATCCTGTTTGCTATATTTTATTGAGGATTTTTGCATCTATGTTCATTAGAGAGATTAGCCAATAGTTCTCTTTTCTGGTTGGATCTTTTTCTAGTTTTGATATCAAGAATGAGTTAGAAAGAATACCTTCCTTTTCAGTTTCATTGAAGAGTTTGAAGAATATCAGTGTTAAATCTTTTCTAAATGTCTTGTAGAATTCAGCTGTGAATCCATCAGGACCTGGGCTTTTCTTTGTTGGTAAATTTTTAATTACATTTTCAATTTCACTAATTGGTAATGGGTTATTCAGAAGTTTTACATGTTCTTAATTCAGGTTTGGTAGTTCATATATTTCTAGCAATCTGCCTATTTCTTCTGCATTTTCCATCATATGCAAGTACAGATTTCACAAGGATTAATGATCTGAATTTCTTCAGGATCTGTGGTACTTTTACTGTTTCATTTCTTAGTTTCCTCAATGCATGACTTTGAGTTTTTCTTTCCTTTTTTTGGATAAGGTTCACTAGGGTTTATCAATTTTGTTTGTTCTTTCAAAGAACCAACTCTTTAATTCATTAATTCTTTATATTGTTTTTTTTATTCTCAATTGAGTTAGTTTCTATTCTTCTCTTTATAATTTCCTCCTGTCTATGGGCTTTGGACTTGATTTGCTCTTCTTTTTCTAGAAGCTTTAGGTGTAGCATTAGATTGTTTATTTGTGCTTGCTCTGTTTTCCTGATGTGAGAATTCATCGCTATAAATTTCCCCCTTACAATTGCTTTTGTTGCATCCCACAGATTTTGGTATGTTATGTTTGCATTTTTTTTACTGTAAATATTGTTTAATTTTTTCCTCAATTTCATCTGTGACCCATTGATTGTTCAGAAGGATGTTATTAAATTTCCATATGTTTATGTAATTTTTGCTGTTTCTTTTGTCATTTATTTCCAATTTCATTATACATTTATTTTGGTTATGACTGGTTGGTGTTCTATATGCCTCACTTATCTGTACATCAGACTCTGTTCCCATGATTGGGAAATTTTCTGCTATTACTTCTGCAAGTAATTTTTAATGTCATTTGTGTTGACCCCTGCTTCTTCATTAACATCCATAAGGATCAGCTAGTATATATGGCATAATTTTAATTCTTTTGCACTTACTTAAGCATGTTTTGTGGGCTAGTATATGGTCTGTGATAGAAATGACCCGTGTGCAGTTGAGAAGAATGTGTTTTCTGATGTCGTTGGGTGGAACACTCTGTAATCAGCTACTAAATCCATTTGTTCACATATTTGATTTAGTTTGTTCTTTGCTGATTTTTTGCCTAGTAGATCTATCCCTTTGTGATAGTGGGGTATTAAGGTGCCCTGTTATAACTGTGTAATTGCTTATTTAATTTTTCATGTCTATTAATATTTGTCATATATAGTTGGGTGTACCCATAATTGGTGTGTATATATTTATGACTGTTATTTCTTCCTCTTGAATTTTCCCTCTAACAAGTATGTAGTGACCTTCTTTATATCTTTTGATCATTTTTGGTTTGAAGTTCACAGTGTCTGCAAACAGAATAACTACCCCTGCTTTTTCCTGTGGTCCTGTTGCAAGAAGTATGGTTTTCCATCCTTTGACTTTCAGTCTATGAGTTTTGTGTATACAGCATATTGTTGGGTCTTGTTTCTTGATCCATTTTGCCTGTCTGTTTCTTTTGATTGGTGAATTGAGATCATTTATGTTGATGGATATAATTGATATGTATTGGCTTATCTTTATTGTGTTATTTTCCTGTTGTTGGTTCTCTGTTTTATCCTCTGTTTAATTACTTTCCCAGCCTGGTAGTTTATTTCTAATGTTGTTCTTGGAATTGTGGGTATTTTTATCGCTACTTAGAATATCTTTCAGCACTCTTTGTAGGGTTGAATTTGTGCTCATGAATTTCTTCAATTGTTCCTTGCCATGAAAGCGTCTTATTTCTTTATTAATTTAAAAAGATAGTTTTGCAGGGTAGATCAATCTAGGTTGAAGATTGTTTTCTTTCAGTGCTTGAAATATTTTATTCCAAGCTCTTCTTGATTTGAAGATTCATGTTGAGAATTCAGCTATGATTCTAATGAGTTTTCTTTCATAGGTGATCTGTTTCTTTTCTCTAGAAGCTTTTAATATTCTGGTATTTTGCTGAATGCCTAGGATCTTGATTATTATGTGTCTGAGTATAGATTTATTTTGGTTATGACTGCTGGTATTCTATATGCCTCACTTATCTGTACATCAGACTCTGTTCCCATGATTGGGAAATTTTCTGCTATTACTTCTGCAAATAGTTTTTAATGTCATTTGTGTTGACCCCTGCTTCTTCATTGACACCCATATGTATTGTATTATTTTTCTTTACATCATCTTTGTGGACCTTCACTATTTTTAAAAGATCTTTTCCTTCATGTTCACTAGCCTTGATCGTGTCTTCAAGGTCTGAAAGTCTAATTTCAGCTTCATTCTAGTGGTTTTTCTAGCTTTCAGTGGAATTTTTAGTTTCCTGAATATCTGTTTGAATCCGTTTCATGCATTCTAATCCTTTCCTATATTGTTCATTCAAGGTTCTCATCATTTATCTGCACTCCTCTTTTTTTTTATCTAAATCTTCTTTAGCAGCATTGAGTAATTCTTTCACTGTTCCATTTCTTTTCTTATCTGAGAGAATATTTCCGGTGTGAATTCCTTTATAGCCTAATAGATTTGTTTCTTTATTTCATGTGCTATCTTTTCAGAGATTTCAGGTGTGTGTCTTCCAATGTATTCTATTTCAGTGTCTCCTGTACTTGTTCTGGGAGGGCTGGAGGTCTGAGATTACATTTTGCTTTTTTGTTTTGTCATTTTCTCCTGTTGGTTTGAGTTTTGGTCTTTTTAGTATCACTAGTTTGGCCTACATCTGGTTTTCACTGTTATCAGGATCCTATTGGGAGGCTGGATTTCTTCAGTTGCCAGTCCTGAGTTAAGGGCACCATCACCAGCATTGTCACATCCCTGCTGGGGTTAGTGGTGGAGGGTGGGACCTCTTGTGTGATTGCAAGTCTGCTGAGTTCACCTGGGTGGGCCATTATCTCATTTTTATCTCATATTTCTTTATTTTATCCTTATTTACTCCTTTCTAATTTGTTTAATTTACTATTATTCTTCAGTAGTTATAATATTAGATTTTAGATTTTTGGCACTAAATTTTTTAATGAAAGCATTTAAAATATAATTTTTGTCATTAAAAATTACTTCATCAAATATTCTAATTTTCCTTCCTTTCAGAAATCCAGTTATATGTGTTGGGCTACTTGATGTTGTCTCACGATTCTGAAGGTTTTATTTATTTTTGTTAATTTTTGAGTCTCTCTTTTGAAAACATTAAGCAGTCTATAAAAATTTATCTTTGAATTTGTTTCTCTTCTTTTGCCTCCAATGTGCTAAGCTCAGCCAATAATCTTTCAGTAGCTCTAAAATTTCTATGTGGTTTTGTGCTTTAGTTTCTATTTTTCTGTTGAGATTCCATATCCATTTACTCATTGTGCCCAACTATTTCTTTAAATTCCTGTGTAACGTTATACTAGATGAGTTCGGTATTAACCTTTTTATGAATTTCATTACCTTTTTCAACTTGGGATCTCAAATCATATTTTTCTGTTAGCTATGTGTGCTATATGATGTTTTGATAACATTGTCTCCCCCCTGCATGTTTTCCTAATATATACTTACATAAAATAAAATTAATCTTCTTTTAAAAATATGCAATCCTATGAGGTTTGGCAAAGGCATGTGGCTATGTAATAATAATGACATCAAGAGGGAAGATTCTAACATCCCAAATTCTCTGAGTCTTTCTTTCTTTCTTTCTTTCTTTCTTTCTTTCTTTCTTTCTTTCTTTCTTTCTTTCTTTCTGTTTGACTGTCTTTCTTTCTTTCTTCCTTTCTTCTTTCTTTTTTTGTCTTTTTGAGGCAGAGTATCATTATGGAGTTCAGCCTAGCCTTGAACTCACTTTGCAGCCCAGGCTGGCCTCAAACTTGGAGTGATCCTCCTGTCTCAGCCTCCCAAGTCCTGGGTTTACAGGCATGTGCCCCCACACCTGGCTTCTCTGACACTTTCTAAATAACTCCAGCCTGTGGAAGCCACTGCTGTGTTCACCATTCTATAACTTTACCTTTACCCCAGTGTTACATGAGTGGAATCATATAGCCTGATGCTTTTGGCAAACTAAGATGCATTTGAAATTCATCCATGCTGTCACATGTATCAGTAGTTTACTCCATTTTATTGCTGAGTAGTAATTTAGTGTATGGATGTACCTCATTTGACTTGCCTTGAAATTAGGAGGAATTTGGGGTATACTACTTCTGAGGGATTAACAATAAAATTTCTATAAATTTGAATGTGCAGATTTTTGTATAAGTTTGCATTCACTATGGTAAATATCAAGAGCAGATTTGATGGATTATGTAGTAGATCTACACTAATATTTAAGTAAAAGAGACACATTTCTAAAAATGTCTCTATTTTGCACCCCCAACAAAGTGTAAATGTTATATCAGTTCCACATCATTAGCCATACACAGTGCCAGCTGTTTCTAAACAGGTGCAGGTAGGAGTTCATTGTGGTTTTAATTTCTTTTACTCTAATAACAATACAGTGAACACATTTTCATGTAACTATTTTGCTATCCATGTTTTCTTTGTTGTAGTGTCTATTAGTTTCAGTTGTTCATTTAAAAATCAGTGATTTATTTTTATACTTGTGAGTTTTGAAAGTTATTTATATTCTAAGCCTCTTTCTAGATATGGACGTTGCCAAAATTTTCTCACAGTCTGTGGCTTCTCTTTTTATTTTATTAGGTGCAGATGAAGCCCGACTGATCAATCTAATTGGTTGAAGAAAGTACAAATACTTGTTACTGCATACATATATTGAATTGTTTAGTATTCAGTATTAAAAAGACTATTCTTTTTTTCATAGAGGTTTATCACAGTATTGTAAAAACTCAACCAGGTATGTGTAGGTCTAATTATGGATTCTTTATTCTGTGTAATTGGCCTATGCATCTACTCATTTTTTAATTTTCCCTTGTTCTCATTAATATAGTATTATTGTAAGTCTTGTATCAGGTATTAATAGACTTGAGAACTGGTTTTATTTGTACAGATTATTTCAGTTCCTTTGCTTTTTTATGCATGTTTTAGATTTACTTTTTCTATTTCTTAAAAAGCCTGCTGGTATTTTTATTGGAATTTGGTTGTGTACATTGTTCAGTTTGGAAAAAGTTGATAACATAATTAAGTCTTCCAGTTCGCACACAAGGCATATATGACCATTTAATTAGATTAACTTTGATTTACCAGTATTTTATAGTTTTTGGCATAAAGGCTTGCACATTTTTGTTAATTTATATACCTAAATATTTTATATTTTTGATGGTATTGTAAATCCCACCAAATCTTCTTTGAGGGTACATAGAAAAATTACAGCTATTTAAAATATTGATCTTTTGTTCAGAAACCTAATTAATTTCACTTGTGATTTCTAGTAGTTGTTTTGGTGAATTCTTTGCCATTTTATATGTACATGATGATTTGCAAGTAGAGGAAGTTTTAATTCTTCCTTTATGAATTTATGCCATTTATTTATTTTCATTCCATATTATACTGGATAGGACACTAACTATGATGGTGAACACGAATGATAAGAGTGTGTATATATTGTCAACTTGCTCATGACATTAGTCATTAGTGGGGAAGCCTTCAGTCCATCGTGTTTTGCCAATAAAAAAGAGCAGACACTTCAACAAGGGCTGACTACAGTGCTATGAAACATGAACAGGAACATTATATTATCTTTGTGATAGTCTGTGGAATAGAAGAAGTCCCAGATTCAAGGCATACTTAAGAAGGAGAGGATTAAACAAAGGCATTAATAGTAGGAGGAGTGGCTCATGGGGCCAGCTGGAAGTCTGCCTGCAGTGATACGGCAATGGTTGCTTTGGCGTTTATAGTTAGCATCTTTTACTTAGCATTGGTTACCCACTATCGCTATTATACCACTTCACATACAGTGCGAGACATCTGTCATTTATACTTTTGTATTGCCCTTCTTGGTATTGTGCTTTATCATATATTTTATTTCTGGATATTTTATAAGTTGCAGGATATAGTGACATTACATTTGCTTTAAATAATCAATTATATTTTAAAGGTAACTTTAAAGTGAGAAAAGTATCTGAAAAGTATCATATTTTAAGCACACACAGTTATCACTTCTGGAGCTGATCATTCTTTCACATAGATCAAGTTTTCTACTTGGTATAATTTTACAACTTCTATGCCTGACACAAATGTTTAAATCTCAAGAAGACTAATAATGGATTTTTTTGGTTTCTGTAGAAATCTTTATTTCAAGTTTTTTGTGGTACCAGGGATTGAACGCAAGGTCTTGTACCAAGTTATATCTTCGTTTTCAGTCCTTTATAATTTTTAATTTTGAGACAGGGTCTTGCTAGTTACTCAGAAATCTTCCTGCCTCAAACTCCTGAGTAGCTGGGAGTCCAGGTTTTCATTCCTATGGCTGGCTTACTTCAGCTTTTAAAAGTTCTTTCCATGAGTTTTACATAGTAAAGTATGTACTGCTACCCACTGTCTTAGAGTGATTTAGAGATACACTTTTGCTGTCTGCCGGTGGGTGTTGTCCAATAGGACACTCCTGCCATTCTTATCTTCGTATGTAATGTGACCTTTTGTTGGGTGAAGAAATAGATTTTTCTCTATTACTGGTTTTATAATTTTTAAATGTGCCACTCTAGTATAGATCTCTTAACATATCTTTTATATCTAGATGACTTTTATGTATGTTTCATGTCTCTGTATAATATGGTCATGTTTTCTGTTCCTTGTTAAACACATTGGAACCTAGTATAATAAATGACTCCATGTCCTTACCTGTTAATTATATTTTCTCTGTCACTTCTGCATATATTTCATTTATGGAATTTTTTCTCCCATTAATGTCAACCTTAATGTAACAAGTTGTTCTTTCTAATAGCTATTCTCAACGGTATTGTTATAGGATAATTAGACCGTAATGCTATCGGTACTCTAATAGAGCACTGGGAATTCAAGAGACATGAAGATGATCCATCACGAGGGTCAGGAAATGTGTCCCAGAGGAGGTTAACACATGAACCAAGTATTGACAAAGGAAAAAAAAGCAGCTCATTTGGAAGAAAACTTTGCTGAGGGAACCTCAGGGGACTTGCTGTGGCTGGACAGGGGCCAGGAAATAGAGATGACAGTGGCCTGGCTTGTGGACCAGACTGTGAGAGGAGCTGAGTGCTTCACTCAGGAACTTGCACTTTACTGACTATGGAAACACTGGAAGGCTTTTTCTAAATTCTAGTAACCCTTGCTAGCATAAGAATACAGCATTTGAAACATGCGCAAGTGTAAGTTCAGAGGCATTAAGTGCTCTCATGTTGTTCTGCAACCATCAGTGTGTACCTCTCCAGAACCCGCTCCTTTCCCAGCCTAAGACTCTTGTCCTTCCCCATTAACCTTGTCTCCCTTCCCTTCCTATCCCCCTCTCTCCCCTTTTCCTTTCTTCATTACTATTCTCTTTTCTGTTTATTCTCATATCTTACATGATCCAATCAAGGTCCCTGACTTTAAATAGCATCCACCTCATGAAACATGACTCTGTCACGATAGCCTAGACTCTGCCGTGCCAAAAAACAATTTCAACTTTTGTTGGTTTAGATACTGTGGTGGATTAACTAATGGGCAACTTGTAACACCCAGCTGAACTGAATCAGCGTGGTGCTGGGGATGGAGGGCCCACCGGAGGGTTACTGCCAACAGCTTACAAGAACTGGAGTGGAAGGTGCTGTGCTGTTCAACTTCCTGGAGAATCTTGTTGGGCTGGTTTTTCTGTCGTGAACTTGGATGTTCTCATTTTTTGGAGGGACTCAGGTCCTCGCAGTCACTGAGGATGGCTGTGTTTCTCTTCAGGGGAGCTCTGGTCCTTTCCTTAGCATCACTTTCTGGCTCCAGTGCAGATCCCACAGATCCTTCATTCCTCTAGTGAAGACTTTCTAGCTTCCACCGCTGACCTTCGGGCCTTCCCAGTGCAGATCCTTGATACAGACTTGCACGAGACATTGTCGTGGGCTCTAGGTCTTGAGCTGGACTCTTGGAGGCCATTGCCATGGGCTCTAGATCTTCCACTGGACTTGTGCAGGACATTGCTGTGGGATTCAGGCCCTCAGATTCTTTGGGTCTCTGGTATGTGGACAGATCTCTCAAACTCTTCTGCATTTGACTTTTTGGGTGAATATTAAAAAATAATACTGTAAGTTATGTGCCCTATATTAAATCTGTTCCCTTGCAAACCATGACTACAACAGAAACCTGAGGCTATTTTTCACTCATGTTGCATGTCCAAATATTGGCGGGTGATTTTCCTCACTGTAGTCATTCCAGTTGTAGGCATCACCCTGGCTGAAGCTCGCATTTTCACAGCAGCTGTAGATGCTAATGGGAATTGCACAATGACTCCTTCAAGAAGTTCATTGCTGCAAATGAGATTGGTGCTGTTATGATCCCATTTTCCAGATGTGACACTGGAGCAACAACAGCTCTAATGAAAGTTTTACAGCTGGCTGTGAATATGGAATTACTTTACTATTACTGGCTTATCCAAAAGTTCTCTGATATTGGAGGATTTACCTAAATCAATATTGTACCCAAAATAAGACAATGCATGGAACCCTAGTCTGCTTGGCATCAAAACCCACATCTCTCATCATGTTTCTCATCAGTCCTTGGCAGTCTTATTCCCACGTATGGAAGAATCTCCTGAATGTCAGGTTTACTAGAGGAAGTAAAGTTAGTAATAGCTAACAAGTATTTCATGTCTGGCAGGGATGAACTCATTTATTCTTTGTAAATGAGTGAGTACAGAGAACTGTAAGGCAGTGTAGATGTTATTCTTCCCATTTTAGAATGAAGAGCTGAGAGCATAAGAACTAAGTTCTCAGGTCACACAACAAACGGAGATGGAGTTGGGGGTTTGCTCCCCTGTATCACTCTGAATTTATTACATAAGTTGTTATAATTCAGCCATATATGTTTTGTCAACCCGCTACACACTGGTTGTTGAGGTCATACCCTTGTGTACTTGAGAGTTGGAGCATAAGGTGGGTGCATCTCTCAGGCTTGGCAGGCACTCATTTGCTGGGATGCCTCCTAAAATGTATCCCCAGCGTTTTAGCATACTGCAGCCTTCAGAAACTCCTGCTTTCCACTTTAATCTCTACTCTCTGCTGTGGTATCCAATTTTTGGTCCTTCTATAGTAGAAACTTCTTTCTGCTCTTTTACCACTGCTATTGTCCAATTCCTATCTTGTGACTTCCCTACTGGAATCACCTATGATAAGAACACAGCACACATTTTGGAGTCTGACTCCAAATTTTAATTCTGTCACTTACTGAGTCAGCAAGCTAGTATGTGATATTTCAATTTTTTAGCCTCAGTTTCCACACCTGTATGATGGGGTGATCATTCCTAGCTTGCTGTATGGTAAGAGCATTCAGAGCATGAAAAAAGCAACACTTTTTAATAGGCATGGCAGATTAACAAACGGAAGCATGATGTTTGTCTTAGTCCACTGCCTGTTAACCAACTTCTAGCTTGGTAATGCACATGTATAGATAAACACATCGGCAGGCCTCACACACTTCCTATAACGTTGCATAGTCATATGTGACAACACCTTGATGAATAAGCAAATGGCCCTTCTTTACCCACAACCTAACTGTTGCCCATGAGCTCCTTCTTGGTCTGGTAGTGGAAAAATTTAATCCTGTCAATAAAAACAAAATCTAAATTCCTCCTGATTTGATTAGTATTCTTCTGCTTCAAAATGTATTTCTTTAAGCTGGTTGGATTCTTAGCATTTCCTTTCCTTCTCCTTCCCTCCTCCAAGGTAGGGATTTTGTATGGAGCAAGCTGGCTGTGTCTGCTGGGAGAAAAGCATATATTTCCTCCAGGTTCTCATGGTTTTCTCTTTGTACTGTAACTTGGTACTGACCTTACTGTGAGTACCTGTTATTGCTTGATGGTGCGTTGAAGGAGCTGACACCAGCTTTTCTTGGCTGGTGAGATCATGAAGTTTTTCCTCATGTGATGCTCACACTGGTCTCCCCTGCTTGACCTAACGTTAGCATTCTCAGTGTGGTGGCACTTCTGGGATGTGTCTAGGAGTCCTTTTCGTACTCCTTCATCGCATATAAGCCAACCAATATCATTAAGCCTTACCTACCAACAGAGCTACATAAATTGCCACTTATCACACGATGGGGTAATTCCGTTGTGATCAGGGGGAAGAAAACAGAAAAAGGAGTTGTTTAGGGAGTTCTTGTTTTCAGATGGGCGTGGGTTAAAAGAGTTTGAGAACTTGGACTTATTTTTAAAAGGATTATTGAGAGAACCCCGCGAAACTCTTTTCAAACAAAGAGATTCTAAAAATAATAAAGGCCTTTTATCCAATGGGGTCATATAAATTTTTAATTCCTTTTGGAATAAAGTAAGCTTGTGCATTTCTAGCTCTTTTTAATCTGTCACTCACTTATCATCTGTCAAGGGGCTGCTAGTGAAAAGCAAATTACATAATGAGTGAATGGAAGCTATTTTTTCTGCTGCAAGTGTTCCTTAAATGGCATATTGTTGATCTGGTTTTTGATGTATGGGGTTCTGCTTTTTTGTGGCTGTCAAATTTATCTTGGAAGGCTCTGTAATTTCTCAGTGAGGATCAGAGAAACTTTTCAGCTTAATAAAGTACAGGATACTCTTCTGGTTCTCAAAGTACATGTATTTGAGAATCAGTGAGATTTACTGGTGTTTCATTAATAATTATTGCTTGAGGATGGATGATAATAATCATGATAATAACACATGTGTCTGATTTTTTGCTTTAGAAGTGTGGAGAGGGACATGGACATTTCATGCAACAGTCTTGTGTCTGGATAGACTATACATATACTGAAAAAAAGCAAGCACTGTTGCCTCCTTGTCAGTATCAGGTGGGCTGGTCAATGCAGGTCACATGCCACACTGACTCATTAATCTCTCTAATTATTATGCCTCAATATCCTGCCCCAATTCATCAGTTTGTCTAGTTAGTGGTAGCTGAAACAGGAACATGTGCCACCTTTTGAACTGCATCCTTTCCAAAGAATTTATGTCAGTTGTCCTTAGCAGTAGGCAGCATCAACTCTTCATTAATAATAAAGGGCTTTTTAGCTTTAGCTTTGCAGTTAGTCACTAAGAATTGTGTTCTTCATGCAGAAGCATTTGATGAAGTGATGCCCTTGAATAATTATTCCTGTTTTTCATGTTTACTGTGCTCTTTTGAAAAACTATAAAGGCTTTTTATTAATGCAGGAGTTTGGTCTCTCTGGAAAGAATCACTTTTAAAAGTTTCATGGCTTCACTGTACAAGCCAGTTATCATACATAATACAAAGCAGGCTTGGAGAATGTGAATTACCTGTTACAGTGAACCCGTAATAGTTTTGTCTGTTTGAGACAGAGTTTTGCAATTCAGGTTGGTTTGTAGCCCTTTGTAGCCCAGGCTGGCCTTGAACTCACATCAATCCTCCTGTCTCAGCCTTCCAGCTGCTAGGATTACAGGGCTGCTCTCCCAGGCCCAGCATGTAATTTAAGTAGTATTCTTGGTATTTTCCACTGCAGCTTTCTTTTGTTGATAGTGTTCTAGTCTGCTGCTGTTACATCATTGATTCTTTCCTCTTTTTCCAAGAAGTTACCCAGGGATGTTTATTTTTTCTCATTTTGGTTAGGATTAGCTTTTGGACTTACAAGCTGTGATTGAGACAAGTGTACAGTGCAGGAAAGCAGCACAGACACGAGTGGTGAAAGACAAACTGGGTGGGCCATGTGTAGATAAAAAACTATCTGATTCTGGTGAAACCTGCCACAAAATTCACTCAGGAGACTGAGGCCAGCTTGGGCCACATAGTAAGTTCAAGACCAGTCTGAATCACTGGAGATATAGCTCAGTGTAAGGGCACTGGGCTCAATCCTTAGTCTTAAAAAAGTAAAAAAAAAAAAAAAAAAAGGAAGAAAATTTGTCTACATTTTGCCCGTGTCCTGAGGATTTGCTGAAGACTGAGATCAAGGGGTACAGATTAATTGATCTGAAGAGGGAAATTTCATAACAATCTAATGTTAAGTCTGTAGCCTGGGTACTTGTGGTTGATTTAAACCAGATTTTTAGTGACAATCAGGGGTGAAGACAGAGCAGAAAAAAATTGAAAAAATTAAATTTTTGTCAAGGAGAAACCATCTATAAAGTTGGGAACGGAGGTGGTATGGCTACCAAAGATATTAGCATCATTAAAATGTTACTTTTGCAGAAAAAAGAAGGAAGATACCTGAAGGATATCTCAGCAAGATCCTACTAATTTCAGGCTAAAGTGTGCAAAAATGTAATCTTTTTTGTGAGAAGAGAGTTCCTGAGCCCTCTACTCAACAATGGTTTCCTAGGGAATTGATTCTCTGAGATTTATTTCACTCTGTTTAACTGTCCATGCATCCAGAGTCCTCCACAGCCATGTCCCAAGAAGCTTGAACAATTACTTCTTCTGGCCAGAGACCTTTATGTTGGTTACATGATGCTGTTTTTTATTTGTTTTGTTTTTGTATTTGCACACAGAATACAAGTGTTGTGGGATCAGGGACTCTTCTGTCCATATTTCAAAAGAAAGCCTGGGTGGCTAGGCAAGGAACTCATCACAGAGTAGTGCATAAAACTGTGGAGATGAAAGTGTAGGTACAGTGGAGTCCCCAGGATGTTGGAGATGGTGGGAGTATGGACAGTCTGTCAAGGAAAGCTGCAGACCATGAGTAGAGCCAGCCCCAAGGAGAAGCTTTGTGGGCTGCAACATGTGAGATCATAAAGTGGGTCCTCCCAAATCCTTTGGAACTGATGATTTACAACTGTGTGCCTCAGATGTCAGATATGGAGATATAAGGCTTAATATTCCCCCTTTTGTATTTTGGTCTTGCTTTTGTCTGATTCTTTTCTATTCATTAGTTCTTCCCTTTTGGAATGGGATTGTTTATTCCATGTCACTGTACCTTGGGATTATGTAAATTTTTTTTGATTTTATCAAAAGTTCACAGTTAAGAGTTTGCCTTGAGTTTCAGAACAGATTTGGACTTAGTCTTTTGAAAAGTGCTAAAGATGTTGGTCCTTTGGGGAAGGGACTATTGGATTTATTTGTGTGCATGATAGTTGTATTACTTTAGGTGGAATTATAAACTTGATATTGGCTTTATTTGGAGATTAGATACTATTTCAAAGTGTGTTTGCAAGGTATAATATATTTTCCTTTTACTTTGTATTTTTAAAAAATGTTATAATTTCAGAAGAAGTTCTATTTTTATCTTCCTCCACACTCTTCTGTCCATCCTTAGAGGTTCCATTCTCAAGTTGGTCTGCAATCCTATTTGAATGCTGTTAATTTTTTCTACCTGTGTATGTACATATCCATCAAGGACAATCCTATGCTGCCTTTGTCACGTTGACAATAACTTCCACCTTTTTTATGCATCTTAACTGAGTGAGCCAAATTCTATTTTTTTCTGAAGACTTTCTTCTGATAATTCACTATGCTGTTTTCTGCTATGGACTTGTTGCACAACTGGAATCTTTTACTGGTTTTTGGGCTAGGTCCATGATTATTTCATCTTATGTTTTCCTTTAGCTTGAGTTTTGTCTTTTTTAAGAGGGATAAATTTTGGGGGCCTGTCTATGTGTGTCAATATCTTTATTTTGCCAATTTGGTCAGTAATTTGGCTCATGGCTTTGGATCAACTTTAGGATTGAAGTCATTTCCCTTAGAATTTGATCCTTTCTTGTCACTGAATGTTATATATATGTTTCTAAGGAAAATATGCTATCAGTCTGCTTCCCAGGAACCTTTAAGGAACTTTTTCTCTCAAAGCTTCCATTTTCTATTACTCTTTATATTCTGAAATGTGTATTGGAGCAGGAGTTATTTTCAGCTTATTCTACTCAGTTTCCAATAACTGAGCACAGTTCGATGACTATTGCCTTATAGAACTCTAGGGAGTCATTTTTCCATCATCTTCTTAATGCTTTATTCTAGTTTTCCTGGGGCAACTGTGTGGAACTCTATGTCTTTTTTTGTTTCATCTTCTTTAATTTCACCACCTTAAAAATAAAATCTCTGCAACATTATTTTCTAGGTATTCCATTTGAGCATTTTGGGGCATTTTCCTTCTTTTCCCAACAGTTTGTTTTTATCCTGCTTATTCTCTTTTCTTCTTTTAAAAAAATAATGCTCATTTATTTTTGAAATTTAAATCTCATAGTTATAAAAATTTGAAACTTTTGAGTTGTCTGTCCACTGAAGGTTGCAAGGGGGGTTCCTTGCTGAACTCGGTTCAAGGCCAGTGGAGACCACCACTCACTGCAGTCTTTGCTCTGCTCCAGCACCTGAAGTGTGGCTGCAGTGGGATGGGTTTTACGTGTGGCTCCTACAGCTGCAGTGGAACAGCCCATTTCAGCTGTGCATTCACTGTTTCTGTCATGGTGTTAAATGCAATTCTCAATATTCCCTGGCTCCATTTCATTCCTCTTGTTTTGGTCTCAATTCTGTTTTCCAAATCTGTTAACTTTCAGCCTTTTTCTTCTCTAAGAAGAATTCTGAACAGTACTTCCCATCACTCAAATAGTGTTAATGAACTTTCATTTATCTTATATTGTCCTCCAGAAATGTATTAGGTACTATTTGACCACTGATAGATGCTTTTCAATATTTCTGTGACATGGTGTAGATTCACTCCTCTTATGGTTCTGTTATCTTTCTGTGGCCCTAGGAGAGAACAGAAGGCCAATGTGTATACTCAGCCAGTCCACTGCGGTGTGAAGTCTCATCCTAAAATACATTGCTCTCTGTGTTGTAACACATAAGGGAGACGGAGGTCAGTGAATGGAAGGAAAAAGGTAGAAAATGACTTGAAACCTGGACCTTGAAAGCTTATTTGTAGATCCTGCCACAGCCATGGTGGAACTCAGGAGCCTGCACAAAGAAGCAATTCGCCCGCCATCTTGGTAAGCACCACCTTAGGGGTGTGATCCAGGAGGAGAACCAGAGAAAGGCCCCCAGAGATCCAGCCACAGCCATGGCGGAACCCAGGACCCTGAACAAAGAAGCAATTCACCTGCCCACTTGGTAAGTGCCTTCCTCCGGCATGAGCCAGGAGGAGACCCTATAGTGTCTCTTGAACCTACCAGTGCACGGGCTTGGAATCAAACATCCCAACCCCCTCCAAAAAATCCCCCCCCCCATTAGCAACTAGGGACACCAGTCTGAGCATTTCTTAGCAGGATAACTGTATGCAACATAGCAACTATAGGGGGTCTCCTCTGTCTTCTCTTTGAAAGCAAGTGTTGTTTTCAGTTTTATTTCATTATGATTATTTGTTTTGCTCTATTCAATATTCTCTTTTAATTGATTTTATAATGTTCTGTCTTTAGTTTGATTATGCTATACTTAATTGACTAGACAACTATTGTGAAGATAATGAGATATAGGATGGTATCTATTACTGTTATCCTGGTAACCTGCTGTGAAGGTCTGTATCAAATTCACTGCACTGTCTCAACTGGCTTTGTCCTGTCTTGTTCTGTTGCATTTCTACTACCTTAAAAAAAACCCAGAATAATATAAGGTTATTGAAAAGGAAATAACAACAAAACAGATCAGTAAGGTACTGAGCAAGCTGAAACATGATATTACTAAACAGATAATGGACTTAAAAAGCAAAAGGAGGAAAAGAAAGTGCTCTAAAGGATATAGCTGCATGTATGTTTAAGTGTGTAGGATTGATAACCGTATTACTAAGTTTTTGTTGGATCATTAAACAGAACTGTTCGCAGCTTCACTGTTTGCATGTCCACTTTGTATGCTTTAATTTTGTAACATGAACAACTATTTCTAAGAGGACAATATGTAATTTATCAACTAGTGATTTCTTACTTTTCTAAATAATTCTGTATTATTTCCACCCTTTTTTCTGTTTTTTTTCTCTTTAAATAAAATCTAAAAAAAAATAAAAAGAGAAAGCTTATTTGTGTTATAAAGGACAAGGGCAGGTAGAGATGGGAGTTATCTGAGACCCTTCCGGGGCTACATGAAAAACAGAGAAGCACCAGCACAAGCTTGTTAGAACAGTGAGTGGTTCTAAACAGACATCAGTGATCTTGCTCCCCACACACTGCTCCCCATTCCTGGTATTGTACCTTCATATTGGTGAGGTATTTGTTCTAGGGTCCCCAAGAACACCCACATCTTCAGGTCTTATATAACATGCATCATATTTTCATACTTCCTATGCATACCACATGCTTGATATTATCTCTGGATTATCATAATACTAATATAATGTAGATTTTATGGAAGTAGTTGTTAACTACAGTTCAGGGAATAATGGCAACAACAGAAGTATGTACATGTTCAGTATAGACACCGTATTTTTTTCCTAGATATTTTCAACTCATCGTTGTTTGAATCCAAAGATGTGAAACCTACAGATAGAGAGGGAGAAATAGACTGCATTTCTTACTTATTTTTACCTCAGAGTAGGTACAGCCTTGTCAAAGGATGCCTCATGCAGAAGGAACAAAGATTCACTCCTCTGGAAATGCTGCTCTTGCAGTAATGACTATTATTGATTACCTAAGACTTTCAGATATTTTATGACAAGTATTGAACACATCTGTGTGGTAGACATGGTTATTACCTTTTTTTATGTACCAAGTACCTGAGTCCAAAAACATTGAGGTAAAGCACAATGGGAAGAGACAATGTTTACATTAATGCTTGGCTTCCCTTCCAATGTCTTCTCTGTTGCGCTGCACCACCATTCACACTAAGTGGTTTTTGGTTTTTCGTTTTCTGCGTAGGATAGGACGGGGTTCTACCATAAGGAGATGTGGAAAGCCACCAGCAAGCCCAGCAGGCTCAGTCGTAAGATGCCAGCAAGTGGCATCTGATCCAGAAAAAGCTCAGTCTGCAAGTAATGTCTCCTACAGTGTTGTGGAGCGAACATGATATAGCGTCTCCTGGGGACGTGTTTTTGAAATCAGCACCAGTGTGATCTGTAGTCTCATCCTTGGTTCTTTACTACCAAGAAGGGGGCTGCTGATCACATTGGTATGTGAAGCAAAAGAAAAAGGAAATGATGCATGAAAATCCCAGAGAGACATACAGCACTGACTAGGCTCGGCCCCTGTACTTTAGAGAAAATGATACCCACTTTCTCTGTACATGCAGCTCCATTGCATTGTGTGTCCACATGAGTGGCAGGTAATTCACTAGTTGAATGTTTTTTGAGCCTCAGCTTTATGCCAGCACTGTCCTAGGCACCAACGGTCGATAGTAACCAAAACGAGCAAAAATTCTTGCCCTCATAGAGACTGTTGAACAAGTAATAATACAAATGCCACAAAAGAAAGGTGGATTATATAGGGTGCCACAAAAGAAAGGGTGACTTATTACATAAAAGACTAAAAACAGTTGATGTTAAGGTACAATGAGCAAAGAGAAAACACAAATGCTAATCTATATTTTAAAAAGATTTATATAAAAAATAACATTTTTGGCCAAGTTATTTCATAGTAAACCTGTGTAAAAGCGGATACTATCAGTACAGCACCTTGTAAATGAATGGGGTAATGGATGGTTGTATGTGCAGCCTGACCAAGACGTGGGGGGATAATGCCTCAGGTCCCCCAAGTCTCAGCATGTGTATAATCATTTGGGGCATGTCCCCACTTTGTGCCATTTTGCAAATTCTACATAGGATACCAAAGTCTATAATTTTTTTTTTTAATCGGTACCAGGGACTGAACTCAAGACCATGCGCTTGCAAGGCAGGCGCTTATATTGCTGAGCTAAATCCCCAGCCCCAAGGTCTATAAATTGATAACATGATAAATCATGTAAAGTGTGCATATATATAATGAATAAATAATTTAAATAATTTTCAGAGAAAATAGTATGGCTTGGAAATGGTCTAGAAGCACGCTCAACATTACTAGTAATTAGAGAAATGCAAATAAAAGTATTTCTTTATCTGTTCCTTCTGCCAAAGAATATCACTCAGTCCTGGCAGTGTTGGAATAATGGGCACATTTACAATTTCTTGATGGAAATGTGAGTTTCATATTTCTGGAAAACAATGTGATACGATGCATTAAAATTAACAATATACTACTGTGTCTATATGTCTTCTGAGTGCCCCATGTGCTTCTAGGTGGGGCTTTGGGGAGGTGATTGGATCATGGGGGTGCTACATTCACCAGTGCGTTAGTCACTTCCTCATTCCAGAGACACATGACTGACTGACACTCATATTTCCGTCCATAGTGGACTGACTCCGAGGCAGCACAGCACACACAAGGCTATTGCAGAGGAACAGCTGCTCACATCATGGTAGCCAAGGAGCAGAGAAAGTGCAGAGAGAAACTAGTGAGGAAGGTACACCTTCCCAGGAACTGCCTTCAGTGACCACCTCTGGCCCCATCTCTTCACTGTACAATCAGAGCACCCTTATTTTTACTGGGAGAGAACTGGAAATAATCTAAATGCCCACTTAATAAGACTCTACAATAAATAATACACCACATACTGAAATCCTGTACGGTTATGAAAAATCATGACTTGAGTACAAGAAGTCAACAAGAAGCTTGAGTTTCTCCCTCCTGCCCTGTAAATGACCAGCTGATCCGGAGAAACACAGGCTATGGTGACGGCTAATGAGTTTTACTTTGTTTTATCTTGTTTGATTTTTTTGTATCTGATGGCATGGGCAGCTATTTTGAAGATAACAGGGTATATTATGGTAGCCATTTTGCATTTAATAATATCTTGTTTTGAAGTGCTGTATTGCACTCATTGTTTTGTTTTTATTGGTTCTATTCTGTTTTGGTTTTGTTTGACTTTTACTATATCTGAAGGTATGGGCAGCTATTCTGAAGACAACAAGAGGCATTATGGTAGTCATTATTGATTTCTTATTGTCTTGTTTTGAAATCCTGGGTCACACTGTCTTGTTTTGATTGGCTTTATTCTGTTTTATTTTGCTTGGTTATATATTCTCTAAAAAATCATATCCTTTTGACACTGGAGGCAAAGAGTGCCAAGAGAAAAAAGTAAAGTATGAACCTCTAACTTGTTCAACTTCCAAATGTTGTACATGTGCATGTTCACTGCTGGGCCTCAGAAGGGCCCCACAAAGTTAAGGAAGATAGTCTCTACCTGTCTGGGTTACTTTTCTCTCATTGTTGAGACAAAACACCTGACACTCAAAAGGAAAGAAAGCTTACAGTTTTTGGAGATTTCAGTCCATACTCAGCTGGCTCCAAGGCAGGGTGGCATGGCTAAGGGGCAGTTTTCCTGGTGGCTGCAAGCAACAACAGTGAAAAGGGCAAAAACAGGAAATTATGCCTTCTTCCTTCCCTTAGATTGTATGCCAGCTACCCACCCCTGGGAGGGTGCAGTACTCACACTGCCCATCCCAGTGTTGGACAATGAACCAGTCACAAACGCTAGACTCAGCTGCCTCCATGACTGCATGAGGCTCGGGAGGCCATCCAAACACAAACCATAACTCTTCCTGTCCCTCATCACCCTGAAAACTCAGTGAGGGCGGGACCTGCCTTGATGAATGTCTGTGGGGCTGGATTCACCCCTGGGAAGAGGGGGGTTTGTGGAAGTTAAATCCAAAGCACAGCTAATTCGTCTTTGAAAAGAAAAAAAAAAGAAAAACAAAACAAGACAAAAACCCAAACTCTGAACTAGATGCTTGGCATAGCCACATAATCATGTTCACAGGTGAAAAGCGCAAGCCTGCTTTCCAAACCATCGATGGTATCGAGAAGAGAGGCTGCCCTGCCTCTTGCAACCTGGACCTCTCTCCACATTTTCCCCCAATTCCAAAAGCAAGTCCAACTGCTGAGGGGCAGCTCATCAGACCCCAGTCTCCCTGAGTCTGTCCTGACAGGGTAGGATGCAGCTTGACCAGGCTTGTGACATGTATGTGAGGAGATCTTTCATAGTCTCCTTTCCTTTGTGTTCTTTTCTATTCAATTAATAGAAATTTTGCAGCCTGTCTGTAAATATAACATGCTGTGTACATAATTTTTATGCTGCCACAAACTTTTCATAAATAAAATAGGCTATCATTAGGGGCTTACATTGTTCACATTATCTTTCTTTACAACAAAGAAAGTTGCAGTGAATATCTTTAAGTAAAAGAATGTTTATATTTGACAATTTTCTATTATAAGAGACAGAATTAGTGCACTACATCAAGGCTCATTTTAGTTCTTATCTACCTGTTTTTGACTAATATGCTGGAGACTAGAAGCCATGCTCAAAAGTGGCACCTCGTGTGCTTTGAAAAGGTAACTGCAATGGGTGCTGTTTTCATTGCCCACTCTGGGGATAAGTGTACGGGGGTAGAGGCATGAAGAGGGAAGCCAAATCCACCATGCAGGAGGGCATCACCCCTTGGGCTCGCAGATCCTCAGCTGCCTTGGAGACAGCCCTTTGCTGTAGTCCAGCAAAGGAGGAGAAGTATGGAAAGTAGGAAAGGTGGACTGTTGAAAGGTCTAGGATTGGAGCTGAGACAAGAATGGCGGTGACATTCAGGCGGGCAAAAAGAAGAAACAGTGAGGGAAAGGAAGGAAGAAGGAAGCGGATAACGACCAGACAGAGATACCAAGGAGCTAGAGCTAGTGATCACAGAGGCTTCTTAGAGGCTTCTTCGTCCCCTTCTTCTCTGAGGGCTGGAGAGCAGGCGGTTCTCTCACTCCCACAAACAGTGCAGAGGGAAGTGTGTGACTTTAAAACTTGCATCTTAGTCACAGAATAAAACTCTTAAAGTCTTTAAGCTCTAAAGATGAGTTATATCCTGAGCTTAGCTTAACTGTGTTCTTCCTCCTGATATCAGGTGAGCATGCAATCAATGCCTCTGGTCTCAGAGGAATCCCGTGGGGGAAGTAGCCTTCACATTAAGCGCTAATCCTTCCCAAGGACCCTCTGTGCCTCAGTCAGGTGAACGTGAAATCAATGCTTCTGGTCTCAGAGGAATCCCATGGGGGAAGTAGCCTTCACAGTGGAACCACAGTGGGCCTGCCTGGAGGGAGGCAGCTGGGAGGTTTGCCCCCATTCTTCCAACAAGCGCAGGTACTGAAGCCCAGTGTGTGAGAGTCACTGCCCTCAGTGAAAGCTCTGGAGAGACTCTGGTCTGTGGCATGCCTTGTCAGAGAGTAAAAGGTACAGGAAAAAGAGTTATTTCAAACTTCATCCCTGTTCCACATCTCAGTCAAGACGGGGAGACACACAGATAAATACGTTGTGAGACTGGGTGTATTGAAAGAAATTCACAGTGCTGGATCTCGTGTTGCTTGGGTCGATGGACTGGCATGTCGGTATCATAAGGAGTGGGAAGAAAAGGTGTACACAGCTGATTGTGGCAGTGTAACAGGGGCTTGAACTTAGTGTCTGACATTTGAAAAATGAACCCAGCCAAAGCGCCCGGCAGAAGGTGCAGCCAGAAGGGAGAGCGTGGCGCGCTGAAGGAGTCTGTTGTGGGAATCATGTGAGATCAAAGGTTCAACTTGGAGCTTTCATGTTTACTTATGTTTCTCTTTAGAAAAAGGGATGATGGACATGTTGCCCTGCTTCCTGTCACTCTGGTTTGGATTGATCTGACTGCTTGCAGCCCCGGAATATTTTTCCAAACATGTTTTTGACCCTCAAGGTAAATATCTACCACCCCCATCCCCACATTTTCACATATAAGACAATCTATTAAAGCTTTGCCTAATAGAATACCTAATTATTTTTGGTGATTCATGATTCCACAAGTAGACAATTGGATATTCTTTTAATGGTATATTTATTCTGGTATGTTTGACTATGTGCTTAAATTACCCTCTTTGGTCCTCAGCTCTGAACTTTTCCCTTCCTGGGGGAAACAAAAATTGCAAACAGGTCAGGAAAAAAAAAACTTCCTGGTAATAATTTGACAATCGTTTGATAACTACTTAAAATATTTCTTTAATCTGTGTTGATCAACTAACTTCAAATAAAAACTGACAACAAAATGTTCATTATTCCCAGGTTGAAGACTCACTGTGATCTATTTTAAAACCACGTTTGTGGATTCCAAAGGAAACTGATCTCTTAATTTGCTAGGAGAGAACTATGTGGATAACAGGGGTCATGTCTGTATTTAGTTGGTTAGTGTTTTATTGAGGATATTTATGAGATACTAGTCTGTAAATTTCTTATATTTTTCTAGTTTTATAATAGGGTAATCTAAGCCTCCAAAATAAATTGAGAGGAAGACTTTGCTAGAATTGATAGTCTTTGCATTTTTATAGAATCTATCAGTGAAGTAGCCAAGTTTGATATTTCCTTTGTGGGAATTTTTTATATTGCTAATTTGACCTGTTTTATATCTAAATCTCTTCACATTTTCTGTAACTTCTTATCAAATTCAGTAGTTTACAGCTTTGGAGGAATTTTCCCATTTTTATTTGTTTTCTAAGTTGTGGGTGCTTTGATTTCTAATTTTCCAGATAATAAGTACTGGATCTGATAAATTTAGCTTTTAGGCTTAGCACTTGATACAGTCCCTGCAGCAGGACAGAGCTGGTACAAGGCTCATCTCTGCTCTTTGCTAGTTCTTAGTGAATTTAAAACTCTGGACCTCGCGTTTGACATTGAGCCTTAATACATGTCAAGGGCCATGCAAAGTTCTTACATCATGTTATTTGTTTCCAAGAAGAATATCATCATTTAAAATTAGGAGGTGAAAGATTAAAGGGTTGCCTGGAATAGCACGGCCATCATGTGAGGGACCAGGGTGTGATCCCAGATCTGTGACGTCTCAGATTAGCACTGTTACCTGAGGGTTTGTGTATCCAGATCTCCCTTTGCTGGCTTACTCCAGCATCTGAACATGCATCAGGTGTGACATCTGCTTCGGAATCATCTTACTTTATGCTACTTTGCATGCACTGCAGGTGCTAAGGCTCTATACTGCTTTACTGAAACTATTGTTTGCTTATTTATTAGAACAAAAATTAATGTGGCTAAATGTAGTGAGCCCAACCTGAAAATACTTGAGTGAGGCCCTGTGTCCATCATGTTGATAGGGAGACCTAATCTGAGAATTAGTAAGTGTCTTTTTCTAAGTCACATAGCTTCCTGAGATTTGTGCATACTTCTCAGAGCTTTCAGACTTCTTGTCACCTTACCACTTTTTCCTTGGACAGTCAGGAGTCTTCTGAGAATCTCCTAATCTACCTTCTTATAGCAACCTCCTCCTCCTCCTCTTCTTCTTCCTCTTCCTCCTAACAATACTCCTCAGGCTTACTGAAATCAAAGCTGACCACATCATTCTACTGCCGCCCGTCCTTTAGTGGTCCTCTGGCTTCCGGTACATCATCGAAGCCCTTCCTCCATCAAGCCAGGCTGATCTTCTAGATTTTTCTTATTCCTTATGGAACTATGTACTCTCTGCAAATATCACACTATTTAAATCTGTGTAACTTTACGTGGACTATGGCCTCAGCGTGGAATTTTACTTCTCTTTTCTTTATTTTATTAAACATTGCTGATTTTTAAATTCTTTGTTTTCCTTCAAAGCTGATAGGATGCCCTACCTTACCAGACTCACTTGAGGGGCCCTGTTGATGGTTTTACCATCCCTGCTCCTGTTCCTGTCTTGTCATTTGCCATCATTCTAGTGCTGCTGATGGCGTTGACTTTTCCTCTGCATTAATAGCTCTTAAAAGTCATAGAGCAGTGGGTCCTAGCACCTAGCATGGTGTGCATTTCAGTGAAGCAGCTTAATAAGTCTTTCTACCCTATATGGTGCAAGTGATCAACAGTGCACCTGGCAGAAAGATCATTTTCCCCTTTTCCTGGGAGTACTTTCAGGCAAATCCCCTTACAAATTGCTTTTATGTGTTATGGTCTTAGTCAGATACTTGACTGCAATCCACTGACACTTCTCAGCCATTAAATATAATTATACTCCTTGTTGGAATAACCAGATGTTAAGTGTAGTGAAAAGCAGATGTCATTTCATCCAGCAGAAAGGTTATAAACCTATTTATGTTGGCAATCTACTGTAAGTACTTAAATGATGAATGAAACAGGATTTTGTTCTGGTAAATCCAGCAACTGGTTCCTTCCAAGGAGAAGGGCATTGGATGACTGGGGTGGGGATGGAGCTTAGACTTCGGAGGAAGAGGAGTGAGTGGGCTCTCCTGGTGTCACCTGCTTGAGATGCTTGTGGTAATGAGTGAACCTTGTTGTTACAGGAAAGCTGTCCCAACTCCAGCTGTCTCGGGGATTCTGACAGCAAACATTTTGAGTGAGATTCCCTTCCAATCTTAGACAACAAGCCAGTGTCCACTCTGACACCTAGTATGGACACGTCAGTGTTAGCATTGAGGGTCTACTCCTTGCAATTCCTACTTCGATAAGTTACCTAAGCTTTCCTGTTTTATCTTCTCAATATTCTAGTTTTACTTTTAAAAGAAATCTCCACACTGATTCCCACAGTGGTTGTACTAGTTGCATGTACCAACACAGTAGAGGGATTCTTTTTCTCCCTATATTTGTTATTGCTTGATTTCTTAATGATAACAATTATTTCTGGGAAAGAATGAATTTCAGTGTTGTTTAAATTTGAATTTCTCTAATGACCAGTGATGTTGAACATGTCCTCATGTATTTGTTGGCCATTGATAATTCTTCTTTCAAATGTCTGTTAATTTCTGTTGCCCATTGTTTTGACTGGACCTTTTATGAGGGGGGGGGCTAATGTTAATGTTCTTGGTGTATAATAGGTATTAATTGTTTGTCTGAGGAGTAGCTGGAAAAATTTGCCCATTATGTAGCTTGCCTTTTCATTCTGCTGGTTGTTTCTTTTGCTGTGGAGAAGCTTTTTAATTTGATAAAATCCAATTTGTTGATTCTCAGTGTTATTTCTTGTGCAACAAATGTTCTTTCAGAAAGTATAGTACTTGCTTATGTCAATGACTTCAAGAGTTTTACCTATTTTATTTTCCAGCACATTGTCTTTCTGTTTTAAAATTTAGTTGTTTGATCTATTTTGATTTTAGTTTAGTACATATTGAGAGACATAGGTCTAAATTCAATCTTCTGCATATCATAGCCAGTTTTTACAACACTACTCACTGACGTGTACTTTTCCTGTAGTGTATATTTTTGATCCTTTTGTCAAAGATCAAATAGTTGAATGTGCTTGTTTCTGCATTCTCTATTCTGTTTCATTGGTCTTAGTATTTGTTTATAGTGGTAGTGTGTTGCTTTTAATGACTGTAGCTTTATAATTAAACTTCAAGTCCAGGATTGTGATGCTTCCTGTTTTGCTCTTGTCACCCAGGATTTCTTTTGGTATTCTGGATTTCTTCAGCTTCAGTATGAATTTTATGATTCTTTTCTCCTATATGAAGAATGCTGTTGGAATTTTGACTGAGATTCTCAGTTAAATCTGTATATCAGTTTTGCAATTTTGACTGTACTGATTATGCTTCACCAGATATCTTTCTATTTTCTAGTGTCTCCTTTTATTTTTTTCGAGTAATGTAGTTTTCATTATTATCAAGTATTTAGTTCCTAAATACTTAATTTTGCTTCTTGCAGTTGTGAATGGTATTTTTTCCTAATTTCTTTCTTGGTGAGTTCATTACAGTGTTTAGGAACATTATTGACTTTTGTGTGTTGATTTTATTTCTTGCTACATTTCTGAATTTGAATATTAATGCTGAAAGCCTTTTTACAGATTTTTTGGGGGACTTGCGCATAGAAGATCATGTCATGTGCAAATAATGACAACTTGCCTTCTTGTTTTCCTATACATACCTCTTTTTCTTCCCTAATTGCTGTTGCTGATGGTTTGAATACTGTGTTGAACAGGAGGGTTATAGTGGACATCTTTAACTTGCTTCTGATTTTAGAGGGAAAAATTCTCAGGTTTTCTATCATTTACTATGATTTTGGCTGCAGTTTTGTGATAAATGGTTTTTGCCAGATTGAGATAAAGACTTCCATAATTATTTTTTCAGTGTTTTTATCATGAGGGCCAAGGGTTTAGCTCAGTGGTGTAAGTGCCTGTGTGGCAAGCGCAAGACCGTGAGTTTGATCCCTGGTACAAACAAACGAACAAACAACAGAGGAAGAACAATGTTTTTATCACGAAAGGTTTAGTCAAAAGGTTTTTGTCTGTTGAGATAATGTGATTATTGTTTTTGCTTCTGTTTCTGTGATGTGTCACATTTACATGTTTGTATATGTTGAACTATCCTAGCATTCCTGGGATAAAGCTTACTTTGCTATGATGTGAGATCTATTTGATAATGCATTGAATTCTGTTTCTTAGCATATTTTTGAGAGTTTTATGTTTATATTCATTAAAGATTTTGGTTTTTAGTTCCTTTTTGGTTTAAATATTGTTTTCTATCCTTTGAATTTTAGTATAAGTTTCCTTTGGGGTTAAATGTGTTTCTTGTATATAACATACCACTGGATTTTGTTTGTGACGCAGTCTGTATCTTTTGATTTGGGAATTGAGACCATTCACATTGGGAGTTACTACTGATAGTTACTGAAAATCTATGATTGGCTTATTTTTCTGTTGTTGATTCCTTATCTTTCCTGTCTTCTTAACTGCTTATCTTGTTTCTATTCATTTTATTAAAACTTTTGTCATTGTTAGCTACATTATCTCTGTGATATCCTTGAGAAGTTTTGAGAGTGCTAGTTTGGTGGTCATGAATTTTTAAAGTGCTTCTTATCATGAAAATATCTTATTTCTTTAACAATTTTTTAAGCTAGCTTTGCAAGATATATGGATGGAAATTATTTTCTTTTAGGTCTCCAAACTCTTCTGGCCTTCAAAGTTTCTACAGAGAAGAATCCTACAACTCTATAGGTTTACCTTTATAGGTGATTCCTTACATTTGTCTAACTGCTGTTAAGATTCTGTGCTTGTGTTTTACTTCTGGGATTTGGACTATGATGTAACACAGAGAGGTTCTTTTCTGATTGTGGGTATTTGGGGTATATATACCTCACTTATCTCTAAATTAAATTCATTTCAATGACATGAAAAGTTTTCTGCTATTATTTCAATAAACATTTAAAAACGCCATTTGTACTGTATTTTTTGAATTTTCATTAATTTCAAGTAATCTTAGATTAGTGTTATTTGCATCACCTAAGAAATGTTGGATAAATTTTCATGCTCTTTTGCTGTTTTTAAGGTATTGCTCTTTAACTGGTCACCAACAGCAGCCTTGTATTCTAGTTCTGAGTCTCTGACCTCATATTGCTCATGCTTGCAGTGGAATTTTTAATCTCTTGAATTTCTATTTGGAGCCTTTTTAGTTCTAATTTTTTTTGTGCTGCCATTCATGTTTTACAGTATTTTGTTTACTGGTGTATCTTTTTATTAGTGTCTCCTATAGACTCACTGAATATTTTGCTATTTGACCCAGTATTGGTTGACTTATAGCTTCTATGAGCCTGCCAAATGCCTTATTCATCTGTTTTACTATCTCCTTTGATATCATTTTGAATAATTCAGATGTATGGTTTTTGGTTTCTTCCTCTTCAGTGCAACATAAATAATCCTGAAGGGAGTTGGAGTATATGAAGGCATTTTCCTGGCTTGCCTTTCCTTGTTTTATATTTTCTTGTTGTTTGATAATTTTTTTGAGGCTTTTGGGTTGCTTGTAATGGAGTGCTTTGTTGTTAGTATGGAGACTTTAGTTAATGTATAATATTTAATGCTGTCCTCTGACTGTAGCTAACTATTGGCTGTCCCATGACACAACCATCTCAATTTATTTGAATTGGAAGGTTTCAATATATTTGGTCCAGTATTCAACTTTTCAAAAATCAGCCAAGGGTCTGGGATTTAGCTCAGTGGCACAGCACCTGCCTTGCAAATGCAGGGTCCTGAGCTCAATTTCTGGTACCCAAAACAACAAAAAAAAAGCCATAATATTTTTAATGACCCAAGGCAATTCAAATACTGGCATCACAAGGAAATTGACTAATAACAACTGTATGTCACCTTGGATAGACTAATAAAATCAGCATCAGTTACAACTCTAAATGCCAACTGAATATCAATAGCTCTGAGGACCAGTAATATACCACTGTCTTAGTTACTTTCTCATTGCTGGGACAAAATATGTTACAGCCATAAGTTGAAGAAGGAAAGATTTATTTCAGGTCACAATCTGTAGAGGTTTCAGTCTACCATCAGTTGGTTTCAGTCTACCATCAGTCTGACTTGCCTAGAGTAGGCAAGTCAGAATGCCAAAGGGGGATGCTGGAGGAGAACTAGCTTTATTTTCCATTTTATTCTATCCAGACTACAAGTCTTTCAGTTGGCACCACCCACACCCAGGGTGGGTCTTCCTATTGTCTACACCCAGCGTATGTTAAACCAATCAGTGGACTAATTTAGTACCATGTACCTTAATCCTAGTATCCTATAACCAATTTCTGGGCACTTCCAAAAAGTCCTACTTGTGATGGCAGGAGGGAGACATCTAGATATAACCTGTAACAACTACCCTTAATCACAGAAGTTGAGATCTGTAATTATACTAAGCACACTAAGTCTAAACAGTGACTGACCTGCTGTTGACAGGTATCTACTAAATGGAACAACTTTATCTTTACTAGCTGTGGGACATCATTCAACAGCAACAGCATAAATCTAAGTAGCTGAATTATCTAGGGATTCATAACTGTTAGTAGTTAGAGTAGGAAGATAATGAGTGTGGGGAGCCAGAGCATAAAAAAGCTGAGAAACTAGTCACTAGGATATGAGAAGCAAGAGAGAACAGGGGGATAGGAAGTCCTGCTGAGGAAAAGAAAATTAATGCTGTTAGAAGACAGTCATTGGAGAGAATGAACAAGAAAAAGAAAAAAAGATAAATGGAGAACAAAATGTGGGAAATAAAAGAATGAATGGAGAGGAAAAAGCTTAATGGGGAATAAGAAAGGAGAAAAAACCAAAAGATTGGGAGACAATGGCAGAAAAAAACCCAAACCCCGAGAACCAGATGAAGAAAAGGTAAAAAATACTAAATAACAGAAAAATCAAACAAAGATTGAGTCAACAACAACAAAAAAAATGCCCATGCTTTCTTTCCAAAATCTACTTTTTTTTTTTTTTTTTTTTTGGTTTCTGTCAATCATGACTCCCTCCCAGTTTTCGGGCCTTTGAGGTTTTGAGGTGCCCGCCCCACACAGAGGAGCCCCTGTCAATTTCCCCTTGCTGTGGCTACTGTCCAAACTGAGGTTGTCCCTGCCCCGGTTGGCTCCTGGGAAACACCACCGACCCTCCCGTCTCTGCTGCATGTAGGTCCCTGAGGCAGGGGATCAAGCGGACCGTCTGTCCTAACATCCACAGTTACAGGTCTGGTAGCTCCGGTCTCATTCTGCATCGTCCTCACCCAGCACTAGGGACTTTGGTAGCCCTCGACTTTGCTGCCCTGTTCTGAGGGAAGCAAAATGCAGAGCTGGCTTGGAGCTGGTGGGTGACCGTGCCCTTGCGTCTAGGGGCGGAGTGAGGAGGGCTGGTGGGCTGGGGTGGGGACAAGACCACGTCCCTGCAAGGCCTGCTCCCTGGCATGAGAGAGTAGGGCCCTGTGTGTCTGGAGTGGATCTCTTTGCTCACTTCTCCCATCTCTTGAACCTCTCATTCTGTCACATCTTCTTATTCTGAACTGTTTGCAGATTTCTATTTGTAAGCTCTATCTTCGTGTTGGTTCCGTTCCCTGGTAATCCTATTCCACCTTTTCTCTCCTAGAATGGTCCCATTTACTTAAAATATATCTTTGTTAGTCACATAATAATGTTAACCACTTTAAAATGAATAATCTGGTAAGATTCAAAACACATTGTTCAATCCCATGTATTTGGTTCCAAAATGTTTTCTGGATCTGTGAATTTATCCATTTTGGAAATTTCATGTAAATGGAATCATAATGTATGTGACTTCTGGTGTTCAGTTTCCTTTAATCTGTTTTTTAAACAAGTTTTGTTTATTTGCTTTCATTTTTTTTAAATTTTAAACTGATAAAAATTGTATGTATATGGGGTACCATATGACATTTTGATACATATATACATCACATAATGTTCAAAACAGGATAAAGTTATTTTTCCTCAAATATTTAAAAATGTTTCCTATAACTCTTAAAAATAGACTGCACCTCATTATGTATATTCACTGTACTGCATACTACAACATCAAAACTTTCTCCAGTTATTTATAACTTAGTATCCACTAACTAATATTTCCCTGTCACTTCTTCCCTAGCCCTCCTGCTTCCTCTAGTCTCTGGAAACCATCTTCTATTTAAATTTGTGTTCCATGTGTGAGTGAAATCATGCAGTACTTTCTGTGACTAAAGTATTTCCCTTAATATAATGACCTCCAGCTGCATACGTGTTGTGGTGAATTAAATGATGCGTGCTTTTTAACAGTGTAATAGTGTTCCATTGCGTATATGTACCACATTTTCTCGGTACATCTGTTTGATAGACACTTGGGTTGCACCCATTTCCAGGCTATTGTGAGCAGTGCTGCAATAAATGTAAAAGTTTTGGTGACTCTTTGACTTACTTATTTCATTTCCTTTAGATCTATACACCACAGTGGGAATGATGTACCACAGAGTACTCTGTGTTTAGTTTTTTCAGGAATATCTATACTTTTTTCCACAGTGGTTGCACTAGTTTACATTTCTACCAGTAGTGTTTCCTTTGCTCCGTATAGTCATGAATTTTTAAAAAAATATTTTTTCTTTTCTAATACCCATTTTAACTGTAGCAAGGTAATAATTCATTGTGATTTAGATTTACATTTCCATGATGCTCAGAGATGGTAGACAAGTACATGTTTTCCTTTAAAAAGTTTCTATTTAGAATTATTGCCTATTTAAAAATTTAACTTCTAGTACCCATTGATTGTTCTCTGTTATTCGGTTCAGAATGCCCTGTAATTCTTTCACTCTTTGAATGGTTTTATACTATTTTGTTATGTTTGATATTATTGTATTTGAAACTATGCTCAACTATACCAGAGAAAGAAATATTGTGATAGCTATTGTTAATGTCCGGCTGTCTTAATGTTAAGTATTGTGTTGCCTATGTTGTCTGGTTCTGATCTGCTCTGTACTGACCTCTTTTCTCTTATTCTCTTTAAAATAACATGGAAAAAAAATGTAACTTCTTTACTACTAGTTTTAGTTCATTCTATATTTGATATTAATCCCTTATCAGATGTTTTTCAAATGTGTTCTTAATTATGTAGGCTATTTCTTAACTCTTTTGATTGCTTCCTTTGTTGTGTAGAAGAATTTAGTTTGATGAATTTCTGATTTTTAAAAAAATTTTGTCTCTTGTGCTTTGAGGGTCTTATCCAAAAAAGTCCTTGACCAAAGTTCAATCTAATATCCAAAAGATTTCCCCAATGATTATCTAGTAAGTTCATAGTTTAGGATATCATATTGAAATTTTTAATTCATTTTGATTGAGCATATAATGAGAGATAAGGGTCTAGCTTCTTCATTCTCTGTGTGGATATCCAGTTTTCCCAGCACCATTTACTGAACACTCTCTTCTTTCTTCCATGTGTATTCTTAGCACTTTTACTGGAGATAGATTAGCTGCCAGTTCATCAACTGACTTTTTGTTTCTCTATTGTTTTGTTGATCTATGTGTCTGTTTTTATGCTAATGTCATGTTCTTTTGAATACTATAGTTTTGTGGCATATTCTGAAGCCAGATCCTATACTTAGTCTTACTTTATTGTTTGTTTTTTGCTATTTGATACAGGATCTTACCATATAAGTTCAGGCTAGTCTTGAACTCTATTCAGCTCTGGCTGACCATAAACTTGAAATCTTCCTTCCTCAGCCTCCTGAATACTGGCCTTATAGGTATGCACGTCTTACTTTGTTCTTTTTATTCAAGATTGACTTGACTCTTTAGGTTTATTTTGTATGTTTTTAAAGAATTTTTTTCTAGTTTTGTGATGAATATTAATGATATTCTGATACGGATTGTATTGATCTGTCC
Organism: Dolichotis patagonum; assembly: GCA_004027295.1. NCBI lineage: Eukaryota > Metazoa > Chordata > Mammalia > Rodentia > Caviidae > Dolichotis > Dolichotis patagonum. The sequence continues at coordinate 130,627 of PVJX010000441.1, read as the reverse complement.
ATCACCCTGGACAGTATGACTGCTTTTTTAGTATTCATTCTTCCAGTTCATGAACATGAAATGTCTTTCCACTTTTTTGTGAACTTCTCAATTTCTTTCATTGGTATAGGTTTTCATTGTAGAGGTCTTTTACCACTTGGATTAAAGTTATTCTTAAGTGGTTCTGATTGGCAGCTATTTGAAATGAGATTGCTTTCTCACTTTTGTTCCAGATAGTTCAATATTAGCATATGTCAATGCTCCTGCTTTTTGTATGTTGATTTTATATGCTACAACTTTGCTAAATTTATATTGGCTCAAGTAGTTTTTTTGTGTATGTGGAGTTGGAGGTTTTTTTGCATATAAGATCATGTCACTCACAAACAGTGACAATTCAACTTCAGGTTTTCAATTTGGATGTCCCTTATTTTTTTTCATGTCTGATTGCTCAGGCTAGGAGTGGCAGTAATATGTTATATAAAAGTGATGAAGATGTATGTCACTTTTTTTGTTCTAGATCTTGGAGAGAAATCTTTCAGCTTTTCTTCATTTAGTATGATAGTTGTCAGTTTATTTTAAATGTCCTTTATATGTTGAGACATGTTCTTTATACTGTGTCTACCTCATTTAGAGTTTTTATCATGCAGTAATGTTGAACTGTACCTAATGCTTTTTAATATTTATTGTGATTATCATATGGCTTTTGTCCATCCTGTTGACAAGGTGTATCACCACAACCTAGTGCATGTGAAGTAGAATATTGAACTGTGGCATTGGTTTGTATTTACCTACATTACCTGCATTAATGATGTTGAACATCCTTTGGCATTTACTAGCTGCTTGTATGTGTTTTATGGAGAAATATCTACCCATTCCTTTCCACATTTTAAATTGTTTTGAATTGTGTTTTTTAAACATATTTTGGATAGCACACACTTATCAGCTATATTGCTTTCAAATATCATCCCCCCTTTGCTAAGTGGTCTTTTCTGTTACTTGATAGGATCCTTTGAGGTAAGTATTTTCATTTTGATGAAGTCCATTTATGTACTTTTTCTTTTGTTGCTTTTTGTTTTGGTGTCATATTTTATCAGAGAATCCAATGAAAGATCAAATGGTGTAAGATTTACTGTTAGGTTTACTTTTACAAGTTTTACAGTTTTAGCTCTTATGTTTAGGAATTTGACCTTGAGTTAATTTTTATATGTGGCTTGAGGTATGGGCCCAACATCATTGTTTTGTATCTGGATATCCAGTTGTTCCCGTACCATTCATTGAAAAGACTATTTCTTCTTCACTGAATGTATAACAATACATGTATTGGGAATCAATTGATCATAGTTGCATGGCTTTATTTTAGAATTTTCCATTCTATCACATCACTCTAAATATCTATGCTTATGTTAGTCCCAAGCTGATTTGATTATTGTATCTTGCAATAAGTTTTGAAATAAGGACATAAGAGTCTGAAAAATTTTTTCTTCCTTTTGCCTGTTTTGGCTATTCAGGACCCTTTCTTTAACTCAAATTTATACCACTGATTGTAATATTTACTGAACAGTTTTCATAAATTCTTCTGGCATACTGAGAAAACTTTGGTTCCCTCTTCGTTTTGGGGGTGTTTTTGCATGAGTCATTGCTGGATTCTGTCAAATACTTTTTTTTGCATCTATCGTTGATCCTGTGGTTGCACTGCTTTGTATTAGTGTTATAACGTGGCAAACCATCTTAATTAAGGGGATAAATCTCACTCTGTAATCGTGTTTAGTGATTTTAATATGTGTTTGGATTCAGTTTGATAGTTCTTTGTGGGACATTTCTGCGTTTGTATCCACAAGAAATGTTAACTAGATTCAGGATTCCAAAAACAGTTTATTTTCTCAGTTCTAGCTGAGCAAAATGCTGTCTCGGGAGAGGGACCACTTGGTGAGGCACCCCGGCCTACCGTTCCTGTGATCTTACTCTCCGCACATGTGTAACTCCTATCAGGTAGACATTTTTCTCTAGAAATCCTCCTCCAACACTCTTGATGGTCACTTCTCTCATCATCTATGTCACTTATATCTGTTAATGCAGTTTTATTACTGCACTGATCAAATCGTATTTATTGCAGTGCAGTTTATTTGTTGCAACACATCTTCACTGTCAAGTGGTGATCTTTAAGAGCACATGTGATATTCAGCAAGAGCACCCGTCACGCAGAACTGACTCTTGTTTCTGGAACAGTGCATAGTTCATAATGGTTGCTCAAAAAAATGCTGGCTTAATTGGATTTACATCAATTTCCCAGCTTGCATACTGGCATAAAAACAAAGGTTTTAGGGTAAAGCCATTAGACTAAAAAGCACAAAAGCACTCAAGTGCACACTGAGAAAATTAGGCTACTTTGCTCATTTGATGAAAGAGAATAACTTCTTTGCTCATAGCTATTTTGATCTCTTTTGTGTTATAAGCCCCCTGAGAGGGGATACGTTTTTATCTCCATATAAAATGACTGGTGAGGAAAGACCTCTATAAACCAGACTGGCACATAGGGAAACCATTCTGTCCTTTGTGGCTAATGGCACAAAAGTAGTTGCCTGTGGTAGATCTTCCTCCTTCCCCTCTTCCTCCCTCTGGTCATCTTCCTTTCCATTTTCTTACAAAGTTTAGTCTGGATCTGCTAAAAGGTTTTCATTTCTGTAGTCCATATAGTTTTCACAGGAACACCATGGACACAGAGTCCCCGCTGCCTATTCTCAGCCTGATCCTGCTTCAGGGTCCCATCAGAGATAGCTACTGAGTTAGTGGGCTGAGAAGAAGGTGGGCGCTGCACAGAACTTCCAGGAATAATTCACCACGGTTTCCTCTCTGTTTAAATCTACTTTGTGCCTCTTGTCATTGTCTTCTCATTCAACTAAAGGCTTCCCCAAACTCATGACTATGTCTTCCTGATCTTTCCATTTGTAATGACACAGGTCTGAAATGTCCTGTGTGGAAGGTGTTTAAATCACGATGGTGCTGTAATCAGTGGATTCATGCATTGGTAAGTTCAGTAGCTAAATGCACTGTTAGGAGATGCATGTGCTGTTGGAGTTGGGTCACTGTGGACGTAACATAGATGGACATAATCTCACCCCCAACTCCTTGCCCCTCTCTGTTTCTTGCCTTGGGTGGAGCAACTTTTCCTCTACCAGTCCTCTCTGTGTTTCTGCCTTGGAGTCAGATGCCCATGGATTGAAAGAGTGGGCCAAAACAGAACTCTCCTGTTTTAAATTGTAGGTGTTGGTTAATTTGTCCCTGCAACAGAAAGTTACTAATATACCATCTTTGGAGACAAAGTAACTTACTCAAGAAATTTTTTTTTAATTTTAAAAAGAAAAAAGTCAGAAAAGAAAAACAAAAAGCAAAAGAGATAAACAACAACAACAAACCCAAAACAATAACAGTATAGGTTTCAACACAAAATGAAAGAAATTTAACCATGGTTGTTATACTGCATATTGTTCTTTTTTTTCAAAGAAAGAAAAGAAAATAGAAAAACAGAAAAAACAGAGCAAAACCAAATTAAAAAAAATAACATCATAAAATCACCAGTTGATACATTACCCATTGTTGTCTTAAAAAATAGTTGCCAAAGTCACAAAATTAAAGCATAAGTAGTGGCTAGACACTCAAACACTGACAGTGCAAATCCTTCTGTTCAATGTTCCAATAGAAATTCAGTAATTGGTTATCTATCTTACACACTATGCATACTGTTATACCCTTTAGAGCACTTTCTTCCCTTTCACTTTCACAATATCTATTATTCTTTTTGGATCCCATTATTCTTTCAGTTTTTATTATTTTTTTACTCTAGAGAGACAGTGTGATATTTTCTAATGTGAGTCTTGTTTATTTCACTAATGAGGATAGTCTCAAGTTGCCTCCATTTACCAATAAAGGCCTCAAGATCATCTTTTTTATAGCTGAGTAGTATTCCACTGTATAAAAACACCACATTTTTTCATCCACTCTGCCATTGATGGGCATTTTGGTTGTTTCCAAGACTTAGCTATCACAAATAGTGCTGCTGTGAACATAAGTGCACATATATCACTGTGACATGATCTTCTCAATTTTTCTGGGAAAATACTGAGGAGGGGGATGACTGGATTGAATGGAGTTTCCAATCCTAGTTTTTTGAGGAATCTCCATATTGATTTCCACAGTGGTTGCACCAGTCTACACTCCCACCAACAGTGAAGAAGTGTTCCTTTTTCACTGCAGCCTCACCAACATTTGATATCAGCTGTTTTCTTGATGGCAGCCATTCTTCTGGGGTGAGATGAAATCTCAATGCTATTTTAATTTGCATTTCTCGAATGACCAGTGATGGTGAAAATTTCTTCATATATTTTTTTGCCATTTGTATATCTTAATCTGAGAACTGTATGTTCACTTCTGATGCCTATTTGTGGAGAGGGTCTTTGAATTTGGGGGGCTTGATTTTTTCACTCTTTTATATGTTCTAGATATAAGTCCTTTGTCTGAGGGATTGCTGGCTAAAATTCTTTCCTGTTCTGTGGGTTTTCTTTTTCACTTTGTTGGTGTTTCTTTTGAAGTGCAAAAACTTTTTGGTAATATGAGATCCCAGTTGTTAATTCTTTGAAGTATTTCCCATGCAGTTTGTGTTTTATTCATGAATTTTCTCCCTACTCCTATGTCTCCAAGATTTCTACCTACTTTGTCCTCCAGTAGTTTTAGTGTTTCTGTTTTAATGTTTGGATCCTTGATCTATTTTGACTTTAGTTTAGTGTATGTGATAGGCATGGGTCTATTTTCAGTCTTTGGCATGTGGAAAGCCATTTTTTCCAACATCATTTATTAAAGAGGCTATCCTTCTTCCAGTGAACATGTTTAGCCCCTTTGTCAAATATCAGGTGGCTGAGTGTCTTTGTAGTAGTATTTGTATCTTCTAATCTGTTCCACTGATCCTCAGGTCTATTTCTTTGCCATTACCATGCTGATTTTATTACTGTGGCTTTGTAGTATAGTTTCAAGTCAGAAATTGACATGCCTCCTGTCTTGCCTTTATTGCCCAGAATTGGCTTTGCTATTCTAGGTTTCTTCTGTTTCCAAATGAATTTTATGAATATTTTCTCTAGATCTGTAAGGTATGTTAATGGAAATTTGATTGAGATTGCATTGAATCTGTATAACAGTTTTGGAAGTATGGCCATTTTCAAAGTATTGGTTCTTCCATTTTCTACTATCCTCTTCAGTCTTTTTAAGAGTAGTATAATTTTCAGCATATGGGTCTTTTACATTCTTCGTTAGGTTGATTCCTAAGTGTCTCATTTTTTAGATGTTAATATGAAAGGTGATATTTCCATAATTTCCCTCTCAGTTTTTTGTTTGTGTACAGGGATACTACTGATTTTTGAGCATTGACTTTGTATCCAGCTAAACAGCTGACATCATTTATTAACTCTAGTAGTCTTTTAATGGAGTTTTTGGGGTCTTCTATGTAGAGTATCATGTCATCTGCAAATAATGATAATTTAGGTTCTTCTTTTCCTGTTTTTATTCCTTTTATTTCTCCCTCTTGTCTGATTTATCTGGCTAATATTTCTAGAACTATATTGAATAGGAATGGTGATAGTGGACATCTTTGTCTTGTTCCTGATTTTAGAGTGAAGGCTTTCAGTTTTTGTCCATTTAGTGTAATGTTGGCTGTTGGATTGTTATAAATGGCCTTTATGAGATGAGGAACATACTGTCTATTCCAAGTTTCTGTAGGGTTTTCATGATGAACAAATGTTGAACTTTATCAAAAGCTTTTTCTGCATCTATTGAGATGATCATGTGATTTTTATTTTTGGTTCTGTTGATGTGGTATACTACATTTATTGATTTGTGTATGTTGAGCCATCCCTGCATTCCTGGAATAAATCCCACTTGATCATAGTGTATAATCTTCTTGATGATTTGCTGCATTTTATTTGCCAGTATTTTATTGTGAATCTTTGCATCAATGTTTATTAGTGAGATTGGTCTATAGTTCTCCTTTTTGGTCGGGTCTTTCTCTGGCTTTGGTATCAGAGTGATACTTGCTTACAAGAATGATTTAAGGAGGACTGCTTTTCTTTCCATTTCATTGAAGAGTTTAAGGAATATTAGCATTAAGTCTTCTCTAAATTTCTTATAGAGTTCCACTGTGAATACATCAGGACCTGTGCTTTTCTTTGTTGGTAAGTTTTAATCACATTTTTGATTTCAGAAGCTGATATTGGGTTATTGAAAATTGTTATATCTTCTTGATTGAGCTTTGGTATTTCATATGTTTCTAGAAATTTCCTCTGTTTTCTACCCTATGTGAGTAGAGATTTTCAAAGTAGATGTTCGTGATCTTTTGAATTTCCATGGGATCTGTAGTAATTTCCCTTTTTTCAGTCCTTACTGCATAGATTTGAATTTTTTCTTTCTTTTACTTGATAAAGTTGGCTAGAGATATATCAATTTTGTTATTCTCTCAAAAAACCAGCTCTTTGATTCATTAATTCTTTGTATTTTAGTTTTTAGTTTCAATTGCATTAGTTTCTGCTCTAATCTTTACAATTTCCTCTCTTCTATGAGCTTTGGCTTTGACTTGCTCTTCCTTTTCTAGAAGCTTGAGATGTAGCATTAAGTTATTTATTTGTGCTCATTCCATTTTGTTGATGTTACCATTTATTGCTATATATTTTCCTCTTAGGACTGTTTTCATTGTGTCCCATAGGTTACAGTATGTTGTGTCTGAATTTTCATTGTATTGTACGTATTGCTTTGTTTCTTCTTTGATTTCATCTGTAACCCACTGGTTGTTCAGAAGGTTGTTATTTAATTTCCATGTATTTTTGCTGGTTTTGCAGGGTTTTTTGGCTTTTGATTTCCAATTTTAGTGCACTATGGGATAATTTCACTCCCTTTGCATTTACTTAAGAATGTTTTATGAGTTAATATATGGTCTATTTTGGAGAATGTCCCATGTGTAGCACAGAAGAATGTATATTCTGTTGTGGTTGGGTGGAACACTCTGTAAACATCCACTAAGTACATTCATTCACAGGTATGATCCAGTTCTGTTATTTCTCTGCTGACTTTTTGTCTAGTTGATCTATCTCTTTGTGACAGTGGGGTGTTAAGGCCTCCTATTACCATTGTGTTCTTGTGTACTTGGTTTTTCATGTCCATTAGTGTTTGTTTCATATAGTTGGGTGCTCCTGTATTTGGTGCATATGTATTTAAAATTGTTAGGTCTTCCTCTTGTAGTTTTCCACTTACAAGTATGTAGTGGCCTTCTTTGTCTCTTTTAATCATTTTAGGTTTGACATTCACATTATCTGCAAATAGAATAGTTACCCCTGCTTTTTTCTGGGTTCCTGTTGCATAGAATACTGTTTTCCATCCTTTGACTTTTAATCTATGAGTTTCTTTTTGAGTCAGATGTGTTTCTTGTATACAGCATATTGTGGGGTTCTGTTTCTTGATCCATTCTGTCAACCTGCTTCTTTTGAAAGGTGAATTGAGCCCACTTACATTTATGGATATGTATTATAGCTAGTACATTTATGATATGTATAGCTTGACTTTGTAATGTTTTTTCCTGTTGTTGGCTTCCTACTTTCCTACCTTGTTTAATTTCTTGTCCAGCCTGGTGGTTTCTTTCTGTTGTTGTTCTGGAGATTGTAGTCATTTTTATCTCTTTCTAGCATGCCTTTCAATACTCTTTCTAGTGTTGGTTTGCTAGATATGAATTTCTTCAGTTGTTCTTTGTCATGGAAATATCTTGTTTCTCCATTAAATTTGAAAGACAGTTTTGCTGGGTTCATCAGTGTGGGTTGAAAGTTGCTTTCTTTTAGGGCTTGAAATACTTCACTCCCATTGCTCAGGCAAGCAGTGGCTGCTCCAGGGGGAGAATCACCCAGGGTCTCCCAAGATCCATTCCATGTTGGAACTTAAGGTGCTGTGAAACCAAGCAACCAGCCCACCTCCCTGGTAAGCAGCCATTGTCTCCCAGCATGTGTGCTGAGAATCAAACATCCCATCTCTCTCCCTCCACCCTGGTTAGCAATGGGAGCCAGAGGCCTGAGCATCTCTTAGGAAGCTGACCATATCCAATACAACAAATAGGGGGTATTTCCTTCTACCAACTCTCTGAAGGCAAATATTGTTATCACTGTTTTGTTTTGTTCTGGTTAATTGTATTGTTCTATTCAATATTCTGTTTTGATAAGTTCTATAATTTTCTGTATTTGGTTTGGTTTTGCTATACCTGATTGAAAGGACAACTATTGTGAAGACAACTAGATATACTACGGCACCTATTACTGTTATCCTGGTAACCTGGTGTGACATTCTGGTCCAGTTTCACTGTATTATCTCAACTGGCTATGTTCTATCTTGTTCTGTTGTATTTCATTGCCTTCAAAAAAAGAAAGAAATACTTCACGCCAAGCTCATTTTAACCTAAAGCTTTGTGCTGAGAAGTCTGCTGTGATTCTAATAGGCTTTTCTTGATAGGTGAGTTGAGTCTTTTCTCTAACAGTTTTTTGCCTTCTGTTTTTATGCTGTATGTCTGGCATGTTAATTATTATATGTCTGGGTGTAGATTTGTGTTAGTTATGATTGTTTGGCATTCTATACTCCTCACTTAATTGTATATCAGATTTTTTCCCCATGTTTGGGAAATTTTCTGCTACTACTTCTGTGAACAGCTTAGTTATATCCTTTGTGTTGTCTCCTATCTCCTCACTGATGCCTATTAATCTAACACTGTTTCTCCTGGTATCATCTTGAAGCTACTGGATTGTCATTTCATGCTGCTTTGTTGTTTTTATAAGTTCTATCCTTTCATGGTTGCTATCTGCGATCCTGTCCTCAAGGTCTGAAATTCTATCCTCAGCTTCATTTAAATGATTTTGCCAGCTTTCAATAACAAAGCAAATGATTTGTTTGGTTTGGTTTTGCTATACCTGAATTTTTTGTTTTCTTGGATTTTTTTGTTTTCTTGGAATTTTTGTTTCTTGGATATCTCTTTGAATTTGTTTCATGGATTCTGCTTGTTTTCTACATTGTTCATTCAAAGTTTCAATCAATTTCCCATGCTCCTATATTTTTAAAATCTATTTCTTCCCTAGCTATGTTAAGCAAATCCTTTACTAAGGGTATTATTTCTGTCTTTACGTAAGATATTATTTCTAATTTGATTTCCTCTATAGCTTCAGGGATTTGTTTCTTTACTTCATTTGCTGTCTTTTCAGAGATTTCTGGTGTATGACTTTAAAGTCCTCTATTTCACTGCTGCTTTTTCTTGCACCTGATAGACTAGATGTTTGAGATTGCATTTTGTATTTTTGTTTTGTCATTTTCACCTTCTGGGTCAATATCTGATTATTTCATCCCAATAGTCACAACTGTCAGCAGTGTATCTCCTAGGTTCCTACTGTGAGATTGATGTTCACCCAATTGTTGGGTACATAGTGACTGGAACCTGCTAAGGTCCTCTGTCTGGGTGAGGGGCCACTAAGTCTCCCGTCAAACCAGCACTGCCTGTCCACTGCAGTTCATGGTTCTTGGAGGGAGAGAGGGAGCCAAATGTTCACAGCAGTGCTTGGCCTAAGAGATGGGGAGGGTGGCTGAGGGCAGCAGGTTGGGCAGTCCTCTGTGTTAGCACACGGGAAGAGTGTGTTGGGTTGCAGGCATGGCTCAGCGGCCAAAGCCAGGGTGGTCAAGAAATATTTATTAATGAATGAATGGACACACAATCATTCATCTTTATTTATAAGGCATTGGTTCTATGACTTTTGTAGATACCAAAATGTGTATGTTGAAATTTCTTACACTCCCCTTCATGTTTGTATGTCACCTACACAATCTATCCTTATATATGAAATTACTTCTGAATTACTCATAATACCTAATTTAACACAAATGTCATGTATATCATTGCTATCATATGTTATTAAACTCTGCATAGTTATGTAAACTTTTTTTTTACTATTTTCAGTCTGAGATTGATTGAAGCTTTGTCCTCAGGTAGAGGAATCTGGATTGATTGAAACTGAAAATAATTTTCTGAAAAGGAGCAGAACATAATTTTAGTCCATAGCAAAAGCTGCATGAATAATCCACTTGTATATAGTGAAATCAGAGTATAAGAGTGAGATGTTAAAAATATGTCTTGAGCAAAACCATGGAGCTTGATCAAAGAAATCTGTGAGCTTCTATAAAAGTTGAATTTGGTTTCCTAAATTGTTTTTCTTTTCAAATAAAAATTTGATAACAGGATATAGTGGTATATTCTTATAATCCTAGCCTTCTACAAGACTGCTACCAGAGACTACAAGTTCAAGTCCAGCCTGGGCAATTTAATAACTGAATGAGACTATGTCTCCAAAAAAAATAAAACAAAGTAAAATGATGGCTAGGGAAATAACTCATGTGATGGCTTTGGGTTCATCCCAGGACAACAAAAACAGAAAAAAGAGAAAACATTTGAGCTTACTTAGTAAGAGAAGTGCATGGCAATGGCTTGAATTCTGCCTATGAATCAGATTTTGGTTACAGTAAGGTAGCCATTCATTGCTAAGTAAATATTGCATTAGTTGTGCTAGGCAGACATGAGACCTTTACCTGATCCTTGTGACACTTACTTGCAAAAACTTTGAACAGTCAGTGTTGCAATCATATTGGTCATTATGAGCCAATTGTAAGAATGTATAAATATTCTCCTCCACTCTTTTTTTTATTTTAAAGAGGATAAAACCAAGGAAAAATAAAGCAATAAAATCAATCAAAATAAACCAGAATAAGTGATGCAGGACTTCCAAACCTCATGAAATCAAGAATAGTTTCCACAATGCCTTTGTTGTCTTCAAAATAGCTGCAGATATCACTTTTGGACATATTAAAAATCAAATGGAACAGAATAGAATAGAAACAATAAAAACAAAACAATGAATGGAATAAAGGACATCAAAACAAGCCAGTAGTAAATACATAATGGCTCCCATAACATGTCTTGCTATCTTTTAAATAGCTGCTCATGCCGTCAGAGTTAACATAAACAAAACAAAAGGAAAAAAACCCAACCCAACAAAGCAATGCAAATGATATGGTTTCCAGGTGGGGATCTCTTCCCCTGGGGCCTGGTTCTCTCCCTCTGCAGTCCACAGATGGCACTGACTCATGGAGAAAGAGGCTTGGGTCTGGCTCTCCCTAAGCCAGCAGCGGCCCACACACTGGTTTCTGGGTAGGGATCTCCTCCTGTGGGGCCTGGTTTTCTCCCTCTACAGACTGCAAATGGTGCTTACTCTCTCCTCCGCTCTTGAAATCATCGTTACTTGGAATGGCTTAGCCATTTCTCTCAAGATCTCACAGAGCTGTATTGTTGGTGAGATCTTTTGTTTGCTCTAAAATGTAAATTGCACACCAACTGCCGCTGACAGGGGCTGCTTCCCACAGTAGTGACATGATGCTGGGACTGAGTCCTTTGTGTTCCACACCTCAGTGAAGACCCTCTCAGAACAATGTGCCCGGGAACTTTATGCCCTTTGGTTCATTCTGGTTGATGCCACAGACATGGTCTAGTGACCTGCTTTGTGGCCATCTCTATTTGACAGGCATGGAAAAAGAGATACACCAACATTTGCCACCCTTGTGTGAGACTCACATGGTGCCAGCTGAAAATGCCATTTAATCCTTTAAAAATACCTGTAAGTAGATATGATCATGTATTTCCCATAAGTGGGAGAATCCAGGTTCAGAGAAGTTGGCACATCTGCTACAGGTGTGTTTCTTACTTTGCTTCTCCAATTATTTCCAGCCTTTCTTCACTGTTATGGTATAAATGTAGGGTATCTCCTGAAACCCCATGATTGGATCATGGGGATGCTGTACTCATCAGTGGATTATTCCACTGCTGTCAGCAGGTGAGTCCTGGTTAGGAGAGGTGGCTCAATGGGCATGACCTGGAAGGGTGTGTCTCCCTCCCTAGCTGGTCCCTTCACTCTCTGCTTGCTAGCTGCCATGACAGGCACAGTTTTCCTCCACGGAAAGCATTCCCACCATTCCACTTCCACATTTGCACCTAACAATTGTAAACTAAAGTTTCTGAAACTGTGAGGTAAAAGAAACCTCTCCTTTTTTAAGTTGTAGGTGTCAGATGTTGTGTCCCAGTGCAGGAAAAGTAACTAAGACAGGTTTGATACCAGCTGTGTTGTCACTGCCATAATTCTACCTGACCATGTGATTTAGAAATCTTTGGCTTGTGGAAAAGTTTGGAAAGATTGAGAGATGCTGGTTAGAGAAATCAGAGAATGTTATATGTAGGGTAAACAAAGAGTGTGATTCTTCTCAGATCTCAGAAGACTGGAATGCTGATAGAAATATGAACATTGAAATTAGGTCAGGAGTTTTCAGTTGGGAACAAGGACTCTATTGCTAATTGACTTGAAACCATCTGTGTCATGTTCTGGAAAAAAAATTGTCTACATTTTGCCTATGTTGATGCTTTGCCCAAGCTGACACTTTGGAGAGACTGAGCTTAAGGACAGTGGACTAACTCATCTGGCAGAAGACTTTCAAGGCATTCAAATATTCAGAATATAGTATGAGTAAATCTGTCTGTTTTCAGTCATATTTACAGAAAGAATCAGGAGCAAAAACCCCATTTAACATGTTTGAAGTTTCAACAGAAGGAAATGCCTACAGCATTGGGGTAAAGAAGACCTGAAAAGATTAGCATTAAAGAGATGCCAATTACTTTGCATCAGCACATTAGGATAGATACCTCGAGGTCATCTCAGAAATCAGCATGATCCCATCTTTAACTGGTTCAAGGGCATAAAAGGGTAAAAGTAAACTAGTTTATAAGACTTTGCTTTGAGAAGAGAGATACAGGGTACCTTTCTGGAAAAGGGGTTCCTGGGGATTTATTTCATAGTAATCAGCCATCCAGTTCTACAGAGGCCTCTGCAGTCATGGCCCAAGGGGATCCAACAACTACTTGAGCTGGTGGAAGACCGTCTGATTTTATAGGCCTATAGAATGTAGAGCTATGGGGTCAGGAAGTTTTCTACCCAGATTTCAAAAGACCTGGGAGGCCAGCCAGTGTGTCCCTGAGAGGGCAGTGAGCAAAGTTGTAAGAATGAAGCCACAAGTGCAGTGGAGATTCAAAGAAGGTAGAAATGTCAATAATGTGCAGTGTCTGCTGAGGAAGACCACAGGCAGTGAGTAGAGCCAGTCTAAGAGAGAGACTGTGATCTCTGCTGCTTCTGTTCACCAGGAACACATGCTCTTGCCTCAGCCTAGCCATGACTTCCCATAAGACTTTCAGAATCAAATAATTCCTGACAAAGAAGCAAAAGCAGAATCATTCCATTCTTCAATAGATACAGGTGAAGACTGGTAATAAAAATCAGGTACCACTCAAAGAGGAGACACTGGAGGAGGACCAAGCAAGAACTGTAAGGAACTGCACATGAGCGATAGCACATTTAACCCCTTGGAGATAAAGTGATGTCTCTTTACCATGGTCAAGATTCTATCGCCATATCAGGGTTAAAAAATACCTTTGGCTGTACAGATGAGCACACTTAATCAGGAATCTTAATCTTTTTTGTGATCAGCACTAATGGATCAACAATAAATATTTGAAACAACAATAAATATTTGGAGAGAGAAAGTGAGGGAGGGAGGGAGGGAGAGAGAGAGAGAGAGAGAGAGGAGAGAGAGGAGAATGCTGTAAGGATTGTGTGCCCAAGCCTTTTGGAGTTCCATCTCACTGTGACTTGCCTTGGGTGCTGGATATGGAACAACAAACTCAATGTTTGCCCTGCTGGGCTTCAGTTATGCCTTGGCCTGATTCCTTTCCATCCCATTTCTCCACTTTGCAATTGGAATATTTACCATGTGCCATTTTTGTGTTGGAAGTGTTTGACTCTCTCTCTTTTTAAAATTTTTTACAGGGATTCACAGCTGAAGGTTTGCCTTGAGTCTCAGGAGAATTTAGATTTGGATTTTTCAGTAATGCTGAAGCTGTAAACACTTTGGCTACTCTGACAGATGAACTAAATGTGTTTTGTGTAAGAGATGAGTATTTGTGGAGCCAGTGATGGGACGTTGGGCTTCGATCTGGTGTGTTCCCCCACACCCTCATGCATTTGGGGGGAACTGAGTCACGGGCGTGCTATGCTCACCGGTGGGTAAGTTCAGTGATGAGTGCAGAGCTGACTTGCTGTAGGAGCCTGGGCCTGGCTTAGACGTTGTTCCGTGGGAGCATGGCTGGAGTGGTAAGTCTCACTTCCTGGCTGCTCCTTCTCTCTCTCTGTTTCCTGGCCATCATGATGTGAGCACATTTCCCTTATATCAGACCTTTCTCCACCCTGTTCCTGTGTTTGAATCTGGTAATTATGTACTAAAGCTTCTGAAACTGTGATCCAAAATAAACCTCTCCTCCTTTAAGCTGTAGATGCTGGTTACTGTGTCTCTGTGATGAGAAGTGACTAAGACAGTGCAGTGGATTTAGTAATGGGCCACTGTTAACACCCAGGTGAACTGAATCAGCATGGTTCTGGGTATGGAAGACCCAGTTGTCAACAGCATAACAGGAGAACTAGAGGGGAAGATGGTGATTCTCCTGAAGAAGCTCGTCACACTGGTTTTCCTGATATGAACTTGGCTGTTCTCATTCTCAGAGGAGCTTGGGTCCTCATTTTCATTGAGGACGGCAACTATTTTATGCAGTGAGCTCTGGTCCTTACTTTGAGTGCCACTTTCTGGCTCCAGTGCAGATCCCTCAACCTGATGGCGCAGATCCTTCATCCTATCGGTGCAGACTTTCTAGCTTCTATCACTGACCTCTGGACCTTCCCAGTGTAGATCCTCGATACAGACTTGCATGAGACATTACTGTGGGCTCTAGAACTCCAGCTGGACTCACACAGGGCATTGCTGTGGACTCCACGCCCTCAGCTGGATTCTTCAGGTCGCTAATATGTCAGATCTTTTGCACTCTTCTGCACTTAACTTTTTGGGTAACTTATAAAATAGCCCTATATATTATGTGTCCTATATTAAATCCATTCCCTTGAAAACCCTAACTGGGATAGTGATGAGTCAGAGATTGGTACTGTTTGGATCCCTTGATGTCTCTAGTTTCTCTTGTCCTAGCCCACAATCTGTGAGGCACACTTTTCCAAGTGCCTGAGCCAGCTGGGTAACTTCCATTTGCTTTTGGAAACCTGGTGTTCTACTTGGTGCAACTGATAAACATTGAAATGATATTAGAGCTGGGCCTTTCTACTTCTCAACCATGCTTTCTCCTGGCTGGCACTGTCATGTCCTCTCATCTTCTGGGGTGGGATTTCAGAAGCGTGTCTCTAAAGTGAGACACCGGTGTCACTGAGCTCTGACATGGTTCTTACTACAGAGTGTCCAGGCATTAAGAAGAGTCGATATAAAGGGGCAGGCACTGTCTTTAATTCAAAGGAGCTGAGCACCTAATTTGAGGAGCAAGAATAAAGTTAATGAAACAGAAAAAAGAAACATGGTTGATTAAACTTTTATTTTTTCTCTTCCCAGATTGTCTTTGTGTTTTTTTTTCTTTCATTTTTTGGCAGTAATCTAGTTAGCTCATTTTGCTCACAAGAAATTACTTTACTCCAGTAATTCTTAGTGAGTGCACTCTTTGGTACATCCGGTAGATGGCGCAGCACTTTTCTCCCATCTAGGAGTCCAGGTCACTGAAGGAGCAGCTTATCAATGGTGGGATTTACCGAATCTCACCGCCTTTTCATTCTGGTTTCTTTCACACATCATGAACAAAATTATTACTGTATTCAAACATCCTTTGAGGATAAGATACTTCTTTTCTTCTTAAAGTCTGAGGGGAAATAGTATTTGATTTCAGTACCTTCCTGCCTCTCACATTCATCTCACATATTTTGCCGATGTGCTCCATGATATTTGGTCTTCCAGCTCTGCCGAGATACGATTGACATATAGCAAAGTACACATATTTGAAGTGTGGCATATGATGCGGTTTCATGCATGCATGTATTTGTAAGAAAATCAGACACCAATGCTAGAATGCCTTGATTGTTGTCACATTAGAACAATTCCTTTTTCTTTTTTTTTTTAGCAATTCTTGAGCGGTGTCTGTCCTCCCTCCAGCTTTGTTCTTCTCCAGAGGGCTATGTGGAATCGTTTGCTTTTCCATATAAACTTCAGTATTAAGTTGTAAATGTACACAAAATAACCTTCTGGGTTTCTGACTGTGAGAGGGAAGGTACGGAATCTGCGGATCAGGTTGGGAGAAACGAGCACCTATCATTACTGACTATAAGCATGAAGTACAGCACAGCTTACTGAGGTTTTTAATTTATCGTTGTTTTTTGAAAGTGGATTTAAATATATTGTCTTAGATTTATACCTACATGTTTTATATTTTTATGCCGAGGTAAATGAGATGCAGGAAGCGCCTGGCTCATCCGCTGGTCCTGTGAGGGTCGGAGGGGTCTGTGGTTTGACCAGCAGCTGTCCTGTCCCTCCTTAGCATTTGCCTCCCCTCTCCCGGGGTCCCCTGAGCAGCAACTCCCCTTGGGGCGCTCCCAGGCCGCTCCAACCAGGGGTGCAGCTCAGCAGTCAGCCAGGGAGCCCGCCATGGTGCAGCCCCGATGCTGTGCCCTTTGGAGGAGCAGCCTGAAGGCCCGCCTGGCAGGGCAGAGATCAAGGCAGTGTCTGGCCCACTTTTAACGTCAGGGCTGTGCAGCTCAACGGCACAGCATGAGGTGGTGAGTTTGATTCCTGGTACAAAAACAAAACAAAACAAAACAACAACAACAACAAAAACATTCCCAGCCTCCCGTACCCTCAATAAGCTGTGGCGAGCCCTCTTGAAGGTTTCTATCACTTTTCGTTATTTCTTGGAGATTAATTTCCTTTTTGCTTCTGTCCAAAGGACTTCTTTGAACATTAAGTGTAGTGGTGATAAAGCCCTCATGTTTTGTATAGAAAAACTTTAATTTTGAAATACATTTTTCCTGGGTATACACTTAGGTTGCTTTCTATCATATTCTGTTAGTTCCTTTTTCATAATGTATCTTTTTCTTCATTTTCCTTCTTCTATAGAGGCTTCAGTTATACATTTTATGCCACGGTGCATTTTTTACCAGTTGATTTTTTCTTAATCTTTTTTTTCCTCAGCATTTTACTTTGGATAGATTTAACACACAATATGTTTTTTGTTCTGAAGTGTCTAAACAGACTTTTAATTCCATCTAGTGAATTTTTCATTTTAGACATTATGGGAAGTTTGATTTTATTTGTTTTAATATTTTCAGGTCGAAGCATCCTTATGCCTTCTTGAATATATATATGATCATTTAATTTTTTGATGTCCTTATTTGCTAGTTGTAACACCTGAGTGATTTTCATATTTGATTTTAGCAGCTGATTTTTCTCCTCACTCAAGGTTATGATTTTTGCTTCTTTACATGCTTCAGAGGTGAATGAAATATTGTAAATTTGTCTCATTGGTACTGGATATTCTGTATTTGTGTAACGATAATTGAGATTTGTTTTGAGGTACAGTTGAATGATTTGGAAGGAATCCTTTTAAGACTCACTTTTGGCCTTGGTTAGATATTATACCTAATATTCTCCAAACTCTGCCTAATTTTCATCACACTTATGGTTTTTCCTAGACCTAAGCCCACTGATTATTGCCCTTTCCCATAATTGTAGGAACAATTAAAATTTATCTTTCTGCTGACTATTTATTGTGTTTTGTGCCTATTGAGAAAATTGAACTTTTTTAAACTCAGGTTTTACTGACTGTCCTGGTGTTTGGCTAAATATGTTCTCAAAGTCACAGTACTGTAAGATCTACACAGAAAAATGTTTTCATATTCAGTAAGGGTAGATAATGTTGTATGATATCTATGTATCAATATAGATATAGATAAAGCCTTTATTATACTTTTCTGGAGATACACAGGAATATATGACTAGATGAAAGGCAAATCTTTGTTCAGTTCAAAAGTATTAAAACAACTTTAAATATAGGACTAAGTAAATAGTTCTGAGAACACACTGAGTAACATCCCAAGAAAGTATTGTTCCAAAGGTCGCATTTGGGTAACACTTCTTTGGCAAAGCCAGAGTCCTTCCGTTATGCTAAAGGGCAGCTGGAGAATGAAAAGGCGCATTGCTGTGCTATTGGGCAATGGCCACACCAGTCAGGACTTTCAGCTCTGAGGGGGCACTTGTCACACTTGACCTACAGTCACTTTTATATCTTACTTTTCAAGAAGATTGATGCATGAAGTGACTTCCCATTATCCTGGATTAGGAAGATTTGTTCTCACATTCCACCTGGGAATCACTCAGAAATCCAACTTGAAGTTAAGTCAATAAACTCTTGTTCCCCTTCTTACCTACTCATAGACTTGATGGCGTCTAATGGCCTTTCTGGATCATTTAAAGTCCTACCAATGTAGTTATATTTTTATGTATAAAAACTCCATTATTTTCTAGGTATATTGCATTAGGTTTGCTAGTCACACAATTATATTAAAGCATCCAATTTAACAAAGAAACAAAGGCTAAGGGAGTTTAAAAGTTTGTTGATGGCCTAATACCGAGTAGATGCAGGCTTCTAATATGTGATTTCTTATTCAACCCCGAGGCACTGTGTTCCGTAGTAACCCTTTCATCTGCACCCTTACCTACGCAGCATTAGCGGGCAACTGCAGCTACACTGTACAGCATGAACTCCCAAACTAGGTTAATCGGAACAAACATTTATCCCTGTTGGATTGACTGAGGATTGGCCAGTTGGGGCAGAAATCTGTTCTGAAGACTATTTTCTTCTTCAGGACACTAGCAGGCTAGGTATAGCAAGTTCTTTCATGGTGACACCACAGGCCTGAAAGAGGAAGATGAGCTGTTATTTGGGTCTTTCACCGTATCACACCCATGAAGATTCCCTGGGTTGAGGCAAGTCAGAGCCAAACCCAAAGTCTAGAGATGCAATTAGACTTTGCCTCTGGTTGAGAAAATTTTAAAGTAATATGCCATTTGGAGTTCATATTTCTATAGTTTCAGGGACTAGTATGAGACAACTGTGAGAGACATTATCTGCCACAGTATTTTCATATGGAGGGGTTGGGCTTCTAAAAGGCGAAAGATTTATACGATCTGAAGAGAAATCAGAGTATGGGGTTGGGCTTGTAACAAATTTTTAGTGGAGTTTAATTTGTATTTCCCTTATGGTTAGTTATGTTGACCCTTTTTGCATGTGTGATTTGTTCTGTTTGCAACCTGTATATTTTGTGTGCTGAAGTGTTTCTTCAAAACTTTTTATTACTTATATTTTGTTTATAATTTTGTTATATTCAAGTTTTGAGTTTTTATACCTATAGTTTGGATACAGGCCCCACATGAGATGCATGAACTAAAACTGCTTTTCTAATATGTGTCTTGCTATTGTCACTCAATTAAAGGTATCCTTTGCAAATCAGGTGCTTAATTCCAATGAAATGAAATTTATAATTTTTATTGATGCGTTTTTTGGTATCATATTAACAGACCTTTGTCTAAATCAAGATCTTGTGTTTTAGAAGTTTAAGAGTTTTAGATTTTACATATGACCTTGAGATTTACATATGATCTCACTTGAGATTTTTTTTTTTTTGCAAGAGTTCAAGAATACGGTTCAAGTTTTTTCTTTTTAAAATCTTTTTGGTATAGGTATCCAATCCTTTCAATATTGATTTTAAGCACTATCCTTTCTTCATCAAATTGTCATTCCACCTTTGTCAAAATCTGTGCCTGATAGTTGTGTGGCTCTATCCCTGAGTACTTTATTCTATCTTTTTCCCAGTAGCAGTGACTTTACCACTATAACATTATATTACCAGATGGCTTGGGTTCATTAACTTTGCTTTTCTTCTTCCTGAATGGCCTCTGGAAATTCTACATGAATTCTAGATTCTGCCTGTCAATTGTCTATGGAAATCCGATGTAGAATATTGATAAATTAATATTGCCTCAGACTTTGGTCAATTTATTTATTCTAGAATTTATTTTGTTCTGTTCAATCTGCTTGTATGCATAGAATTAGCTTCATTTCTTCTTCCATGTTGTATGCTGTTATTTCTTTTTCTTGCTTTGCTACTCTGGTGGATGAAAATGGCAGGCAAAGGCAGGCTTGTGGCGCATACTTGTAATCTTAGCACTGGGAAGGCTGAGGCAGGAAGATGGCTAAGTTCAAGGCCCACCTGGGCTACAAAGTGAGTTCAAGGGCAGCCTTAATTCCATAATGAGACACTGTCTTAAAAAGGCAAAGGGGAAAAAAAAGAGGCCGGACAGCTATTCTTGGCTTGTTTTCATTTTCAAAGAGGTGTTCAGTCCTTCACCAATGCGTATAATACAGGCTGTTTTGTAAATGTTCTCTAGCAGTTATAAAAGTTTCTTTCTATTCCCAGTTTGCTGACTTTCTTTTACCATAAAGAATCCTGAATGTTGTGACAGATTTTCATTTCATTTCACCCATTGTAAGAGTGAAAATACTGACTGAATTTTGCCTGTTGAACCAACTTGTTCTTGTTGATGAAGCATTATCTTGTTATGGGTTATTGGAGTTGACCTGATACTATATAGACTAGGATTTTTCTGTTTATAGTCATGTGAGGTATTATTATTTAGCTTTATTTTACTACAGTGTCATTGTCTTGTTTTTATTTTATCATGGTAACAATGAACTACGTAAGGGAGAAGTGAACCTAATTTCTATATACTGAAAATATCTCATAGAATTTATATTATTTTTCTTATAAATATTTGTTAGAATTCAACAATGAAACCAATCTGGGTTTTTGGTATAGAATATATTATCACAAATTTAATTTCTTTAACAGATTTTTTTTTACTGTGAGTTACATGTAAAATTTATGGGTAGAAAATTGACAATATTATATTAAGATTCTCAGTGTCTGTAGAATCTGTAGTGATGTCTTATTTCATTCTGAAATTTGAAAGTCATGTATATTTTTAATACTTTTTGGTCAGTCTGGCTAGAGGGTTATTAATTGTATTAATATGGTGCAGCTTTTTTTCAATGATTATTTCTGTTTTGGGGGAAATTGTCAATTTCATTGATTTCTGTCACATTATTATTATTTACTTTCTTATTTTGTATTTAATTTGATTTTTATTTAGTTTCTTAAGGTATTCCACTAATCAGTTTGAGATTTTTCTTTTCTATTTTGAGGAATTAATTTTATATATTTTCCTCTAAATATTGTTTTAGCTGCATTCTGTACAGTAAAAGTTTCATGTGTTATATTTTTATTTTTATTCATTTCAAACTATTTTTAATATTCTTTGTGAATTATTCTTTTACTCACTGGTTACAATGTGTTTAGTTTCCACATATTTGCAGATCCATCAAATACCTTGATTTGTGTTTTAGTTTTAATAACTTATGAGGGTACATTGTCTCATTTAAAATTTTAAGCACTTGTTGTTAAAGTTTGCTTTTTCTTTGGCCTAAATTATGATGGTACTTGTTGAATGTTCCATTCATATTTGTAATGAATGTATATGTCACTTTTTGGGGACATAGTGCTCCCTAAATGTGAATTTGTTCAAGTGAATTTAGAATGCTATTCAGGTCATTTACATTCTATTTTTCTGTTTAGTTTACAAACTTCTGAGAGATACGTGTCAGAGTCTCCATGCGTGTTTATGGGCTTGGTTCTCTTTTTGGATCTAACCGTTTCTGTTTATTCAATACTGAAACTTCCTATGTAGGTATAAACCTTTAGATTTATGTGTTTTTTTTTTTTTTTCGAAAGTTGACCTCACTATCATGATGTAATGTTCTTTATTGTTGATAATATCTTCTTTTCTACTGTGTACTTTAAAAATAGTAATATACACTAACTGAATTTATTCTGGTTGCTGTTTGTATGGTATCTATTTTTTAATATTTTAATTTTAAACTATTTTTATATTTAAAATATTTATATTGTAGCTTTCTTAATTAATTCTATCTTTCAATGAAATGCTTAGACTATATCTAACAAAGTTTTCAATAACATTGAATTAAAATTCTCTGTCCTGTTAGATCTGAACAAGACATATCCTAAGTTAACATCTTATCTTTTCTTCTGTTTTTTCATTTTACTTTGTTTTGCTCTCCTTTGTCTTCGTTTAGAGTGTGTTCAATTTTTGTGTTTCTGTTTTTTTTCTTATTGGCTGAAGTTTATGTCTTTTCAAAATAGTTTTAGTGATTTTCTAGGATTTAATATTTAATGAAATAGAATTTGGATGCATACCTTACTTGCTGTGTATCTAAGAATAATACACTCCCAATTCATATACTTTATTCTTTGTGTGATTTTTGTAATAAATTTTGCTTTTAATGATGTAATCACATAATACTTTCCTGGTGTTCTGGCATATGACAGTTGTTAAGAGTGGTTAAGATGAAGAAATGAATTTTATATTTACTTCCATTAATTTTAGTTACATAGCATGTATTACTATTTATAGATCTAAATTTTCAGTGGTACATACATACATGTCAACTGAAATACTTCCTTGTATGAATCTTGTAAAGCAGGTCTAAGGGCAATTAATTATTTTATTTTTGTTTTACTGAGACATTGAAAATTTTTCCTTTTTTAAAAAAATTTACATTTGCTGGGTATAGAATTCTGCTTCCACAGTGTGATAGGTTAAAGAAAAGTTGACTATTTTCAGGTTAGCTAACTTCCCTTTTTATTTTTTGGTAATGGTGAGGGTGGTGCCCTTTCCAGTTTTCCTGTGTGGAAGCCAGCGACCCACTGAAGAGGCTAGAGGTGCCCGATCGCATGTGTTGCTCCATGTTCCTCTCCTTACAGTCTGTTTTTAGTAAGCTGCCAGTACTGATCAGTCAAAGTCAGTCCTGGATTCCTCCAGGACCTCCTCACCTCAGCCCAGCACACCTAGGCTTCTTCTGGGAATCCACATATCTCACAGCTGAGCTCACCAGGCTCTCGTTTCCGGCTAAACTTATTTTTACCACCCTTGCCCTCACTGCGTAACAGTGTTTATAGCTGCAATTAGCTTTCTAAATAACCTAACCTGATACGCTGTCTTTTAAGTTCTATGATGAATACTTGCCATTTCATTAACACTGACTGTTAATTTCAGCAGTGTCTTTCTAGTGGTTTTGTCCATTTGTTCTTTTTTTCCTCATTTTGCCTTACTAGGGTTTATTCGAACAATTAAAAAAACTATGTCCACTGTTGAGTTAAACCTTTTTTTAAAAATTGCATGTGTATTTTAAACATAATTCATTCTCCCTCCTTACGTAATATTATGCAATTTCTCATGCAGTGTAAGAGCCTTATATTTCCAGTTCTTCTGATCTGCTCCTTATATCATTATTTTAAATTTTTATATATTCTACAACCTCTTTTTATTGCATTTAATTTACAAAGTTCTTTAAATAAATTAAAAATAATAAAAATATTTTTAACCTCCCTCTATTCCATGTATGAGGTTTTTTTTTTTTACTTCCATGAAATTTCATGTTCCTATCAGATCTATCCTGCTTGAAGAAATTTTGTAAAAATTTTAAAATAAAATATGTGGGTTGACAATGAATTTCTTCAATTTTCATTTGTCTGAAA
This sequence comes from Dolichotis patagonum, assembly GCA_004027295.1. Classification (NCBI taxonomy): domain Eukaryota; kingdom Metazoa; phylum Chordata; class Mammalia; order Rodentia; family Caviidae; genus Dolichotis; species Dolichotis patagonum. Next base: position 106,958 of record PVJX010000441.1, on the reverse strand, counting down.
AAGTCATATTTCTCCTTTACTTTTATTTTTCTAGTCCTGAGAATTGAACCCAGAATCTTTGCATAGTGCTACATTCCCAGCCCATTGTATTTTTATATTGAGACAGGGTCTTGCTAAGTTACTAAATTTTCCAGGGTGATCTGAACTTGTGATCTTTCTGCCCCAGAGTGCTGGGGTCACAGGCTTCCTCTTTAACTTCAAAGCACATTCTCATGGGACACAGAAGGCTGACTTTTCAGTCCTTTCCTTTCCCCAAATTTCAGAACGTCATTCCATTGTCTTCTTGTTTGCCTAGTTAGTAGTGACAAGCCTAATATAATTAGCATCTTCTGTTGTAGGAATGGTGTGTTTTTCTGTCTTCATGGTTTCCTTCTGTCTTTGGTTTGCTGTGGGTTGAACAGCATTTGCCTACTTGTGGTTCATTTAGTATTTCTGCTTCTTTTTCTCTTGGAGATCTTCTGATTTCTGGTTTATATCCGTCACTGACTTTGGAAAATATCTTGGCAATTATTCCTCCAAATATTTCTTCCTTCACATTCTTTTTTTTTTCCCCTTGGGTCCAATGACACATATTTAGATTATTTGATGTTGTCTCACAACTCTTGGCTGCTCTGTTGTTACTGTTTCCTTTTTGCTGTTTTACCTTGCACTGCAGTCCAGTATATCTTCTTAGACTGTCTTTTGGTTCACTGATGGTGTCCATGGCCGTGTTGAGCACACCAATGTGCGTACTGAAGTCAGTTTTTAAACCTGTGGTGCGGTACTTTCGATTGCCACCACTGTCATGTGATTATTTTTAGTCTATCACCCTGCTGAAGTCCTCCGTCTGATGGTTCACACTGTCTACCTTCTAAAGGAGCTAGGCGTTTTCCTTACCATCTTCTAGGATGAATGCAAGGAAAGCCTGAGTCTCAGCTGAGGCCGCTTTTGCTTGCTTTTAAGTTGCCTTTGTCTGTGCCTTTTCTTAATTTTTGAAACGTCCAATAATTTTTGGTTAAAAGTCAGCTGCGTTGTATACCTACGTAAATGTTTTCATGCTGGAAGATGAGTGCACCTCTCGTCTACTGGACTTTCCTGTAAGGAGGCCTGTGTTAATCTAGTCTTCAGGGCGGCTGCTTTTGAAGTTTGTTCTTAACTTTTTTGCCCCTGGTTGCGTCAGAGCCTTCAAGGCCCACCTGCAAAGTGTTTGCTGTGTGACTACCAAACCACAGCATCTTTCCACTTTGGCTCTGAAATTACCTACTCAGGTCTACATCTTCACTCTGCACTTCTTGTCAGGAAGACTACATTTCTCACAACTCTCCAGCCTTGTTCCATGGACGAACTCAGTGCTTGTTGCTGTCGTGGTGCAGGACCTTTCTGATATCATGACTGAGCCATCACTTGAAGTCACGGTTCACTTGGGTCCTGGGGATGTGGCTTTGCGAGGTTTTCTCCTGCTTCTTCCAGAGGGAATTTTGGGTACAGTGTTTATTCTACCCTCTTCCATAGGCAGATTGCTTTTCCTGATTTTTTCCCCCACGAAGTAGGCTTTCTGTGGTGCCTTTGACTACATTTCACTTTCTTTCTTCCTATAGATGAAGGTGTCTGTCCTATGAGAACAGAGGAAATGTCCGCATTACAGCAGCTCTGGTCCTGTGCTGCCCACCAGCTCCGTGACAAAGCAGTCCCGGGATTTTCCCTGATGGTCTCTGTGAACACCTGGTGGGGTCCCGAAGGAAAAGACAGATAGCAGGTGTATTCTCTTCTGTAACTGAGGCTCACGGCAGCTTTACACTACACACTGGCTCCTGTGTGATATTCTAATATATGTGTACTATAAAATAATTAAATCAAGCCAGTTGAAACATCTATCAACTCACATTCTTAACACTTTAATTTTGGTGGGGAGAACATGTGAAATTTACTTTCCCAGTGATTTTAAAATTCATAATAGTTACTCCAAGCCATGTCCCGTGCTAAATTACATGTATTATCAAATGTAGTCATTACACAGTCCTGCGAGGCAGGAATCATCATTATTGTTTCGCCATGCCTGCCTAGATTTGGATCATTTTGTATATTGTATTTCATTTTCTCCTGCTATTATCAGGCCAGTTCTCTGAGGAAAGGATTATGATTGTCTTGGTCCTTTTCTATGGCCAGCACCTTAGCAGAATGTTTAACATGTAATGTAGGGTGAATAAATGCTTGCTGCATGCATTAGGCCAACACAGCCCTCAAGCACATATTCAATAATCATCACGTCATTTCCTCATTCCTTCACGCTGTCTCTGGGAGACTGGCATAGAGAGTGTCTGTGTGTTCACAAACGCATCCGATTCTTCATTGGCTGTGAGAGGGTGGTGGGAAAAGGAGCGTGCCATTCGGACGGGCCCTGGCTCTCCTATCATCCCAGTGGTTGTGCTTTAGGAGCTTTGCTCTCCCTTAGAGATGTGGCCTTGGTGCCTGTCCTGCGAGACCAGCCGTCTTCAGAGCTGTGTTTTCTGAGCTCCACTGACTGCTGCTTCTCTGCGTCACCTGCCTCCAGTGCACATAGCTACACGGCAGAATTATCAAGTCAAGTGAATTAACATACCTGTCACTTCACGTGGTGACCTTTTGTTTTTGGAGTGAGAACATGTGAAGTTTATTCTCCTAGCATTTTTAAAATTCAAATGCATTGCTTTTAACTACAGTTGTGCTATGCAATAGATGTGAGTAGTTTACTCTTTCTGTCTTCCCTGTGTCTTTCGTGCTTTGTTTTTCGTGTGCTTCAGTTTTCCCTCTTTTACTTCATTTCTCTCTCCCTCCTCTCCCACCCCACCCTACCACTCACACACCTATCACATCAGTTGTTGCTTTCTTTTCCTACCTTTGGTTCATTTTCCATGGTATTCTGAGGCCAATCCTGACATGTGCACCTGCTCAGGAAATTACAGTGTCTGATCCTTTTAGCTGCTGTAGCACTGCGAGGCCAAGCTGACAGTCTGCTAAGAAAGCCCCGGAGCTAAATCACAGAATGTTCTGCAATCAGGACTAGAGTCACAGGTGGAAGACTCTCTGAACTGCCCACTGCCAGCAAAGCAAAAGAAAATATTCTCCACCTCCCCACTGCCTTCCCACCTTCCCACTGTCACTTCCGTGATGGAGTCCTAGGGAGAGTTTTTCAGCCCACTACAATCCAAGCCTCTGTTTTCTCTTTAGAAATGAGGGAAAGGATGTGATTGTGGATCATGTTGCCTCCTTTCTCCCATTCTATCCACACTGCTTCTCACACTTTATTCTTGGGAATAATTTTACTCCCTCTTGGGTGTGATTCGTGGTGTCACATGTTTTGGAAAGCATATCACGCAGGTGTGATAACCGGGCACCTGCAAGTACTGGGGGTGGGGCTGTGTGCAGCTGAGGGCCGTCGGGCCTACAGATGCATCACTTCTTGAGGAGAAGTCATGTCTCTCTGAGAGAGGCAGGTGCTTCTCTTCCAGAAGGGATCTTTTTACACAGGTGAGAAAAATTCACCCTCAGGACTCAGAAGGGAAAGGTCCAGAATGTCATGTGACAGACAAAAAGGACAAAGGAAAGCCCCAAACTACCACTGCAAATCCTGATAACTTGCCGGACACATCCCAATCCCAGGGTCTTCACTTGAAAACTTTCCCCCCAGATCTGTTCCTTAGGTCACTCACTCCCCTCATTAGGATGTCGCTTGGACACCTTTGCTGCCGCACCTCTGTAGACATGGATTACTTTCTACACGTATATAGCACTTCCTGCTGTTTGCCTCTACAATTGCCTCCATTATCTATAGTTTTATTTTCTGTGTTTTTACCCACAATCAATCTTAGTCCAGACACTCTAAGTGGAAAATTCTAGAAGTAAATAATTAACTCATAGGATTTGAGGTGCATGTGGCCTGGCTCCATCTTGCCCAGAGATGTGAATCGTATCTTGGGTCTGGTCACCACTTCCTATCCACAGGCATCTTTGTGACCAGACTGACTGCTAAGTATCATGGTGCTTATGCTCCAGTAACCACTGGTTCGTTCAGCAATGGCGCAAAAGGGCAGACATAACATGCTGCACCTTGGGTGTGTCAAGGAGACGCCATGAAGTGCTGCCTCCAAGTGGTGTGAAAGCCTTCAACATTTACTAAGGAGCAAGACACCTATGCTGGACTGCCAAGATTCAGTACATGAATGAAGCTTCTCTCTATGAAACTGTGAAGAAGGAACGGAACTTTATTCTAATTTTACTGTCTCATCTCACTGCAGAAGTTACAGTGTGTGATAAGAGCTTGAAGACAGGGAAGGCACAATATCATCGCATATCTGGAATTCAGTGTTTATATGGGTTCAAGCATTCACTGGACATTTTGGAATGTACCCTGTACAAATAAGGGGGGACTAATATAACTTATAAATGTACTTAACTACTTTTGTTATTCCCTCCCAACTCTGGGCTTCAAAAATGTAGGTATTTATCTTGCTCATTTCTTCACCTGTAATACTCAAATCTGTGCCTGGTATATCCATTTTGAGTACTGGTTAAATAGTCAATAAATACCTGAATTTAAGAGAGCTCTCAAGTGAGGCTGGCTCTGTTGTAGATGCTCTGTATACTTTATCTCATTTCATATTCAAACCACTTTTATCATAAAGGTATTTACAGCTTCCCACCCCCACTTCCCAGATTGATGACTGTGCATCCTAGTACTGGAGACTGTCACTCTGTTTCCCAAGAGGTTTGTCTCTGGCTTTTCTGACCCACAGCCTTATCTCCACCACGTTGAGCTGCCTTTAAAAGGGTGGCTGCTGCGGCCTGCTCCTTTCTGCTCACGATCCTCGATCTGGGACAAGAAGGCCTTTCGGCAGGGCCCAGCATCTCCCTGGATTTGTGGTCCTGCACTAACCTTTTGGCCTTGTCCCACTCCTGTGTAACTGTATGCGCCCTCTCAGAGGATCACGAGGGTCCCCTGTACATCCTAGGGGGTCTACAGAGTGCCAGGCTTGAGCCCAGACAGAACATGGCCTTGTGGACTCTGCCTGTGAATGAGACTGAGCCACACTCGCCCCGCAGCCCTCTGGGGCAGGTGTCCAGGCCACTGCGCCCCCTCCCTGACCACCATGGTGCTTTTCCAGTTACCCTCCACTCACTTCTATTTCCTGTGTTTTTCTGTGGACTGGTCGGAGTCATTGTTGAGACTCAGAACAGGAGTCCTCCACATAGTATGGCTCTTTGGCATGTAGAGTGCTTTGCAGTGGCGGCTGGAGAGCCTCAGGGGCAATCTCTCTCCAACTCCTCCCTCCCTTCTTCTCCTACTCCCACCCTTTGCCCCTTGCAAGCCTTTGAAGCTAGAACTGTTCTTCCCCAAAGAATATTCTAGAAACTAAAACTCCTCTCCATAGAAACCCATAAACACTAGATATTACTCTGAACTTCTCTTGAATTTTTGTGTAGGAGCTGACCACAATGAAATTCTCTCCTAGCTTGTCTGAAGTTAGGACATCAGGTCCTCATTCCAAAGGATTCCTGCTGTGTTCCCAGAAGAAAGAAGTGTGATTTGGACAGGCCAGGAAGGCCCCAGTCAGGCCTTGGCCACCCTCCCAGACCCCAGTCTATCACATTAGAGAATAACTTTCTGACCAATCAGACTCCTCACAGCTGCCCATTCTTCAATAAACCTGGGCATAAAAAGGGACAACATTTGATTATTCATTTCTGAATATTCCTGTGCCATAATAAACTTTCATTAATCAAAGTTGTACGCTTTTTCCTATATCTCTGTATTTGTCAGTTTTTTTAGCAGAGAACTCTAGGAAGTCTGAAGATTCCTCCAGGACATTGTCTTTTTGGAAAAAATCTGATCATTGAACTTTCTTCCCCAAATCCTTAAACAACTTTCTATGTTTTCAGATCTATTCCAAAATTGATAGCTTGGCTTCTACGGTCTTGCATGGACATGGCTCCTGACTGAATGCTTCAGCCTCTGGGCGCACTGCAGCCTCTAGTTCACCTTACTTCAATCCCACTGGCCACCTCTGAGTATCTCGGTTGCACCGAATTCTTTCCTACACCAGAGCCTTTGATCACGCTGTCTCTCTAAACAATCTTCTCTTTTTCTCTAGGAAAATCCACCTCTTTCTCTCCTCCAAACTAGTTCAGCACCCTCTCCCCATTATATGCTTCTATAGACACCAATGTTTTCTTTTCAACCCTTATTGTAGGTATAACTGCTACTTATGAGATGAAGCAGTTGACTATTCACTAGTCTTCTTTAGTCAGAAGAGAATCTAGAGTTAAATTAGTTGTTGTTGGTACATCTGAGCTTATGCCACCAAAGACTTTAGGCAGGAGGCACCTAACCTTTCAAAGCATTAAATAACAAAGGGACAGGGGCTGCACTTCTTAAAAGGGTAGGCCCCTGCTACTAATAGAGGAGAATCACCTTTTATTCCATAGTGGATTATACTGTGGTACTGATATAGGGGAGTGAAACTGCCAACCTACCATATGTCCAGTATGAGTTCATGTTCTCTAAAATTGAAGAATGAATTTTAGGAACAATGGAGGTTAAGAACAGAATATGCTTACTGAGAGTGAAAGAGTTTTGTCCTAGAATAAATTACTGTACTAACGTGGCAGAAGGCCAAAGCGGGAATGTTTACCACTTCCTGCTTCTTCTTCAACCCTAATTGCAACTCCCCTTCCTGTTTGCACACACAGAGAATTCCAATCAGTTCCTCAGACATCATCAATATCTGCCCCAGGCACCACTTCAATCAGAGGTCATGTAACTCTCTGCCTTTCTGTACCTGGTTGAAGGAGACAGCCCAGCCGCCATGGGCTGTGTGCTCCTTTCCACGTCCTCAACTCAATAAAATTGTTCATTTTGTACTTTTACTTCTCTATTGCACCAGAATATTCTAACATTATGGTGCCTTGAGACTCGGATGACAGAGTGTGTTAGCTCCTGGGAGTCACTCCCAGTTCGCTATGAACCACCTATTGTTTCCTCCGGGACTGCCGCTAATCCGCATGCAACAGCGACCTTCCTCCCTCATCACAGGTGAGCTGCCCTCTGGGGTTTTCTGTTTCCATTCCTAAAATTCTCAAGCTTGCATCAGAAAACTATCAGTTGCTGTCCCTGGACAGAGAGAGCAGTTTTCACACTCCTTAGGCCATACGGCCTGCGGCAAAGCTGCTATTTTTTGTTTCCTGGGACCCCGCCCCATACTCTTTGGTGCTGGCTGGGATGAGCAGGGGTGTTGGGACTTTCGTGTCATACTTTCAAACAGGGGATGACTTCTTTTGATAGGTGTTATCTAAGACAGTTTCCATGTTCCTTGAGGGGGAGCTAAAGCTCTTACTTCCCGAGGAGAAGTTGTTGTCTCAGCTCACTTATAATTTGGTCATGGGGACCGTTTCCTGTGCCCCGCCCCACAGAAAACCACACTTCTTGGGTCCCTGGTTCATAACCTTGGTGCTCTTGGCCTTAAAAGGCTATAAAAAAACAAAAACCCAGATATTTTATTTATGCTTTGGTCACAATGGCGGCAAGTTAGCAGAAACCCTTCATTTTCTGGCCTTTTTCACTTTCAGGATGTGTCCTTCTCTCACTCTGTCTTGTATAATGGCCCAAATACTTCTGGTTCACTCCGCTCCACCAGAAACTCTCCCTCGCTCCCCACCAGCCCGCTTAGGTGATGCGTCTCCTGTCTTTACGGCTCTTCCCCATGTCTCCAAGACCAAATCCTGCAGCTTTCTCAGCCAGAGGTTTCTGTGCCCCCTGCACCATCCTCTCCCCTTTCTTCACCCCCAGTGGCCTTCCCTTAGTTTCTATCCCCAGTCTCAAATTTCTCAATCCCCTCCACCATGTACCATATATTCCATCAGACTGCTCTTTTTGTCCCCTACTCTGCGTCACCATTTTCCATGCTGGCTCACCATACTTGGTCTTGTGCATTTCAGTCACCTAGCAGGCCACATGGTTCTCAGTAGCCATCTTGCTGCTTCTCACACAGAGGACAGCTGCCATCTTGTGGCCCTCCACCACATGACAGTGTAGTGCCATTTTGTGGTCCCTCATCATGGAACCAACAGCAGCCATTTAGTTGTGGGTCTCACGGTAATCAGTTGCCATCTTGTGTTTCACTGTCACATGGTGATGAGCAGCCATTTTATAGTCAATCACCTGGTAATTGCCCAGACACCTGCTGGGCTGTCTATACCTCCCACTGCATAACCTTCTCAGCCTCAGTGCCTATTCCCGCTTCAGGAACAGGCTGGTCCCGAGGGACAAGTTCATATTCATGTTCATTTTTCCCCTCGCCAACGTACCTCAGAGTAACCATAAATAGCAGAAAAACCTTTTCTGCTATTCTTATTTCAAGAGATGTTTATTAATTAATCTACAAAAAGATTCACACTAGTCTATTTATTATAGTTAAAATTGGCCAAATATGTTTGAGTGCACTCTGAGTTTGTAAGATGTTTGTCAGTCTATATATTTTTAACTTAATTGATTCTTTGCCTTTGTCTCCTTTAGACTTAAAGCTGTACATCTACCCAAGATGCAAATACCTACTATCTACTAGTTAAAAGCTGCTAGTTAAACGCTCTGCAGAGTATCCCGGACTGCTGTTCAACAACTCCAACCCCCTTTAACCCGAAGAAGCCAGATCGGTCACTGCCCATTATCCCTCGTGGCAGTTTGGGTTACTTGTCAGAGAAAAAATGCTACAGGCAGCTAAGTCACTTAAAAATATTATAGGCAGTTAGAAATATTATAGGCTAGGGCCTCAAAGTAGCCAGCACAGAGAACCAGATGTCTTATGACTGCGGAAGAGACAGATACCTTCCTCTGGAGGCCAGATCCCGGGACAAAAGGCTAAACTTGGCCTTCAAACCCCACAGGGAGACCTTCTTACTATGGCTTTTCATGTTTTCAAAAACAGAGATAAAATTCAAAACAAAAAATAGCGACTTGATCTTTTAGCAGTGACACTTGGAGCTCTAAGTCAGATAAACAGAGACAGGGTGGAGCTGCCTGAGCCCCTCCCAGACCATGCTTCAAGTGCTACAGAAAGGACAATGGGCAAGAGAGTGCCCCTTCTGCAATCTCAAGGGCCGTTAGAAGGGCAACTGTCCTAGCTGCCAGAGAGCGGGTGAGCCATCCTCTAATTCCTTGCCCTCACAGGAGATCTTGTCACCACTGCATTCATTGCTGGCTGATCTACTTGGACCTGCTGCTGAAGACTGATGGGGCTCCGGGCCTGTAGCCCCTCATTAAGGATCCTTCTCAGAGCCCCAAGTCCCACTGGAGATACCAGGTGAGACACTCTCTGTACTTGGAGACATAGAAGTCATCTATAGTGTTCTTCCTGAGTTTTTAGGCTGTTGTATTAAGTCCTCAGTCTCTGTAGTGGATGTTGACAGCTAACCTACACAGCCTCTACAGACAAGGCCTATTCCATGCAGATTCCAGAGTCTCTTCTTTACCCGTAGCTTCCTAGTAATCCCAACATGTCCTACACACCTTTTAGGTAGGGATCTTCTTCAAAAGTTTAACTTCTCCTTTACCTTCTCCCTCTTGTCCTCCAAACGCCCTCACAATGCACTGTAAAGCTATCCCCTCCTCTCCCTTCTTCTTTGGTCAATCCCATAGTCTGGGACATCTCCAACCCCACCCACGCTACCCATGCCATGCCTATTTTAATTTGTCTCAGGGGTCCTTCAAGTTTTCCTTGTGTTCCCCAATATCCTATAGCTCCCAAACATTTACAGGGACTTAAACCTATAATCAAGAGTCTTTTAGACAACAGTTTTCTTAAACTTACCCATTCACCCTACAATACTCCCATTCTCCTGGTACTCAAGCCTAATGGGTCGTATAGTCTGATACAAAACCTTAGGGTAATCAATGATGCTGTTACCCCAATTCACCCAATGGTGCCAAACCCTTGTACTATATTCTCTCATATCCTTCTTTTGTGTTTCTGTAGATTGTCCCAGACACCCTCAGGACTCAACAACTTATACCTGTCATCTTTATAGTAGTAGAACCTTTCCTCAGAGACACATACCACCCCCTTCCTTTCCTATTCATCAGTATTGCAAACACACCCCTGGTCAGGACTGACAGGTAGATTTTACACACATGCCCTGCCACAAAACTCTCAAATATCTTCTCACCTTTGTTTGTACTTTTTCAGGATAGATAAAAGCCTTTACCACAATCAAGGAGACTGCTGAGGTAGTTACTACACTTCTGTTACAGGAAATCATCCCAAGGTTTGGTTTAGAGTATTCAGTCAGATAATGGTCCAGCCTTTATTTCTCAGATCTCTCAACACAACTACAACTAAAATGGAGTGACCCCTACCTGGTCTTCCTTGTACCTTCAACGGTGGTCAAGGTTGCTGGACTGCCATCTTAGTTCCACATCACTCAAGCTAAGCGGTGCCCTCCTAACCCTAACTCCCCTGACTCTAAACATCCTGATTGGTCACCTCATCTCCTACCTCCCGTCTCCATCTCACCAAGGCCTACAGCCCCAATTTTCAGGCTAGGCCATGTTTTGTTATCCTATTTGGTTCCTGATCCCTTACACTGTATTAGTTAATCTTTTCACTATAACTACCTTTAGTTCTCTCCACCCTCAGCTGTTTAGTTAAACAAGAGACTCCTTTAGGTATAAGATCTTATGTCACTTACAGTGACACAGCCACGGCCCTCCCCACCCCTACTTTATAATTTCCCAAACATGATGAAATCATCAGACCTCATATTTCTCATGCTTCTTATTCTTTCCAGCTCAACTCCTTAAACCAGGACAAGTCCTACCTATACTTTTAACTTTTACCCTTTCAGATGGGGAGATGGGGGAATAATTAGCTCTTGTAACTCCACCCCTCCCAACTCCAGGCTTATTTTTCAGATTCTTCCTCACCATGGCCCTGATGGAATGACACATTTGCATCAAGGACACTTTTCCTTCTACCTTTCCTGGGTGCTTTAATTATGATAGTTATCTGCCTCCTCATAGCACCTTGTGTTTTTTATTTCTCTAGTCTAGGATGTGAGCATTCCTTGTCCTGGCTGAAACACCGGGTACCAGCTTCTACACACATGGGCATCAACTGTCATCCCGTCAACCTTCCTAAACCCCAATACGGTGCCCCCTTTCAGCAGGAAGTAGCAAGAGAGAGACTTCACCCTTTTCCTAATAAAAAGATGGAAATGAAAGAGTTTTGCCCTAGAATAAATTACTGTACAGTTATGGCAGTGGTCTAACTTGGTGGAAGGCCAAAGCGGGAACGCTTACCACTTTCTGCTTCTTCAACTCCCCTTCCTGTTTCCATGCACAGAGAATTCCAGTCGGTTCCTCAGACATCATCAATATCTGCCCCAGGCACCACTTCAATCAGAGGTCATGTAACTCTCTGCCTCTCTGTACCTGGTTGAAGGAGACAGCCCAGCCGCCATGGGCTGTGTGCTCCTTTCCACATCTTTAACTCAATAAAACTGTTCATTTTGTACTTTTGCTTCTCTATTGCACCGGAATAATCTAACAAGAGAAAGAAAACTTCTGTTTGAGGGAGAGAGAGAAGGGCTCTCAAGTGAGTTGCCAAAGGCTGTCTTTTCTAGGGACTTTTATAGAATAAAATCATGGGGTGAGATGGGTTCAAGGTGGGGAAAACTGGAACTCATGAGGCAGACAGGCATAAGGTGGGGCAGAATTGTGGTTAACCAATAAGATTAGTTGCTCAGGTAAAATTGATTAAATTGAGCACAAATAGGGAAGACAGTTGCGTAGAAAGCAGGCATTCTTATGGAGCAGTGGCTTTCTGTAGGGGCTTGGGATGGTGACTCCTGACTTCCTCAGGGTGATAGAAACCTACTTAGAATATCAGTCCTTAGGGTGTGGATGTATTTGTTTGGTCTTTTGTCTTGGGGCCTGGCCCACAGCAGGAGGTGTCTGTCTCCCTCACAATTGCAAGGTATCTGGGTTTCTGCACTGGCTCCTTGAAGGACTTAACCTGGTCTTACTGCCTATAATATTTCTAACTAACTGAGCTGTCTGTTATAGTATCTATGAGGTAAAATTACTGTTCGTACCTTGGAATTATATCACAAATTATACTTTAAAGGAAATCAGCCCATCAGATTTTTCCTTGAATCAGGGTCTAATAGTGGAACACTAAGTTTGAAATGAATCACTATGTTCTTTATTGTTCATGGACCTAGAGCCTTCCTTTCCAAAGCATGGTAGACTGAGCAGAAGAATGCCAACGAAGCAGGTCAAGTTCTGTCCAATTCTCAAAGTGCAGGACATGTAAAAAGTGAATGTGTGTACGGAAGGCAGAGTACTCGGAGGGGTGAGACAGCCTGCTGCCTGTGGAAAGGAAGGCAATGCAGAGTCTAGAGAACGCCACACAGTTAGGGTGGGGATAGACTATTACTGAAGCATTTATGGGGAGCATCCCGCTGGCCAGTTGTGCCATTATGTGTGGTTGACCATTTGGCCAGGATAGTCATAATCCTCAGAGTGATCTTAGTCCAGGATTCAGTAAGAGCAAGTGTCTTAGAATAGAGCACTGTTTTGACCTGGTTCCAAACAGCATGCGAGGAGCTCTTATTCATCTTCGTGATCCCAACACACAACTTGGTAAAGAGTAGGCCCATTTGTTAGATGAATGATCATCTGGATTTTTTCCTATTAAGGATAAGGGAAGATTCACGAAACAGAAGAATCAAGAAAGAAGTCTTGATGGGAAGGGATGAAGTACAGAGCAGGAGCGTGGTGAGGGGTTGGGTAACAGGGATAATAACAGTGGGCTTAACTTCCAGACCCTCACTTCAGGGACTAAGGACCAAACATCATGGTACAAGAGGGGAACTAGTGGCCCTTGGACTGTGTGGCTCTTTCTCTTACCTGTATTATTTTGGACAAGGTGCTTCTTAGTTTCTTTCTCTCTAAAGAAGAGTAACTTAGTTCACTGACTTAATTTGATGATTCAATTAGCTATCTGCATTTCTTCTTTTCATGCTTCTTAACCTAGTAGAACTATTGTACTGAGAGTCTAATCATAAGCATAGTAATTTTAATGAGTTCTGTGAGCTATTGTGAATTATAAAAACAGAAAGAGGTTTGGCCCCATTGAATTTATCGCTGGTCATTCCGAAGTGTGGTAGTTCCCTGAGACCTGCAGATGAAAGAGGTCAGTCTTCCCAAGGCCCAGTGCCAGTGGAGTCTGTGCTAGCTCAGGATGGTTAGTACGATAAGTGAATTGCAGCCTGGCCAGATGGGATGCAAATGGAATTACTTTGAAATTTGTGGTAGCTGTCCTGGTAGAGGTAGGGGTGGTTACAGGCATTCATGCTTAAAACTGGCATCTGAAATGAGGGCGGTCCCTGCATGCATGAAGTCTGTACCAGCTCTGAGGAGTTACTGTGAGAACTGAATTGAATCTCAGGACACACAGTTGACATCAGAGAGTTGTTGTTGGGACAATAAAAGGAATCTGTGGGTATTTTTATTTTTTTATTTTTTTATTTTTTTGGTACTGGGGATCAAACTCATGACCTTGTGTTTGCCAGGCAGGCACTTATGCCACTGAGGTAAATCCCCAGTCCATTCTGTGGGAATCTTTATGCTTCACGGGGTGTCAGTCTCCCTGATATACTCATTTAAAATGCACATTTAAGAAGCAGTAATGATTAATGACGATAAAATGGTCAACACTACAATTGGTCAACACTACAATTACCACACATAAGTTATCCTTGCAAATCCATATTTTTCTCTGTTCTATGTCAGACTCACATCTGCTGACAAATTATTATTTCAAGTAGGAAGCTCTTGCCAGGACCAGTAAACTTGGTCTTTGTCGGCACCAAGGAGAGAACAGAGCCTTTGAATGGGAATACTAAGGCAATGCCCTGAAATTCCCACTTAGTGCTATTAAAATGACAGTGCTTTGATTTTTCTGAGCTTCCATTTCCTCAATCAAATACACCAAAGATATGAAAACTGTAACAAACTTCCTCTCGTAGTTAGTTCCAAGGAACTTGGTCAACTTTGCAAGTCCACCCATTCCTTTCCAAGGCCTCTTGGTTCTATCTGCTATATGGGTCTGGTTTGAGAACCACAAAAATACATGAAAGCACTGAATTAATGCAGCATTAATGTATGCTGGGCCCCGTGCCCCAAGAGTCACCCCTTTCCTGCAAGAGGGGTTTCTGAGTTGAGACAGACAGGAGGGGTATCAGTGCCTGAGTTTCTTAAACTGCTCTGTTATCAGAAAGGAGCTCACTAGCTAGGGATTTAACTCAATAGCTCAAGTGCTTGTATGGTAAGCATGAAGTCATGAGTTCAATCCCCAGTACAAAAAAAAAATTGTATTCAGAAAGGACTCCCTGTGCACGAGTGTACAAAGGTCAGTGCTTTCAGGTACCAAGCACTCATTTGCCTTTCTGGGTAATTAGAATTCATTTTCCTTTCTGTGCATTGTGATCATTTCTTTGTCCCCACCCAAAGCACTCCATTCACTGCCTGCTTCCCTGAATGGCTCGGGTATTTATGCCATGCTCTCCAGCCTCCCTTTCTTTACACTTACTCCATGAAGTCTTTTCCCAAGGCACTTCTCACACCTCATGCCCATGAGATTTCTGTTTAATTTTATTTTTATATAGACAGCAAGCATGGGATCCCGTTAGCTGTTTTACAGAGCACATAGGGATGGAATAAAAAAAATGTGAAATGCGGCTTATTGTGGGACTTTGATAAATATTAATTTGTGTCCTCCCTCCACCCACACAGAAGCAGGCACATGTGTCCCTCTGCTACGGCTAGTAACTGAGTTTAGGTGAGGAAGCCGCATGCCCCCTGCCCAGGCTGCGGTGTGATAGGTGAAAAGCACCCGTCTCTCCCGTTCTTCTGTACTGGTTGGACAGGGGCCGTGGTTTGGTCTGCAGTTGTCATGACCCTGCCTTTCCCCACAGTGGACTGGAACAATGTGCTTCAGTGTCCCCCTTGGGGCTCTAGTAGCCACTCTCTCCCAGTCCACCCCAACATGGGTACAGATGGACTATCAGCACGGAGTCCCTTTCCTGCTCCTGCTGCTTGAGTTCTACTGTTACCTTTTTGAAGAATGAACTGGGGCCCATGGTTCACACCCCCAACTCCACAGCTAGCCTTCCAGAGATTCCCTGACTTCCCTGCCCCTTGACTGCATTTCCACTATGACATCTGAGGATGTCCTGGAGCTTGGCACAAATCACTGGCCACTACTTGGACAAATTAAGGTCTTCAGTTGCTGTATAAGCAACACTCCCCACACACTTCCAGGGCTGGTCTAGGAGAGCTTCCTGCAGTGCACAGATCCCCCTGTGCTGTGGCACAGGCTGTTAAAGATGGGCTTTGATGATTCTGTAAACCTGGTTGTGATTTATTTCTTGGATAGCTCAAAAATCCTGCAATCTACTCAGGGATTCTTATCTTGAGTGATGTGGACAGAACAATTGTTTCTAAAGAAACAACAATAAATGTTAAGGTCTGTTAGCTCAGAAGGGCTCCAGAGACCAGCGACCAGTGAAGATGAGTGGCAGAGGGCAGTACCAGGAGAGTGTAGCTATGATGTCTGGCACAGGACAGCAGCGGCCAGGAGCAGAGAGGAAGCAGGACCCTGTGCCAGTTGTTGGTATCCAGCATCCCTGGTGTTATCGGGTAATACCAGGTTGACCAGCAGAGCTGCACTCTTTTGATTCATGATTGTAGCAATTTCATGAATGTGGGCCACATCTCCTGCTTTCCCTCCACTGTTCTCCATGGAGGGCTGAGGAAGGAGGCATCTGGGAAGTTGGTTTAAATCCTGCATTCATGAGGGAAAGGAATTGTATTATGTCCTATAGTTTTACCTGGCTGTGACACACAATCATGGACCCTGCGACTTCACACATCTCTCCCTGAGGCCAGCTGCCCACTTCTCCTCTTTGATGCCTCTGGAAAGTAAGAACTTAAGGCCTTTTCTGAGTTAGACCTTCAGGAAGTGGCAGAATTGGGACCAGAGCCAAACAAATACTACTTGGCAGCACAATGTGTTTGAGCTACAAGACAGTAGAAACACGGGGGCTAAGCTGCCTTGTTTGGCAGAAAATTAAATGAAGTACAGAAAGTTATAAACCATAGAGCAAGTGTGTAATGTGTTTCCATCTACCTTTCTGGGCTTTGTTACATACTTAAAAGGCCAACACTAATATTTAAGGCCCCATGCACAGGTAGTGGGTAAAGCATCAAGAAAAGAGCTTCAACCTTGTCACTCCCCGATACTTCCTAGAGTACTGTGTGGACTTTGATAAGGATACATCAGCTTGACTTGAATACGAACCACCTAGCAGGTTAGTAAATCCGGGGCGCATCTGGATGATTGGCATTGTAGGCTGCAAACTGAGGTGGAAAACCCAACCTGGATGTGGGTGGCACTTGTAGCCTCAATAGCATAAAAAGGGAAAGGAGAAGGAAGACTTTTTTTTCCCCAGAGCAGTTCTGGTCTTTGTCATTACCTTTGGATGTCTGTCTCCGATACAGACTCTGGCCTTGCACGATAGGTCCTTCGGCCTTCCTGTGGACACTTGTCTGCCCCTAGTGTAGACTCCTCGGCCTTCCAACACAGAACCACGCTGGTGACTACAATCCATCTTTGACATCTTACTGCTGTGTACATTCTGGTTGTCCAGCACACGGACAGCCATCTTGGATTCTTCCTCCTGTGCTTCTACAGATAGCCACTGGGACTCTGTGGATCCGATCAGCTTATCTAATAAGCCCTTTGCATGCTGTTCCTCTAATGAAACTTAACTAATACAAGTGCTTTGTGAGGTATTATAAATACCCCAAAGCTATGCAATTCTTCCATATGTACGAGAACTACATCTGTAGAACCTGATTTCTTGGTGCCTTCATTTCTATACACATGGAAAGATTTTTTTTATGATGATGATAACAGGTAAAGAGAAAGTTCTAAATTTAAAGTCTGAAGATCTGAGCGCAAGTCCCAGTTGTGTGGACTTTAGGCTAAGTAACAAACCACTGGTGGCTGAAATTCAAATGTAAAGTGGGTGCTCTGTATCTTATTTTGTTGCTCTCATTGTAGAGAGCCTGGACAGTGGCGAGTGATGGAACTCTCAGTCTTCATACTGTCTGAAGGGGGTTTAGCTTAGCTCACAGATCTGATTGGAGGTCAAGAGGCTATGTCTGGCAATGACCTTGCTGGAAAAGCAGTTAGGCATTACACAGCAGA
This sequence comes from Dolichotis patagonum, assembly GCA_004027295.1. NCBI lineage: Eukaryota > Metazoa > Chordata > Mammalia > Rodentia > Caviidae > Dolichotis > Dolichotis patagonum. The sequence goes on along the minus strand of PVJX010000441.1, from coordinate 89,676 downwards.
GAGGGGGAGCACACGAAAGACACAGGCCAAATGACTTTTTCCAGCACAGCTACTCCCAAAATAATCTATAATCCATTTATCCATTAATCATGAATTCATCAACACTTAAGGACATTCTGAATTACCTCCAAAGTGAGCCCACGTTAAAAGAAAGGTGTTCTAAGCTGGAGGAGCAGTCTGTGAGAGGCTCGAGGGCCTACTGCATGCGCTGAAGAAAGCAAGCGACAGCCTGTGTGGATGCGGGGGGCGGTAAGCAAGGAGCTAGGCAGAGACTGAGCAGCCTGGGCTACACAGCAGGGCTTGTGAAGGAGGGGAGGGGAGGACCCACGGGCTGCCTGAGACGGCAAGCAGGGGGACCCCAAGTGGGTGGTGTAGAGAAGTGTGGAGCCAGGTAGACCTCGTACCTGTCCTCAAGTGCACCACAGAGAGAGCCGTGTGGAGGTCCCCGAGCCAGAGACCAGGCCCCTCCTCACACCCAGCGGTGACTCGCGACGGCTTCAGCTCAGACGCAGCCTCCGGAGGGCAGAACTGAGCAGGCGCGGGAAGGCCCCCCCCGCCCCCCCCCCGTGCTCCTGGAGCCCGCACCAGGTTCAACAGGAGAAGGAAAACGGCCCACTTGTTCAAAACAAGTTCAAACTCTGTCAACTTTCAACATCCAAAGGTGACTGAAACAGGTAAGTTCTGCATAGATTTTCATTAAAGGACAAGAAGAGAGTTGGCGTGTAGTGAAAAGTGAAAAAACAAAAAGTGGTTTCATCAACTCCTTTAAAAAAATGGTTCCATGTTTGGATTCCTTTGATTGGAGATGGTTTAATCAGCTGGATACAGAGGGCTGAACAAGATTCAATTCACTGTAAAGGACATTTTTGAGCAGCTGATTCTGTGCCCCAAAGTCAGGCCGAGATGAACTGGGGAGTGGAAGGGACCAGGAACAAGCATGGTGGCGTAAGGCCTGTCTCTCCGCGAGAGGCCGGAGCAGCGGCGCGTGTCCGTGAGCAGGGCACAGGCGGGCGAGTGCAGAGCCCAGGCTGGAGCAGCGCAGTGAGCCCTCTTGGGATGCAGCGAAAGGTACCAGAGGTCAGTACAAGGCAGGCAGTGCTGGTGTGCAAGAGGCGCCAGGCACCTCGGCTGTGCTCCCTTCCTGGTGGGACTGTGTGGAGACAAATGCCCCCGCGGTGCAGAGCCTTCTAAATGTAAGCAGGCCACCTTCTCACGGCACGGGGACAGTGGGTGCATCGCGGTCAGCATGGCCATTATGTTCCCTCTTAGTTTCAATTACTGTAACTGAATTTTTGCAGAATCACCAGGAACTGCAAAGATTTATAACAGATTAACTTTCATTTAGTTTAACGAGATTGTCTCAATTCATAAATCCAAGGCTGCCTCACACTCATGAATTTTTATGGCTGGTGCTTAGTAGACAATCCTTTTTCCTCCTTTGTTTCCTCCCCCGCCCGGCCACTTCCGCTTCTACTGTGCGCTGCCCTCTCAGTCTGCCCGCACTCGGCAGCCCCGTCAGACTCTCTCCAGCCAGGAGATGAAGCAGCGAGACAGCCGTGTAAAATGTATTTATGACATCTCTCTGCGAACACTGCTGTTTAGTCATAAATGAGTCTAAATGAAGCACGACAAGCAATTTGTGGCATGAAGCTGGTATTGACGACATAGTCATACCTCCTTGTGTGGTCAGTTTATTCTTGCCAGTGACATATCCTGGTCCGAAATGCCTTATATTAAGAATAACTCCCTTTCTCATGTTACGAGAAAAGCATTTCCAGTTCCGGTACTATTCTCATGGGCTCTTGAGGGTCATTTATTTATGGCCAGTGGGAATTTTGTAGTGGGACGTAGGGCAGGACAGGTGACGAGTATTCAGTTAATCAACAGAGTTTTATAGCCCAGCTGCTCCTGTTGGATTGTGGTTCCGGTGAGGGGACATGACATGACCGAGATGGCCCCACACAGAGCCCAGTGGTACGGGGTGCTTGGGAGAGCCAGGTTTAGGGTGAGGCCTCTCAGCTATCAGTGTGCTGCTACTTGCCTGTGAGATTTTGGTGGAAACTTCCAGAACATCCCCGGAAGGCAACTATAAAGACCATGTATCAGGATTGGGCAGAACAATGACCTGGGAACTAGAATCCTGCTCCAGTGTAGGTCTAAAAGGTCTTCCAAAAGCCTAATGTCTTCAGAGGTGGGGCTTTCACGTCAGGGTCATGACGTAACTGGCACTTTAAAACAGTAGAATTCTTTTAGAGATAAGCAGCTTCTTCAAACTTCCTCTCTCTGAGCACACAGTCCACGCTTCCTGACCTCAGCACCTCAGCCTAAAATCAGGGCGGAATATGCAGCTGCTGGCCCCAGAAGGCCAAAGCCCAGTTCCCTTCCCCATCCTCCACAAGAAAGTGGAGGATGAGCTGAGGACGGCTGCAAGCAAGAAAGCAACGTGGGTGCTGCGTGGCCTCTCTGTGCTCCCCTCCTCTCTGCACCTCCGAGCCTCTACGCAATGAGATGGTGACTGGAGGCAAACAGGCTCCTCAGGGTTAGCTTTGAATAAATCCTTTTCACCAAAACAAATCACCTCTTTTGATTTAGTCCGTGGCTAGCAAATTAACTTGAGGGAATAAACCTGTGCGCCCAGGTACAATAAGGGCTGAAACGCCATCAGGAAAAGCACGCATTGATGAGACGGTTATGTGATGACATGATTGGGAAGTGATGGAGCTTAGGAAGAGGGTCCTTGGTGAGGCAAGCAGCTCGCAGGACGTGACCTTGGGGACTGTATCTTGACTCCTGGTCCTTCATCTCTGACTCTTTCCCAGTCTCTCCCTCACAATGTCCTTCCACCATGATGCTTCTACCTTTGACCTCTGAGACCATGTGGCACACTAAATCTGTCCTGCTTTCAGTTATTTTTCTCGGGCATTTGTTCAGTGACAAAGAAAATCTACAATATTAATGCTTCTTCCTATGACTTCCCCTTTTGGGGCCCTTTTTCCCAGAAGGTCCCTGAATAAGGAAATGAGTTTACACAGAAGCCACTGCTCCTGTGTTATTTTTTAGGAGAGAAAGGTCACGATGGTACAGCGTGTGACAGAGAGGCTGTGAAAGGTAATTCATGCTACATGTCCACCTCTGCTGAGATCAGGCACACTGAAACGGGAAGAGGGGCAGCGATGAGGGATTTGACCTTGGATAGAGATGGGGAAGGCCTTGGCAGAGGTCACTTTGAGGCTGAGTGTGGGCAGACGCTGTGTGGCCCTGAGCAGGAGGAAAGTTTGAGCCCTGAGCCAGTTCTGTGTGTCACACAGAATAAGTGCTGGGGAGAAGGAGTGGCCAAGAAAGCTGTTCAAATAGTTTAAAATAGGCCAACTTTTTGAATTTGCAATGCTGCAAAAGTGATGTGTATTCAGTAGAGACTGTACTCAGAATGTTTTCTCTTCCCGGGGATTTGCGAGGCTGTGTGTGGTAAAATCTTTGCTCGTGCTGAATCACAGCGAGTGGCACTCACGTGCCTGATGCGGGGTGCTCGGGTTCTCCTAGGGCTGAGCCTCAGGGGAGGAACCCTCCATACTTAGACTGGCAACGTGGTGGACCGAGTGGAAAGTTATGTCCCAGGCAGGATGGAGGAGGACAGCGTGACATTTCATCATGCTACTCAAAATGTGCAGCTTTAAAAGCTAGGAATTACTATTTCTAGAATCTTCTGTTTGATATTTTAGGAATATGGATGACTGCCAGTAACTGAAACTGCTGAGGGCAAAACCATCTATATCTAAAGTCGTAATTTCCTAGAATGGTAAAAATGAAGTGATACAGTTTGAGGGTGGTAAACCAGACCGGAAATGGGGGTCGGACAAGCACACACAGGAGATGGTTAAGCTGAGAAGCGCTCCTGCTAAAGAAGAGATCACATAGGCCAACTGCCTATGTGCAGTCCACTTGCTGGTTTTGCTTCACGCTGTGGTAGTTTATCCAGACACCTAGGTCTGCTTTCCAATTTTTACCGGATGATATTAATCACATAAATATTCTTAATGCTATTGTATATTATATTAGAATGTCAGCTTTCTGTAGGTTGCAATTTATTTACCTCCATGTACCCAGGATCTAGAATAATAACTGGCTTATATTACATGCTCAATAAATATGAATGACTGATTGCATGAACGAATGAATGAATGAGTGAATGAGAGCCCTCACAGTTTTTAGCCAATTGCAGCAGTTCCTCTGGAGCCCAAGCAGCTTGGGGTAGGTGCTGGTAAAATGAACAAAGCTCTGCTGTCCAGTGTGACTGCCTCTTGAGACTGAGTTAATTCAATACCCGAGGCGTCTTCTGGAGATTATGTCAAAGCAGCTAGCTTCCCAGGCAGACAGGCAGGATTCATAAATCTACTCAATACATCCTCTCCGTCTCCAACAACTAAGAACAATCATTTAGAGGTAAAATGTCCTGAAGGTGCCTGCAATAATGCGCAGGAACAGAGAAGGCAAAGAGTCACCTTAAGACTCAGAGCCATATTTCACAGCTAGTTAACGTCAACCACTATCTCATTTGTCAACAATACACCGGTAGGGCGTTGAATAAAAGGCAGACACTGTGGAGCAGGCTTTTCTCTCAACCTCAGACAGAAGGCTGTGTTTGCCAGACCCGTTCTGCTGATAGAGATTCAATAGGACACATGCTCAGATGCTGCCTGAGATAATAGGAGGCTGACGACTCATTAATATGCTGTTTCCCGCGATAGTAAACAGTCACACTTCAATTACTTTTAAACAAAGACCGAAACAAGTGCAGGGAATATGTGGTTTGAAAGAAGTCTTACATGCCCGTCTCACATATAACTAAAAACCAAAACGAAACTGAAGCTATGCTGGGAAATTTGCCATTGACCCTATTATATAGTGAGTTTAATTCGGGTAAGACAGGATAAATTCAGCACTTACAGGATAAATACTTTCAACAAGGGGGAAGACGAAGAGGGCATGAGTTTTATTTCTACTGTCAGGCAGGGCAAATCGATCTGTTTTTTTCTGGATTAAAATGTTTCATGTCATTCCCAAGTATGTACTTCCACTTTATGAGAATTTTGACAATAGAGCATCAAATTACATGGAAAATTTTGTTTTTAATTAGTCTTGGATTTAATTTAAAGATTAGTTGGGTGCTGTCATTTAAGAAATATTTTTGCAACTTATTCTAGGATTTTAAAGTTTTTTAAAACTACAATTTGATCTTTATAGAAATAATTTAATATAAATAACATAGTAGATATCTATCTGCATTGCTGTCCAATTGGGTTAGTCATTTGTCTAAATGCTCTTTATTGGTCAATTCACTTCTTTTCTAACTTCTTTTCTAATGTTTGGTCTAACATTATATCTAATTCTAATTCTAATTCTAATTCTAATTCTAATTCTTTTCTAATGTTTGGTCTAACATTATATCTTATTCTGATTCACTTCTTTTCTAACGTTTGGTCTAACATTATATCTTATACTAAATGTTTACTGATTTTCAACTTTCTTTTCCATTTCATTAATATCTTTCATGTACAAGAATTAAGCTTATATCTACTGTATCTTGTCATCTTTAAAATCATCTTCTTTGGAAAATTATGGATATACATTCATGTTTAGTTTTCTACATAGACTGTTAATGTCTGTTCTTTACTACTCCATCTTTTAAGGCATTACTGTAACATAGACATATATTTATAGTTTTGTAATAGGATTGTGACACTTCATAGATTTATGTGGACTTTACAGGTTTCAAGAATTTTGATAGCTTTATCACACTGATATTTCACTTCAAAAGTAGTTGTTTTTTCATTCATTAATACATAGGCAGACTTTACCATTCACACTAGTACTCACACATTTTCCTCATAAAGCACTAACAAAAGTTTTGTTAATGCTTGTATTTTTATTCTTTGTTGTTGTTATAATTATATTAACATTCTCATTATTTTCTAAGTGGCTGATTTTTTATTCTAGTACCCAGCTACGGAATTCTGTACACTGATTTTGTAATCACTCAGGTTCCTGGATTCTCCTTGTGCTAAGCGAAGTCTCTTGAGATTTCCAGATGTTCTCTTATTTTTGTCAGTATGTCACAGGAGTGACAGCAGAACTTCCAAATATGACATAAGGAGGTTAAGAGTAGGAGGATATTTATTGAGAGGATAGAAAGCTACTATTGGAGGGAGCCCAAATGGACGGCCAGGGACCCTACTCTACAGGGATATTTTATAAAGCAAAACCCACGTGGGTACAATGTGAGTTACAGCTGTGAGTAACCAATAATGTTATAAGTGTAGCTGTTTGGAAACAAGTCACATAACAAGATTTCATAGAAAGAACGAAGACTTTTTCTAGGAAATGATGGGTCCGGAGGTCTTGGTCACCCACTGGGGTTAGTGGCGTCTACCTAGGCTTCATCAGGCCTGATGCTTGCCTTTGAGGAAGTGCACAGGCCCGGTCATTTCAGCTCTGTCTTGAAGCCTGGTCTCCATCAGATCTGTCTCTGGTACGGCCGAGATGAGTCTCACCGCTGTCCTGGCTCTCTCCAGGCCTGGCCCTATCTGACTGCCTCAACATCTCTGACGAGCTTAGCTGTCTGTAACAGATGACAAGAACTTTGAAATCTTTCCAGTTTTATGGCTCATATTCATCTCCCTCATCTACTTGTATTCATTGTGGCCTCCAGAATAAGGAAAATAGTGAGGAGAATGGTCAACTTTGTTTTATTCAGTTTTTCCCCCTTAATTCCTAACTTTAATGAAATTGCTTTTAGGGTTTACTAGCCAGGGTAATGTTGGCTTTTGACTGAATTTACTAATGATTTTATTTTAATTTTAAAATCAGAAATGGATATTGAATTTGCTTTAAAAACCACTTGTGCAGGATGCAGATACAAAGGAGAACAAGAAACCAAAAAGAAGCAAGGCCTCCCTGTGAGTCAGTGCCATGTGTGGGCCACTGCCAGGAGATCAAGACGCTCGTCTTTTTCCATGAGTTGCCACCATTTTACAGACTGTGGGGGAGGAGAACAAGGAGTCAACCAGAAGCCAACCCCTCCCTGAGAGTCAGTGCCATGCGTGGGCTGCTGGGGGGAGAACAAGATGTCAGCCTTTTCCCATGAGTCGGTGCCATTCAGGACTGCAGGGGAAGAGAACAAGAAGCAAGCTTTTCTTGCAGGTTGGAGCCATGCGAGGGCCATGGGAGGAAGAATGAGATTCCAGCCCCTTCCATTGTGTGGTCTGGGAGACAAGAAAAGCCGAGTTTCCTCCACCCCACCACCATAAGCAACTGGCTGATCTGGAGAAACACAGGCTGCAATGATAGCTATTGAGGTAAAATACAGCTTAATGCTTGTAGTGTTTAGTGTTTCACAGACTTCACAGGCCTAAAGCCAGTAGTCTGATCATCTATTCAGAGGATAGCAATATGCAATGTAGCATCTATGGGGAATCTCCTTCTGAAAGTAGTCGCTGATGTTAAATCCCTATTACCTTGTTTTGAAGTGTTGTATCATTTTCATTGCTTTGTTGGATTGGGTTTTATTCTGTTTCATCTTGTTTAATTTTATTATCTCCAATGACATAAGTAGCTATTTCAAAGATGGCAAGATATACTATGGTGGTCATTTTGGATTTACTATTATCTTGTTTTGAAGTCCTGTACCGCATTCGTTGTTTTGTTCTGATTGGTTATATTCCGTTCTTCTTTGTTTGATTCTTACTATGTCTGAAGGTATGGGAAGCTATTCTGAAGACAACAAGAAGCATTATGGTAGCCATTGTTGATTTCTTATTGTCTTGTCTTGAAGTCCTGTATTACTTACACTGTTTTGTTTTGATTAGCTTTATTCTGCTTTATATTGCTTGATTTTATTCTCTTTAAAGTAAAAATTACAAAAACAAACAAACAAACCCAAAAAACACCTCCTGTGTGGTAGCTACAGAGGTATCTTTGCTTTTTAACTGTGAATGTCTTTGCGTCAGGCAACACTGTCTATGCAGTCCTGCATCAGTGTTTAATACTTTATTTAGGTATTACCAACAACATTTGTTAATGAATTTTGCCAGTGGCCTAAATCCTTGTCCTACTTTCCTTACATCTTGATTTCCGAAGTATGATAAATTCTTATAAATATAATGTGGGAACATTTGGCCTTTACACTCTGGAAAACGTTTCAAGGTACTCAAGTGATTTGTTAGCTAAAGGACAGATAGAATTCATTTGTAACCTGATGAGGTATGGTATCATTTGTCACATTCCTTTGCACATTATATGTCCTATAAATTTATGGTTAAATCTAAAGACTCTATCAAACTTACTTTTGATTTCATTTTTGTAAATCTACATAAGAATTATGGGAAACTTCCACTAGGAATGTCTAATTTTTCTTCTGTTATTAGAAGCTATTGGTAATCATTCTCTATAAGTATTAACTCCTTAAATATTACAAATTGATAATTTCCATATCTCATCACTTTGCATCTTGATTGCTGAATAATTTATCAAAGATTCCTGGTTTATCTTATAAGAAAATAATCCTTGGAGAAATTTCTCTCAGAAGAAATGTTTTTACTGTTACTAGTTCAATTTTCTCAAGCCTTTTTTTCCAATTGAGATAACATTTTAAACAGTTAAACACTGCTTTGTGAGTTCATACTAATATTTCAAATTCTAAAAATTAGCCATGAAGGTGACTTATTTTATTTCTTACCAACACACATGAAATGTGTTATACTGACCATATTTATAGTCCTAACAAAGAGGTTTAAGTTTGTGTATCATTTATATCCTTAAGGTATATATTACAGACTAAAAACATGAAAAAGTTACTGTTTTAAAGTAACACAGAAGAGTGTCTTTCTGCATAGAAATACTATCAAGTAAAATTTAGTTTGAAACATTTGTTTAGTTATTTTATGATGATCTCTTTTAAATTTAAATTGGCATTATAGCTATGTTAATTACATACAAAAACAAAGCCAAATATAAAAATATGGTTATTTTCAAAAAAGAATATTGTTTTTCCTTCTATTTTATTCCCTTCTTCACATTATAGGTTGTCACATTAAAATTATTTGACTATTATTTGAATATTGGATATTCAAATTCAACCAACAATGCTTTCTTAGGGGGTTATCTTTTCTTTGTAGGAAGCTTTGTATTGTTTTCTAAACATATTTAAAGTTATATTGATTTTGGACTCTGGACATACAGAGCTGCAAACAAATTTTCATTATTTTAAGCCACCAAACCTGTTACAGCGATCACAGGAAACTTTTGCATAGTAATGTCTGTTTTTTGAGCTATTATGGATAGTTCTTTGGACAGTCTTGGATCAGTTGCCATCCCTACATGCTTTTATTTTTCTTTAAATATATCAGGAGTGGAACTGTTTGGTCTTAGAGAAGTCTATAGGGAACATGTTGAGGAACTGTTAAAGTGTTTTTCAAGTATATGCACCATTTTATATTTCTACCAGGAGTGCACAAAGGTTTCCATTTCTCCATGCTTTCATGAGCACATGACTTGTTTTTCCTTTTGATTTCAGCCACCCCAGTAGGTGCAGAATGGTGTCTCACTGTGGTTTTGGTGTGCATTTCATGGATCACTGGTGACGATAAGCATATTTCCATGTGTTCATTGGTGATAAGTATTATCTTCTTCTTAAAAAGAATTATGGTTATATGTTACTGGCATACAATGAATGCATTTGTCATAGGAAACTGGTACCCATATGTACGGAATCTGGATCCTTCTTCCTTCCCTCCCTCCCTTCTCTTCCTGTCTGGAGCCCCTTTCCATCTCTGCAAACTCTGTCTCCTTGTTTTCTATCATCTAGCTCTTATTTTGCCCTGTAAATTACTTATCTTTTGGGTGTTTCACATATGAGAAACCACTCAATATTTAACCTTTGGTGTTTGATTTTTTTTGCTTAGAATTGCAGTTTCAACATGCATCCATTTTTCTACACATGACTCAAATTTATCCTTCTTTATTGCTGAGTAGTACTCATAATTCCTAGCTCATTGTCATTACTGAGATTTTCTTCTCAATATCATTATTTATATTTACTAATTGACAAGATAAAGTTCTTACATTTTATTTTATTCTTCATTCAACATTTCTTGTGAATTTTTAAAGTCATTCTCTCTTTTTAATTGGATCATGTTTGAGAGACATAATTAGATTCATTTTGAGAAATTGGTATACATAAGTTGTATTATGATCATTTTTAATATCATTTTCACCACCTCCATTTCCTCCTGTCTCCCTTCTTTCTGTATCCCATTCTTCATTTCCAAGAAATCTATCTCCTTGTTTCCTACTGTAGCTCCTTTTTTACTCTTAAATTTATTTATATTTTGGGTTTGTCATATAAATGAAGTCATGTGTTAATTAAACTTTTGTGTCTGACTTATTTCACTTTATATTATGTTCCTCTGTCCATTTTCCAACAAATTTATCTTTTTTTCTTTTATGTCTAATTTATCTTTTTTCTTTTATGTCTAATACTCTGTTGTATAAACATACATTTCCTTTATCCATTCACTGGTTGTTGGCCATCTGTAAGGGAAGAACGAAAGATATGGTGAATGTTTAAATTTTAAAAGTTTACTTTACAGATAGACACATTGCCAACAATGGTGGGATATATGTGTTCAAAGTGAAGAAAATTATTTTGAATATTTGGAGTTTAAGGAAAGATGAATGGTAATGCATCTTTTATTGTAATACTTTTTTTTTTAAATGTAAGAATTCATTGTAGTTTGTGACCATCCATGTTGCTCCAATATTTATGGAAATTTCTGTTAAATAAAGTGTTACATTAATATGTTTTCTAATCCATCTCTATACAGATCTAGGACTGAGTTTGCTGTCTTTTTAGCAAGGGTATCAAATGGCCATGAAAAAGAAATGTTTTAAATTACTCCAGGCATTCAGGCAGCTGCACGGTACAGGTAAAGACACTCACAAAGAGGACTTCCAGAGCTGCTTTGGAAAGTGCAGAGGGTGATGGAATAATTGTGGTCCAAACTACCAAGGATGGAGGCGGGGTCTGAGAGAGATTCAGCAAAGTGTCTTTTTTTTGTTTTTAGTACCAGGGATCGAACTCAAGACCTCACACTTGTCACGCAGGTGTTTATACCACTGAGCTAAATCCCCAGCCTCAGCAAAGTGTCTTTTGCCATAAGAATTACTTTTTAAATTTAAACTCACCCTATAAAAAGCCCTTCTAGACCTCCTCCTGGTCCAGGAAAATCCATGTTTTTCATCCCATGGAAAAGTTATTGGAATTCTAGCACATTAATTTCAATCTTCTAGTTCAATGTATGGTGAGAATAAAGACACTAAGACGTTTGTAGCTGTGGGGAGCCAAGGGAGTCCTAAGTCCAGCTAGAGTGATGACTAAACTGAGCAAAGGCCTCAACCCGGGGCCCAGCTCGATTTCACTAATCCTGAAGAGGGAAGAGGCTCAGAGATGGTGACTGTGAGTGGTGGGAAGTATGTGAGCTCTGTGAGCTGGGCTAGGTAGGAGGCCTGAGGTCACCAGAGAGAGGGAGGGAGGGAGGGAGGGAGAGGTGCAGGAAGAGGAATCTGCATGTCACAGATTGGGGCAGTATCTAGGGTTTTGGAGTTGGCACTTCAGTTTTGATGTGTGATTTTCTGTCCCTGAGAAGTCATAACCTCTTTTCTTGAGGCTTATTCTCAGCAGACAACTTAGCATCACTCACCCTAGCTCACACAAACTACTTGGAGTTACAGGCGGGACTTACTTCACTGACCCTTGCATTGCTTTAACAGCTGCGTCAGCACCTGGCTAGGCCGACTTGCATTGCAAAAACCAATTGAGGGGACAAAGACAAAACTTAGCCAGCTCTGTACATATCAATACATGGAAATAGGGCCAGGCTTAACCAAAGTGGGGACAATTGCTCTTCTTGCAAGGAGAGTTATCCAGGTGGTCCTCCACACACCTCACGGGTTACTTTCATAATGTGTCACTTATGAATTGCACTGCTATGAACGTGGGTACACATGTGTCTCTATAGGAGGAGGTCTTTAACTCTGTTGGAAAAACACCAGAAGTGTGATGAATGTTTTATTTTCAGCTTCGTGAAGAATAACCATGCTGTTTCCGTGAATGGCTGTGCTAGTGTACATTCGCCCCAGTCATGTAGCGGGTTCCTTGCGTTCACATCACTGCCAGCGGCCGTTCTGGGTATCATTAAGTACAGCCATTCTTCATGCAGTAAGGTGGGACCTCTGTGCTGTTTTATTTGCAGTTCTGTAGTATGTAACAATGTTGAACATTTTTTCATGTCCTAATGATTGTTTATGCTTCTTATTTTGAGACATGTCTACTAATTGCATTTTCTTATTTTTGACTGGACAATTTGCTTTTTAGAGTATAATTTTCTGAGATCTTTACATATTCTAAATATTAAACCTCTATCAGGATATTACAGACAGCTAAGTGAATTAGAAATACAGGCATTCAGACAACACTAGGCCTCAGGCAGTCAGTGCAGAAGAGGAAAATTCATTACAACTGTGGCTGGAGGTGCATCTGTCAATGGTCAGGCAAGATGAAGATGGAATGAGAGGCCCACGCTGGTCCCCAAGGGATACACAGTAAGTTAAAGACTGTACTATAATTGATGTCACCTGGCCCAATAAAGTCTAGATAGACATAAGCCATCCAGGTGGGTGACCAGCACCTCCTACTCCATCACTTCCTAAAAAATGTCTTTGTTTTTTCCGTCTACACTTGCTACTCCTCATTGGATCAACATTACTTAAATGGCTATACTGATAATTTTATTGGTTGATCATAGTTTTGACACGCATTGCAGCCACATCCTGACTTTGCTCTATAAAAATTCCTTTGTAAAGTGGGCCCGTTGTAACCTACTTTTGGGTCCTTTTCTGTCTCCAGGAGCTATCTGTCTCTATAAATATTTTTCTACTCTTAACCTTCATTGATTCTTAGAATTCATTCTTTGGTTTTGAGAAGCATAACTTGGTGTATCTGACATCTCACCTGTTGGAAGATATATTATTTCCCCTACATCAAAAACAGCAGCTAACAGAATTTTTCACCTATTCTAAAAGTTGTCTGTCATTCACTAATTGTTTTCTTTGTTGTGCAAAAGCTTTTGTCTTTTCATTCACTGATTGTTTGTTAAGCAAAAGCTTTTTAATTTATTACAATCCTATTTTTTGATTCTTAGTATTATTTCTTATGCTATTGGGGTTCTGTTCAGTAAGTCCTTGCCTATTCCCATATCTTCAAATGTTTTCTCTATTTTATCCTCCTATAGTTGCATTGTTTCTGCTTTTGTATCTAGGTCTTTGATGCATTTTTATATGATTTTAGAACAGAATGAGAGATACCGGTCTAGTTTCATTCTTCTGCACTTGGATAGCCAATCTTCCCAGCACCATTTATTAAAGAGGCTGTTCTTTTGCCAGCATATACTTTTAGGCCATCTCTTAAAAGATCAGATGACTAGAGATACATGAAGTTGTTTCTGTACCTTCTATTCCATTGGAATATATGTCTAATTTTGTACTATGCTGTTTTTGTTCATTTTGCTTCATAGTGTAACTGGAAATCCAGGATTTTCATGTCCCTTTCTTTATTCTTTTTGCTCTAAACTGGTTTGCCTTGTCCACCTCTCATCTAGTTTCATATATATTTTAGGATTTTTTCTACTGTGGAGAATTTTGTTGACATTTTAATATAATCACATTTTATCTACAGATTGTTTTTGCCAATACAGACATTTTAATGATATTAAGTCTCCCTACCTAGGAACAGGGCAAGGTTTTCTATTTTCTAATGTCCTCAGTCTTTCTTCAGAGTACTATAATTTTCACTGTAGTGATTTTTCAACTTATTGATTAGGTTGATTCCCGGTATTTAATTTTTTTTCAAACTACTGTGAATGGGCTCATTTTCCTGATTCCTTTCTCAGTGAATTCTTTATTGGTGTACAGAAACTATATTGACTTTTGAGTGTTGATTTTGTATTATTCCTCTTTGCTGAATTTAATTAGCTTCTGGTAGAGTTTCATGGTTCTTTTATGCTAAGGATTATAGCATCTGCTTGTAGAGGTACTTTGACTTCTCCCTTTCCTCTGTGCATCTTTTCTATCTCTTGCCTGATTGTTCTGCTTAACATTTGAGTGCTATACTGAAGAGAAGTGGCGAGAACAGACAGTCTTGTCTCATTCCTGATTTTAGAGGAAACACTTTCAGTTTTTCCCCATGTGTAATGGTACTGGCAGTGGGTTTGTAAAAAAAATAACTTTTTATCAGTTTGAGGTAAGGTCCTTTTACATCTATTTTCATCAGACATTTTTTTCCATTAGGAAATAATATTAGATTTTGTCAAAGGTTTTTTTCTGAATCTTTAAGATAGCTATATGATTTGTATCCTTATTTCTACTTATGTAGTAAGTTACGTTTATTGATTTACCCGTAATGTACCATCCTTCTATCTTTGAGATGAAAACAACTTATTCATGCTCTATAAGTTTTTGATGTTTTGTTGGATTCTGTTTGGAAGTATCTTATTGAGGATTTTTACATCTATGTTTACCAAGGATATTGGCTGTAGTTTTCATTCCTGTAGAATCTTTGTCTGGTTTTAGTGTTAGGATAACACTGCCTTCATGGAGTAAGTTTGACAGTGTCCCTCCCTTTTCAGTGTTGTTGAAGAGTTTGAGAAATATTGCTGCTAGTTATCAAGCTCTGGCAAAATTCAGTGCTGAGCCCATTGGGTCCCAATCTTTTCTTATTGGAAGATATTTTATTACTGCTTCAATTTCTTTGCCTTTCATTGGTCTGTCCAGGTTTCCATATCTTTCTAGTTCAATTTTGGTAATTTATTAGTGTCTACAACTGTATCTATTTCTTCTAGATTTTTCATTTTATAGGAAAATAACTTTTTGAAATAGTTTTCTAAAATCCAATGAATTTCAGTGGTGTCTTTTAATTGGATTTTTTTTCATTTCTAATTGCAATGATCTTTCTTTCTTTCTTTCTTTCTTTCTGGCTGCGGCTTTATCAATCTTATTTATCCTTTCAAAAAAACTAATGCTTTGATTAACTGATACTTTGTTTTCAGTTTCATTGATTTCCACTCTGCTCTCTATCATTTCTTTCCTTTTAGAAATTTTGGATTTGGACTGCTCTTGCTTCTCTAGGACCTTGTAATGTATTATTAAACTATTGATTTGGTAACACTATATTTTTCTAATACAGATACTTACAGATACAACCTTCGCTCTTAGGACTAATTTCATTTTGTTCCACACAGTTTGATATGTTGTAGTGCCATTCATTGTCATTTGATTCTAGAAATTTTAAAATTTCTTGAGTTCTTTTAGGACCCACTGATTATTTAAAACTACTATATAATCTCCATGTGTATGTGTATTCTTTTTTTGAGACAAAGTCTCACTGTGTAGTGATTGTTCTGCCTCAGCCTTCTGAGTACCCAGCTTATAGGTGTGCACCATCATCCCTGGCTGTGTTTATGTATTTCTGTGAGTATTTTTGCTGTTAATTTCTGTTTTCATTTTACTGTGATCTGATAAGGCTCAAGAGATTATTTCACTTCTTTTGTATTCACTTAAACATGCTTTCAGGCCTAAAATATAGCCTATTTTGGAGGAAGTTCCATATGCTGCTGAAAACAATAGGTATTCTGTAAGTTGTTGGGTGAAACACTCTGTGAATATCTGTTAACTCTATTTAATGGTTTGATTCAATTATGATATCCCATTGTGGATTTGTTGGGGGAATTTGATTGATCTATTTTTGTGAGTATTGATGTCCTCCATCAAAACTGTATCAATATCTATTATTTTAAGTCAAGTATTTTGTGTTTTATATAATTGACTGTGTTGGCATTTTGTGCATACATATTTGTAATTATTATCTTTTTCTGGTGAAATGTTCCCTTTATGAGAATGTAGTGACTTTCTCTGCCATTCTTTGACTCTTCTGGTAGGTTTTGTTTGCAGCTCACTTTGTCAGAAATTAACCTACTCCTGCTTGCTTTTGGGCTCAGGTTTCATGAAGTATCATTATCTGTCCTTTCACTTTTAGTTATGTGTGTGTGTGTGTGTGTGTGTGTGTGTGTGTGTGTGTGTGAAGTGTGTCTTTTGTAGTCCACATATAGTAAGGCTTTGTTCACCAATCTATGTCTCTTGATTGTGAAGTTAAGACTCTTTATATTAAGTATTATTATTATTGAAGGTTAGTTATTAAATACTTCTCTTATATTTTTTAAAGAGCATTTTCATTATGCATGCATTGTACTTAATATTTACATTCCCTGTGTATACTTAGTATAGGCCTTGCTCTCCTGGTCTTTATGGTTTTTGATGAGAATTTTACTCTTATTCTCATAGGCTTGACTTACAAATTACTTGATTTTTCTCTATTTTCAGTATTCTTTCTGATGAGGTCCTGGGATTTTGACTATCATGTGTCATAGAGGTTCTTTTCTGAACATAATCTATTTAGCGATCTAAATCCTTCATTTACCTGGAGAATTGTTTATTTCCCTAGATTTGGAAACTTTTCTCTATGATTTTAGTGAATAGATTTTTTTTTTTAAAAAACTGTTAGTCATCTTCTAACCATTCCTTAATCTTCTAATTCTTAGGTTTGATTTTTGGAGTCATCTAGCAGTTAGATCCAGCTTTTGTCTTATTGTTTTAGGGTATCCTGAGTTTATAATCTATTCTATCAATTTGTCTTCAATTCCTGGCAATGTATCCTCAGACTGTGTGTGCTTTGCATAGTTTCAGTTGAAGTTTTTATATCCAGGGTTTTTGCTTAATTCCTTTTCAAAATTTAATTCTTTACTAAACTGGTCATTCATATCTTGCCCAGTTTTCCTTTAGCTTTTTGTATCTTCCTTCTTCTTTTTATATTTTCTCTTAGTTCATTGGTCAGCTTGTTAGTTTTATCACTTATCTGTTTATTTCTATCTTTTTTGAGCTCACTGAATATTTTATTAATTGCTTCCCACATGTGTTTGTTGGCCACCACTTTGATCTTTTCAATTGTTTTACTATTTATGCTTTGAACTGTTATCTAGAAATTCCTCTATTTCTTTGCTTGTGAGCTCAACTTTGAGGGAAGCTGTAAGCTTTTGGAGACATCTTATGTTCTTATGATTCTTGTAGTTTTTGTGCCGAACATTGCAGATCAATTGTGATAGAAGACGTCATCATTACAGTATAAATCTTCAATATGTGGGCTTCTGACTGTGCTGTGACCTTGGCTTTGCATATAAGTCAGTATGCAGCCACTTACTCAGTTAACTCAAAGAACTGTGTTCAGTCTTAGTCACTGTCTGGAGGGTGGAGAGCAATTAAAGGAAATAACACCATTCAAAGAACTCATTCATACTAACGCTGGTTTCAAGGCTTTTATAGGTAAAGGGATGCAGTTAGAGACAATACTAATAAGTGAAATAATCAGACTCTCATGTGTTAATATTGTATGTCTCCCTACTATAAATAAATTAAAAAAAAGAATAAATAAGATCCAAAATGTACAGTAAATATTTTGAAAAAGAAAGAGAAAATAAAGAGCTCAAAAGGAAAGAACAGTTAGGATGAGCAAAAGCAGGAAAGAAAGGGAAAAGATTATATATACATATGTATACATATATATGTGTGTGTGTGTGTGTGTGTGTGTGTGTGTGTGTGTGTGTAAATAAATACAAGATAGGTAACTATAGTACTAACTTGTTAGTTCAATGAAAAGAACTGTTTGTGTTTTCATGTGTGATTATTTGATCATTATTTTCATGCCTAAATCTTTCAACCTGAACAACTACTTTCAAGATAACAATATGCGATATGTTAACTAGTGTTAATTTCCTATTTTTTTGAAATTTCGTATTATTTTTATCCTTTTAAAATTTGTTTTTAAAAGAAAAAAGTTAACAACATTTTAATCACCCAGGGGGCTAAGTAGTAATAGTAATGGAGTACTGCTGAGAATTGGGCAGAAGAAAAGGAAAAACATGAGGAATTTAGACTAAGGTAAAATAAGCTAACATAAAATTAAAAAGAGGAGGAAAAATCATATAAATGTTTTAATGTTATTAATATTAATTGTTTGTTGCCTAGATAGGGGAAAGGTGAGTAGATTTGAAAGTTTATGGGTGGGAGTTGGTAGGGGAAAAAAGAGGAAAAATGAGAGAGAAGAATCAAATAAACAAGTGAAAGAGTAAACAGCAAGAAAAAAACACAAAGCAAAGGAAATGTTAATGAATGCCTTAAAAGGTTTTATAAGTGTTGGATACATTTAATACTTTATCCACACCTGAAGCCATCCACTGTAGAAATTAAAACACTGACACACACCATAAAAAGTTGTATACTTATACCTCACACATGCACACCTTGGAGATAAAGGAATCAGAACACAGACTATTGCTGGGTGCTGGCAAGTTTCAGGGGGGTAAGTCAGTGTTTTATCTTGTTGAAGATTCTCTGTATTTAGCCTTCTGAAGTCCAGAGCCTCTGTTTTCTTCAGGATTCTTGGTGAGGTATCCACCCTGCTCCCTTCTGTGAATTGCAGCCTGGATTTTTTCAGTCCACCACAAACTTTCAGATATCCTCTCTTTCTCTCTTCCTACATCTGTGCAACTCCTGGTTTTCTTCTCTGATGGTTCTGTCTTCTGTGACTTGGGTAGCCATGAGGTTTAGGGAAGAGGTTTCCTTTCTCACTGTGGGCTACTTTTATTCACCCTGGGCTTCTGACCCCCACCCTGATTTCCTGCACTATAAGTCTGGGATGGACTATAGAGGGAGCACTGGTGACTGAAGAAAGTATGGTCACCTCCTTGCTTTTTTCCCCCCAAATTTTTAGCTTTTCATGGGTAGCAAGTACTTGGGCCCTAACTCCCTGCGGGTGGACCAGAATCCTGTTTGCTCTTATTACCAGGTTCTGCGGCAGGTCTTGTCAGGGAAGCTGAGAGCTTCCCCTGGGTCTGGGAACAAAGGCTTCCTGTTAAGGGCTCAGCTGCAGCCACTCCTTGTTTTCTGTCCCAGAGAGCTTTGTGCATTGACAGGGTGGATAAGACTCTGGATTTGGGTTAAAACCACACTGGTGATTTGGGAGACTGCTAATATTATGACAGATTTTGGTACAAATCCCCTTGGGGATGATGTGTGTCTGCCACATTGTGAATAGAATTTCTGAGTCTAAGTTGAGTGAGTATTTGAAGCAATGTGAAACTTTACTTCTTATTCTAGGTTTCTCGTTTTCTCTTTTTATCAGATACTACTTTCTTCAGGCTATAATCTGGCGGCTGACATCTATATCAGGAAGTATTTAACTAGAGTAAAGATATAGCACAAGATAAACAATTGTACAAGAATTTACAAGGCAGAGGGTTCTGCACACTGGGAACCAAAGGATTCATTCTCAGGTGTAGAGCTCACTGCAGGGTCCCATGGGAGTCCATAGCAGGAGGCGGATGGTTCTGCAATGGTAGGTTGAAGAGTCTGTGCTGGAAGCCAGGAGATGATGCACAAGGTAGAGGAGAAGACTGAAGCTTCTCCAGAGAAACAGAAGCAGATCTGTGCTTCATCATTTCCCTTTTATACTACCCAGGTCACAAGCCATTCTAGAATGTGGAATTGCTGAGCAGATTTAGTTAAACTTCTCTTGAATACCCTTCTCAAGCTCATGCAATAAATCGCCCAACACAATCCACCCCTTGTCAACTTGGCAACCAGACACATTTCTTTAAACCAGTATCCAGATTCAAAGACAAGCTTAGAATTATACCTAACATATTATAACTACCTTGCAAACAAACAGAAATTCACTAATTCCCTCCCCAGAATAGAAGGCAAGTTTTCTTTAGGTGATGATTACTCTTAACATTTCATAACCTTAACATTATAACACAGGTTTGACAATCCTTAAAAATCAGTATTATAATTATCAACATTATATTACATTAGAACCATATTAGGAGACTATTGAAATCCCAATATTATATACTGTAATCCAAATACTGTATATTGTAATCCAAATATTGTAATCCTCTTTTCAATCCACCTCTATATCTGGAAAGTTATACTTGTAATCCCACAGAAATGTATGGGGATTCCAGCAAGTTAACTCTAATCTACCATCTCAAATGCAACCTACATTGAGAATAAAGACACTAAGACATATTCAAAGTTATGGGTAGCCAAGGGGTCCTAAATCGAATCCAGGTGAGGATATAGGGACAAAGGGTCTGATCTAAGGCCTTCCTCAGAACTTTTTATCTCGTGAATAATGGAGTGGATCAAGGATGAGTCAAAGTGAGGATGGCAGGAACTACGTGAGTAACCTGAGCTGACTAGCAAAGTGGGGAGAAAAACATCTTTGCAATATGCAGGGAGAATAACACGCAGAAGGATCAGTCAACATTTGAATTGTTTCAGGAGGCTGTTGCTTCAGTTTCTGATATGTAAATTTTGAGCCTTTGGAATTCATAGCCTTTTATTTTGAACCTCATACCTAGTTGACATTTCTGGAGATGACTGGTTCAGCTGTCCCACTTGGCTTCAACCATTCTACAGGGAATGCAGTGAAAGGAAACAGGAAATTGTCAGGTTGGCCTCAAGGATTACGTATCAGTACCTCAGCTAGCCTTTTTGCATTGTTTGTAGCCAGTTGAAGGGAGAAGGATATACCATAGCCAGCTCTGGACATATCAGTGCATGGAAACAAGACCTGATTTAACTAATGCTGAAGCAATTGTTCTGCATTCAAGGGGAGCTGCTCAAACTGTCTCCTAACAGGAGAAAAACAGTACAATTGCAATTCTTTTTTTTTCTGTATCTGATCATGAGGTCATAACTGGTTTTTAGAACTACCTTCTTCTGTTGCTCATTCTGTATTCCTTGGCCTTCAGCAAGCATCTCACCAGGTCTTGGTTCTTTCCCTGGTGGAGTGACCCATATCTTCAATCCTAAAGATGCTGGACTATTTATCATTTTGTTTGGATTAGTTCATTGGTTTCTCTTTGACTTTAATAATGGCATGGTAATACTCGGAAGTGCCCTACGGTGCACTCTAAGTATAGTCTTCCTTTCTTTCATTTTGCAGTAGTACTCCAATTTCCCCTTGATAACCTGGGTCAATCACACTGACAACACTGTGACTCCCATTTTAGCTTGTTTCCTCAGAGGCATGAGGAGAACAAAATGACCAGAGGAAAATCTTAGCATCTTGTTCAGTGGGATCATTGTTGTACTTCCTCATACAAGTCTTCCCCTCTCTGTTATTAAGACTTCTAAGCCATCAGAACATGAGGTCTGGGGAACAAGAAGAAAAAATTTTGCTAGTGGATCACTTGGGGTAATGGTGAGTGGTACCATTCCCACTTCCACTTTGATACCTGAACCATGAATCCTGTGTAGTAAAGACGCAGTGCCATATAGTGAATGCTGATACAAAGCAAATATGGCCTTTTGAAGTACATTGCCCCAATCTTACAAGCTATTGCCACCTAGTTGGCATTGTATGTCTTCAAAAGACCATCCAAGCTTTCTATCAATCTAGCTGCTTCTGGGTGGAGAGGAATGTGATAAGACCAATGAATTCCATGAGTATGAGCCCACTGTTTCACATCTTTGGCTATAAAATGTGTTCCTTGGTCGGAGGCAATGCTAGGTGGAATTCTATGGTGGTGGATAAGGTCTTCTTTGAGTTCATGGATGGTAATTTTGTCAGAAGCATTACATTCAGGGAAGGCAAAGCCATATCCAAAATACATGTCTATGCCAATAAGGACAAAGCACAGTCCTTACACGAGGGAGTGGTCCTTCCACCAGGTGGCAGGTTGATCACCCTGGGGAATGGTGCCATATTAGAGACTTGGTGTTGGTCTCTGCTGCTGGCATATTGTGCGTTCAGCAGTGGATGTATTCAAATCAGCCTTTGTGCCTGTGAGTCTGTGTTTCCATGCCCATGCATAGCCTCCATCCCTGCCACTATGGTCACTCTACTCACGGGGACATTGGGCGGTGACAGGAGTGGCTAAAGAAGGAAGTTGTCTACTACCCACAGAATAAATCATGTTATTCACTCAACTGTTAAAGTCTTCTTCTGCTGAGGTCACTTTTTGGTGAGCATTTACATGGAAAACAAATATTTTTATATCTTTTGACCATATGGAGAAATCTACCCACACACCTCTTCCTCAGATATCTTTGCCACCAATGTTTCAGTTATGCTTCTTCCAAGTTCCTGACCATCCGGCCAGACCATTGGCTACAGCCTATGAGTCCATATAAAGTTACACATCTGATCATTTCTCCTTCCAGGCAAAATGTACTACCAAGTGTGCGGCCCGAAGTTTCCCTTCACCACTGTCCTTCAGAGACATCCTAGAAAGGGGCTGTAACACTGTAGCTTTCCTATGTGGGTTGTACCTGCACATCACGCAGAGTCATGTGTAAACCAGGCTCTAAACTTCTTTTCCTCTGACAGCTGATCACATGGTGCACCTCACAAGGTCATAGGTGCATGCTGGGAAACAGAAGGCAATGTTGCAGGCATAGGAGCCATAGACATCTGGGCAATGTCCTCATGTCATTTACTTGTACCCATTATACCTGCCCTGGTTCCATCACAAATACACCATTTCTATTTAATGATAGACTGTTGCTGTGCGTATACAACTTTATGACTCAGTGGATAAGATAATACCCATGTCATGATAGGCAACTCAGGATGAATGGTGACCTAGTGTCCCATGGTCAAGCATTCAGTTTCCATTAAGGCTCGGTAGCAGGCCAAGAGCTTTTTGCAAAGGGAAAGTTGTTGTCTGCAGATGACTGGCAGAGTCTTGCTCTGAAAGCCTAAAGGCCTCCACTTGCAATTCACCTATGGAGGCCTGTCAGTGACCCCAGACAGAATCTGTATCTGCTGCTGACACTTCAGGTACCATTGGATCTGCTGGATCCTATGACCCCTGTGGGAGAACAGCCCCTACAGACATCTCTACAACCTGCATTCTCTATGCTCTGACCTTGACATGTAATATGGAGCTCTCTGTAAATGCTGCTTCCTCTATGCCATCACGATGACAACCATTCTAGTCATAATTTCTGTTAGTTATTTGAACATATTAGCGATAATTATTTTGAGGCCTTTGTCTACTAAATTCAAAATTGGCCCTTCTCATTAAAGGGCAATACATTCCAAATTGTTAAATGTGCTGAGTTAGTGTCTCATACTTCAAAGAATGGACTCAAGGGCAAAGAAGGTTAACAGTAGGTGATGTTTCATGAGAGAAAGCTCCTGAGAGGCAGGCGGGGTCCTGAAATTGGGTTGTCACTGAGGCTCTAGTCTTGGGGCGTTTATACCGTAAAATCACATTGTAGGTTACTTTGAGTCAAACTATCACCAACCTATGGGGTTAAAGGTACAGTCACTTAGCTACCATTGACCTAATAGAGAAAGGTGGCATGTAGGAAGGGCACATAGCATGGAGACGAACAAAGGCACCTCTGGGGGTAGGAGTGAAGGTCAGAAAGCTCTGGTCATCTAAGTGTTTATGTTGTTTCTACATGCGTGTTCCCTTGCTCAGGCTTATTGGACCAGATTGCGTTTGTTACAGCACAGCTTTTTCATTTATTTATTTATCTTTTATTTTAAAACAAAACACAAAAAAAGGGTAAAAGTGATGATAGAGAATTTCAAAACAAAATAATAGGAGATTAACGATGGTTAATGTTAACAGCTTTGAGCTGTTTTTTTAGAACTCTGGAGAAGCTGAAGACCTAGCCATGGCGTCTCCATCTTGGGGCCCAGTTTGCATCAGCTCAGTCCTAGACCACAGACGTGGTTCACTTCATCTCTGTTCTGACTCTTTCTTGGGCTGCGTCCCTAACTGCTTATTAATTTCTACCAAACTTAGCTATATACTGCAATATATTAAGTGGCATTTATTTTTAAAAAATAATTTAAACTTAAAAATTAATTGGTACATCATGACTGTACATGTCCATGGGACATAGGATGAAATTTGAAAAATGCATATAGTGCATAATACTCACATAAGAATAACTTACATTTGCATCTTAAACATTTGTCATTTTTGTGTCAAGAAGTTTTAAAATCTCTTTTAGTTATTTATAAAATATACAATGAACTGCTGTAAATTATAGTTACTGGAGTGTACTATAAAATACTGCAACTTATTTTTCCTTGTTGGTTCTATTTTGGTAGCCATTATTTGATTTTCCTACATCTTCTGTTTTCCTACTGTCACTGGGATGGATCTGAGAGGATCTGAAGTGGAAACAAGGAACTTATCTCTCCATTTTGTGGGGTAAATTTGCAGGTTTGCTGACTCCCACTGCAGAAAAGGAACTTCCAGAATGCATCAGTATGAGACATGGGAAGGTTGTTATTAGGCAGAAATTTGGGATTCACCCAAGAGTAAAGTGTAGGTGCTCAGGAATGAGATGCCTTATTTCCTGGAACAGGGAACATGTATTCTTGTCTTGAAAGGGTGGAAGCCCAGGAAACATTGCCTCACTCTCCCCAAAGAGTACTAGTGTTGCAGTTGACTGGACCATAATAGTTCAGGTTCTTGTGTACAGCAAGGAAAGAATTGCCAGGTGTACACCTCATAGTGAGGAGTAAGTAGCTGCATCTATTGAAGATTATGGGATTGTTGGAGACCACGACGAAGCTGCTCTGAGCAGGATTTAAATTTTACTAATTGGCTTTCTATGTTTATCTGTGAGTTTGTCCTAGGCCTCAGCCCCTTGCCTGGCGATGGGAGCTGATTCATAGTAAGTGAACCTCTATGAATCACTGGTCCTGGCTGAGGCCTGTAGTGGCCTGTGAGGCCAGAGATACCTCAAAGGGCAAGATAAGGCCACAGCTGCAGACACTTGGCTCCAACCCCAATTAACAAGATAGAGACTTGCAGCTGCAGAAATTACTCATGCAGTATCAAGCCTATCATAAATGTTAATTGGAGATGGGACAGTTCTCCTAAACTGGCATAATTTACTACTTGGAGAAGTCTTTGATGTCACTCCCAAGGTTCTGCTCATCACCTGCGCATTCCTCAGTTTCCCTGCCTCAGTTTCTCCGCCTTTTGTCCTAATGAAGTGGGCTAATCCAAAGAAGCTTTTGTCTTAGCCCTCAGAGTCTCGAGCTTAACTAAAGAGTTTTGACCCTCCTGGAGCCCTAAAAAAATCATATAATCGTCTCTTTTTATTTAACCTCCACTGTATACTCATTTGAGAGATTGGGGATCTAGGTCAGGACCCGATATGGGATGATAGAAGGGCAGCAGGACTAGGCATAAGGTAGAGTCCTTGTTGATCACTAATACAACTCAGGGTTCCTATTTAAAGGGTCAGATGCCTCTAACATTAGGTGCCTCCCATGGTGGTCAGAGGCCTCTGACTCCAGGTGTCTCTCATTCTGTCACTCGCTGGCATCAGAACTGATGATCTGCTGCATCAGGCATCAAAACCTAAACTTAAACAAGGATAATCACCAGAGGGGTGAGGGGTGCCATGTCCACAGCTGAATGAAGGGAAGGTAGTGATTCACTCAGTTTCCCTGTGTCTGGTCTGTATCACTAGCCCATTTTGGAGGTATTATTATTATTATATTTTTTGAGACAGAGTCTGACTCTGCAGTTCAGGCTGGCTTTGAACACACTATGTAGCCTAGGCTGCCCTTGAACTCACAAGGGTCCTCCCAGCCTCAGTGTCCTGAGTGCTGGGATTAGAGGCCTGGACCGCCACGCCCGGCTTCTTGTAGGTATTACACTACAGCTGAGTTAGAAGTATTCTAGGCAGTCAGACAAGGCTGGGCCCTTGAGGAAGTCAGTGCAAAAGGTGAGAATGTGTTACAACAGTGTCTAGAGACACACCTGTTGGAGCCTGGGCATCAAGATAAAGACAGAATGACCAAGCCTGCATACCTCCCCAGGGGATAAGGTAATTGGTAGCACCTGGTCCAATAATGTTGCACTAGATGTCAGTCACCTTGCTGGGTGACCAAGACCTCCTGGTCTGTCTTCCTCAAAAGGTCTTCATACTTTCCATATGCACTTTTTTTTTTGAAGGTAGTAGAAATACAACAGAACAAGACAGAACAAAGCCAATTGAGACAGTGCAGTGAATTTGGTACAGAAGTTCACAGCAGGTTACCAGGATAACAGTAATAGGTACCATAGTCTATCTCATTATCTTCACAATACTTGTCTAGTCAATTAAGTATAGCAAAATCAAACCAAAGGCATTATAAAATCAATCGAAAGAGAATATTGAATAGAGTAAAGCAATGAATCATAATGAAAACAAAACTGAAAATAACACTTGCTTCCAAAGAGAAGAGAGAGGAGACCCCCCATATTTGCTATGTTGCATGCAGTCATCCTGCCAAGAGATGCTCAGACCTCTGTCCCCAGTTGCTAACGGTGGGGAGGGGGTAGGCTCATGAGACACTACTGGGTCTCCTCCTGGCTCACGCTGGAGGGAGGCGCTCACCAAGAGGGCGGGCAAATTGCTTCATGTGCAGCCTCCACGGCCATGGCCGTGGCCTCCGTATGCACTTGTTACACGACTCAATTCCCCACTGGATCAATATCACCTAGCCAGCTGCACTGATAATCTTATTGGTTGACACCTTTGTTGTACTCACCTCATGACTTTGTTCTGTAAAATTTTCTTTGAGAAGTGGACTCCTTGGCAACCTACCTTTGGGTCCCCTAATGCCTCTCAGGTGCTATTTCTTTCAATAAAGTTTTTCTACTCTTAACCTCCATTATTCCTTAGAATCCATTCTACAATTTGAGGAGTCACAGACTTCGTGTATTTGACATCTACCAGGTTGAAAGTTATATTTATTCCCCTGTATCATAGTTATGGGTATAATTGTTTCTGAATAGGCAGTTTAAATATTCTTTGAATTTTCTCAACCTGCTCCTTTACTTCCTGCTCTTTACTTCCTTAAGTAAGCCAACATGTGGACTTCCAGGATTTTGAGTGTGAAAAGCCTGGTAGGGAAGGGGCCTTAGTTTAAGGAATGCTGGCATGGATTGCCTTGGCTAACTCTGGCTATGTCCGAGAAGTTGCAATGTTCCTACAAGTACAGTTTTAGTTACGATTTTCTTATCTCTTTTCTACTTGCCTTTCATTTCTTCTACCCTACTTTACTACTATTTATAGCCTCTTGTTAAAACTACACTGCTCTATTCTCTATTTATAGGAAATCTTTTTCTTTAGCTTCCATATATGAATGAGAACATGCAATATTTGGCATTTAAAGCTTGGTTTATTTAATTTAAGCTAATATCCTTCAGTTCTATCCATGTCACTGCAAATGACATGATTCGATTTTTAATAGTTGAACAATCTATACTATTGTTGAAATATATACACATACATTTATCCATCATCCACTGATAAACAGGTTGATTCCACATCTTGGCTATTGTGCTGTAATAAACAAGCTTGTGTAGCTATCTTCTTGACATACTGCTTTCATTTCCTTTAGATATTTAATGTTGGGATTTCTAGGTCATGTGGTAGTACTATTTCTAAATTTTAAGAAACCTCAACGATGTTTTTTGTAATGGATGTACTAAATTAAATTCCTACCAACAGTGTGCAAGAATGCTCCTCTCTCCATATCCTTGCTGCGACTGGTTTTGTTTGCGTTGTTTCAATTTTGATAATAGCTATTCTGAGGTGAGATGGTGTCACTCCTAGAGAACTATGACTCCCAATCTGCTAGGTGTCAGAGGTGCAGAGCTTGTGTCCTGTGAAATAGAAGAATGAATTCTAAGAAACAATGGAGACAGAGAGTAGGAGAGATTTATTGAGAAATAGCCTTCAAGGGACAAGAGGGGTTCCCAAAGTGGGTTGCCACAGAGGTCGTTTTTCAGGAATAATTTATACAGCAAATTCACAGTGTGGGTACAATGCAGATCGCACTATAATCAATCCACAGGATTACAAGTATAGCTGCTTGACTAATATTAATACAATACGGAAGCAGGTCACATAGCGAGAGTGCATGGAAAGAGAAAAGATATCTTCAGGAGGGGCTGGGTCCTGATGCTCTGGCCACCTAACTGGGTGACCAGGGCCTAACTGGACTTCCCAGACCAGGTGGTGCTTATTATATTATGATTCCTGTTACTGCTTATCCCTCAGGGAAACGTGAAGTCCTGGCCAGTGCCTTGATCTTGAGGCCTGGCCTTCTTCAGATGTACCTCCAGCCACAATTCTGATGCTTTATTTATTTATTTATTTATTTGTTACTTGCATTATTTGGAGGTCCTATATCATTCCTATATTAATATATTTCACTTTTTCTTTTATTTCTCTCTTTCTTTTAACCTGGGTATTTTAGATAATATGCCATAGTAACTCTGATCTTTTTTATCTTTCTGGTTTATATTCTTGTTAGGCTTTACTTTTTATATTGTTTTTATTTTCCTCTGGCTATTAATTGGCTTTAAAAATTGCATATTTGTGGAGATCTGACTAATTCTGTAGATCTGCATTCTCTGCAAATTGAAGTCATTGAGTTTTTGCTACTTAAAAAATATGTTTATGCTTAATTTCTAGAGGTTCATCTTGTCACCACACAGAGACCTAGGAGGTTTCCGAAGTGACAAGGAGAAGCCTAAACCTACCCTACTGCAACATAAGTTGCAGGTTTATTGACTTTTATCACAGAAAAAGTTTTCATGATTAGTCAGTGGAGGGACAGGGGGTACCATAGATAGAGAAAAGATAAAATAAAAACAAGGCTTCATTGAGTTTTATTAATATCAATAAGAAAACATTAAAAGCAGCTTCATCCTTCACAGGTAGACTCTTCAGTTAGGGTAATTAAAGGGAGCTGGATGGGATAGAGAAACTAGAAAAGGGTACCAGGTACACCATCACAATAAGAATTCATCAAAGAAGAGTTAGCACTGAGGAAGCCAAAAATAAGAGACCAGGAAAGCCATCTCCCCCCAGCCACCTGACAGAGCACAAAGGTGAGGAGAGGTAGGCACCTAATATGTAAGACACATCTGCCTAAGACAGAGGAAGAAGGGGTCCCAAGTGGGTTGCCAAAGACCCTGAATTTTCTAGGGATTTTTATAGAGCAAATCTATGACATGAGATGGGTTTGAGGTGGGTTCAAGTTGGGGAAAAATAGGAAATTGCAAGGTGGGTCTGAGGTGGGACAGAAGTATGGTCAACAATAAGATTCCAAGCATAATTGCCTGGTTAATATTGATTAAATCAGGATCAAATAGGGAAGCAAATCATGTAGCATGCAGGCATTAGACAGAACAGGGCCTCTTCCTAGCTTCCTCAAGGCGATTGGTATCTATTGAGAACACCAATCCCTGTTTTTTATCCTTAGGAAATATAGGGGTGCATTTGTTTTATCTTCTGTCTTGAGGTCTGGCCCTCAGAGGAAGTGTCCGTCACCCCCCAACCCCAGTTGCAAGGTATCTGGCCTTCTGCACTGGCTCCTTTGAGGGCCTAGACACATCTAACTGCCTACAATATTTATATCTAACTTAGCTGGCTATAACAGCAGTGCCTGACTGTGATCTCAACACTTAGGAGGCTGAGGCAGGAAGATTGCCATGAGTTTGAGGCCAACCTGGACTACATAATAAGTTCAAGATCAACCTGATCTTGAGACCTTGTCTCAACAAGCAAACACAGAAATAAACAAACAACAGAAAAGAAGAAAAGGACTCTTACAGGCAGGCAGGCAGACAAGGCTGGACCCTGGAAAGAAGTCAATGCAGAAGATACACTACAGCTGTGGAGGTGCGTTTGTTAAAGGCCAGGCTGCAAGATGAAGGTGGAATTGATATAGGGCAAAGAAACTCCCAACCTGCTAGATGTCCTGTATGAATTCATGTTCTCTAAAATCAAAGAATGAATTTTATGAACAATGGAGGTTAAGAGCAGAATAGATTTATTGAGAGAAAGCTTCTGTCTGACACAGAGGCAGAAGGGGTCCTGAGTGGGTTGCTGAGGACTCTGCCGTTTCTAAATTTTTTTATATAGAGCAAAACCACACAAGACGAGACAGGTGGGGAAAAATGGGAATGTGCAGTGTGGAAATGAGGTAGGTCTATGGTCAGCCAATATGACTAATTGCTCAGGTAAAATCGATTAATTGGGATCAAATGGGGACATGAGTCATGTGACACATGGGCATGACTAGAGAACAAGGTCTTTGCCTGTAGAAGGTTGGGTTTGTGGCTTCTTCTGGCTTCCTCAGGTGATCTGATACCTACTAGGGTTTTGTGATGCAATAGAGAAGCAAAAGGAAAGAAAAATAACACTTCCTTGAGGATGCAGACAGGAGAGCACAACTTGTAGGGCTGGACTTTCTCCTCTGCTGGATATAGGGGGCTGAGAGTTATGTTCCCTCTGACTGGAAGCAACTTTTGGGGTGGGCATTGATGACATGTGAGGAACTGAGTGGAACTCTCTTCACAGGCATGGGAAAGGTAAGAGGAAGTTGTAATCAGGGCTGAGGGGGAAGGAGGAGGAAGTAGTCCTTGGGGGTAAGTGTTGTTTTTGCTTTGGCCTTTGCCATGTTAGATCACTGCCATAATGTCCAGTAGTTTATACTAGGGCAGAAACCTTTCAATACCCTATTTAGAACAATGTCTGAAGTCTGTACTTAGGGTGTGGGTGTTTAATCTTTTGTCTTGAAGTCTAGCCCATAGTGGAACATGTGCTTCTCCCACAGTTGCAAAGTACCTGGTCTTCTGCACTGGATCCTTCAAGGGCTCAGCCCATCTGTCTACCTATAATACTTCTAACTCAGCTACCTATAACAGAATGACTACACCTACATACGTCCCATAGGGACAGACACTAAGATTCACATTCTAGGTAGGCATCAATTACCACGGTCACTTTCCTATCCCCTGCAGGAAAAGTCTTTGATCACTCTCTGTACACTTGCTGCATGACTTATTTCCACATTTGATCAATATTACCTAAGTGACTGTATTCACAATTTTATTGCTTGGCCGAAGTTTTGTCCCACCTTATACCCACCTCACGATTTTGCTCTATAAAATTTCCTTGAGAGCTGTCATCCTTGGTTACCCACTTAGGACCCCTCTGTCTTTCTTAGAAGCTTTCTTTTCCCCCAGTAAATAAATCTTTATTTTCTCTAATAAATATTTCCTACTCTTAATCTCTGTTTTTCCTTAGAATTCATTCTTCAATTTTGGGGAACACTAACTTAGTGTATCAGACACCTAGCAGGTTGGTGTTAGATAATGGTGGTTTGAGGAAACACCCAGAGACTGAGGCTATTATTTTTTTTTAATTTATATTAAAGGGGGTAAAATTAAACACAACAAAACAGAACAGAACAGGACATAACAAAGCATAAATTTCAAAGCTAGACAACCAGAGATCTTCACTATCTGTCATATTGTCTCTTGTTTTCTTCCAAATGGTTGTCCATATCTTTGCATTCGGGGAGTTCATACTAAATAACACAGCCAATCTTTTCACAAGATGTGTAGTTCACTGGCTCCTGCTTGCTAGGCAGGGGGGAGGGGGAGAGGGGGATACAGGGCGGGGGACAGGATGACATGAGATGTCTGAGGCTATTATTTGGGAAAAGATACATACAATCAGGCTGACCTCAGCAATAAAGAAGAAGAAATCAGTCTATTTTAAAGAGTGAGGGGGAGCACCATAATTTTCGGCCCCTGGCGAGCATATCCCCTTCTTCCTCTTCCAGCCCCACACTTTGATATGCTAATAGGGAGATACTCACAGTTCTGCACTGCTGCTCCTTCTCCTTCTTCCCTTCTTCCCCTAATCTGAGGCACCTCCCCTCACCCCCTCACCTTAGGTTAGATTCCCTACCTGAGTGAGGTGTGCCTGTGGCTTGAGTTATAAACCTGCCATTTTCAAATAACTGCCTTTGTTTGAGCTCATTTTCCCAACCATAAATTTAATAAAGACCTTTAGTGATACTATCTTCAGTGGAGTCCAGAAATTACAGAGCACAAACTCCTCTGAGCCAGGCTAGCCAAATAAAAACTCTTCCTTTGCCTTTCTGGAGTGCACTCTGGGCTCCTTAGCCATGTGAAAGCATCTGGGATCCTGCTTTTCACAACAATGATAGCAGCTCTCTGGAGGGGAGGCTACGCATATACAGGTTTTTAGGGTTGGGGGGGTCACAGTTTCAAAGAATCTGGATGAAGTGTTTGAAGCCAAAGCTGCACAGACAATCAGTACAAGTGTACAGGTAGAACTGGCAGCAGGAAGACTCCAGGTGCTCTTCTTAATTCCTTTACGGCCCTTACTCTTTGTTTGAGGAGGACAGGCTATGGTGACTGTATGAAGTTCTCTCTCAGGGCAGGCCTCACAGTTTGGTGTAATAGTGATATAGGAAAACAAAACTCCTGACCTACTGTGTGTCCGGAATGAGTTTGTGTTCTCTAACATCCAAGAATGAATTTTAGGAACAATGGATTGTTAGAGCTTTCTGGTGCAATAGAAAAGCAGAATATAAGAAAAAGTGAAAGTGGCCTTTTTAGTTTAAAGGACACAGAGGCGCCCACAACTAGCAAAGATTTGGCTTTCTCCTCTGACCGGATATAGGGGTGTGGTGTATGTGTGACCTTTGATCAGATGTGGTGCTCGGGGCGGCATTGATGATGGAGAAGCCGATTGGAATTTTCTTTGCATGCACTGGGAGAGGAAAAAGGAAATTGTAATGGGGAAGAAGGAGGAAGTGGCCATCAGGGTACACATCCCCAATTTGGCCTTCTACCTCTAATGTCCTGTAATTTATTCAAGGGCAAAAATCTTTCATGTAGGTTAAGAACAGAAATATTTACTTAGAGAAAGAAAGCTTCTGAGAGAGAGAGAGAGAGACAGACAGACAGACAGACAGAAGGGGTCCCGAATGGGTTACTAAAGAGTCTGTATTGTCTTGGGATTTTTATAGGGCAAAACCACAAAGTGAGGCAGGTCTAGGGTGGGGAAAACATGGAAACTTGCAAGATGAGCATGAGGTGGGAAAGAGCTATGGTCCACCTATAAGTTTAATTGTTCAGGTAAATTTGACCAAATCAGGGAGAAATGGGGAAATGAGTCATGTAGCAAGTGAGCATTCTTTACAGATCTGTGACTCTTCCTGTAGGGGTTTGGGATGGTGACTCCTGGTTTCTCAAGGTAATCCATACCTAATCCCTAAGGATTTTACTTAGGGTGTGGTTGCATTTGTTTTGCCTTCTGTCTTGAGATCTGGTCCAGAGCAAGTGGTGTGTGTCTCCTCCAAGGTCACAGACACCTGGTCCTCTGTGCCAGCTTCTTCCAGGGCCTGGCCCTGCCTGCCTGCCTATAATATTTCTAACTAGCTCAGCTGCCTGTAGCAATAGTATCTCCCTTGTATTATTTAGATCATTTGGAGATCCTAATGTTATAGGCCACTAAGTTAGATAAAAACATTATAGGCAATCAGATTGAGCTAGTCCCTCAAAGGAGCCAGCACAAAAGATGAAGATGCCTTCCAACTTTGGGAGAAACAGGCACCTTGGCTGTGAGCCAGACCTGAAGACTAAAGATGAAACCACTGCATCTACATACTTCCTAAGGATAAACAACAGGGACTGATATTCCTGCAATGGCACATGTGAGAAAAGTTGCCCAGGAGAAACAGAGAGTTGAGAAACAAGTGAGCTTTACTTCAAGAGCTGCAGTGGTTGGCAACAAATTCAGGCAGCTGCTGTCGCTGACTCAGTTCCTTTGTTCTGCTTTTCTTACATACCCACGTATGAGTTCACAAGGTCAGGAGGTTGGCATGGATACCACTTTTGCAGCATTATCAGTGCTTTGGAATGTTACAAGGCCTTATACATCTGCTTAATTGACACGCTGGATATGGGCATTGAGCAGTTCAGTCACCTTGAGATAAAAATATTTATTCCTCTTTCCATAGTTTTATGGTCAATTAAAGGAGAGAAGAAGGCCTTTTGGGGATTGGACCAAAGTTAACACAATGTTTAAAGTCTCACTGCTAGCTAAGCATCTAAGCTATAACCCGTAGGCTATAAAGTAAGTGAAGTTTTCAAGACTAGGGTTTGGGAGGTTTCTAAGAGAAAAGGACAAAGAAAAGAAAGCAAATAGTAGGGGTTACAAATGCCCTCACATTCAAAATAGGTATCAGATCACCTTGCGGAAGCCAGAAGAAGCCACTAACCCAAACCCCAAAGCCAATATCAAACCGTATGGAAAACTCTTTGTACCAAGGAAACTAGAAAGCAACATTTATTACAGTAGTGGACTGTTGGAAATCACTGAATCATCAGCAGTGACTGAGTGTGAAACAGAAATAGAAGCTCACATACATTTTGTAAGCAGAAAGTTCAAAAGCTGATGGCAGATTCTTACATGATTGGTTACATACATTGTCTGTCAGGTCATTTTAAACAGATCTACTTCAAAAGAATTTTTTTTTATTTAGAGAAAAAAAAGCAAAACAGAAAAAAGGGTAAAATAATACAGAATTTAAAACAACAGTAAGAAATCACTAGTTGATAAATTACATCTTGTTATCTTAGTAGTTGTTCAAGTTACAAAATCAAAGCATAAAAAGTGGGCAATCAAACAATAACAGTACAAACTATTCTGTTTCATAAATTAACAAAATGGAAACATTGTGAGAAAGAGAGGAGGGAGTTTCTTGTGGGAAAGCAAAGTTAAATCTGTCCTTGACTGGGCCAGTCTGTTTTGGACCTGAAGCCCTGGAAGCGGGTAACACAGCCAAGTTGCCTGAGTGCCTTTTCTGAATGCATAAAGTCAAGGCTAATTGAAGTTAGCGGGCAGCTACATGACAAGCAGCAAGAGCGTGATCACAAGCCTCTAACTGATCTCTAGCTTTTACCATGAAATACCTGTAAGTTTGCCATTCTGTAAGGGTGCTTTAGTCTATAACTGTGTCCCACCAAGTTAGCCTGAGAAAATGAACATTTGCTAACAATGAAGACAGAAAAGATATGACACTGAAATTGTGTCCATCCAGGGAACACACATAAACGCCACGTCCCAGCCTAATGTTCTGGGAAGGTCCCCCTTGGGAGGCTGAACCTGAGATACAGTGGAAAACAGTGACTTCTGGGCGAAATCAGGAGTTATTTCCAAAGCACCACACTTATGGGATCAAAGCACATTTAGCCTAAGAGGATCTCCAACATTTCCTCTTCCCTTCCTAGGTCTAGTTGTTATTTATGTGTATAGAAAAAATACTTTGATAATAACTTCAAAACCTTTACTGAAAACTTATAAAGCACTAGGTTATGATCTTGCTCAGGTCTGTAACTATCTGTTAGAGAACTTTGACAAACAGTGGTCACCCTGCCAGCTAGTTACATGCTCTTAAACAGTTGCCACTCTTAAGACAGAGGACAGACTTCCCCAGAACCTTCTGGTGAATCCCAGTTGAAGCCAATGGAATGCTGACCAGACAGGAGTACCTCTCTGGATATTTCTCTGGAGGTGGATCTCTGGTTGTGTAAACCAGTAAAAACTGAGAGAGCAGCTGAGGGGTCATGACCAAGGCTAATCTCTGGCAGATACCCAAAGTTTCCTCAGTGGAAACTGGCTCTCAATTGCCTGACTGGATAACCAGGAGAAAAATCTCCACTTACATATTGTACTTACCTGTTTCTGCTGGTAAAGTAGAAATTCCTTAAGCTTTTCTGGTGATTTTAGAACCATTTAGACTACCCCTCCCTTCAGAAATTAGGCTAAGGCAATTTGCAACAACTGTCTGCATTTCACAGCAACTAGCAAGGAAATGATTTACATTTGTGCCTTATATATGCTAACTGAAAGACGTTAGTCAAGCTTTTCTTTCATGTGTACATAGAAGACTTATGTGCCTTTACTAACATGTGATTGATGGATGATAATATGCTTAACCTGTAAGCTTCAAAGATACAAAAGTTTAAATAAAGCATAGCCCTGTCCTGCTGCTAGGAAAGATTGCCTAGTTAATTAGAGAGAAAACATAAGTGCTTTGGAGGCTTCCTTGCCCTGGGGCCCAGGGTGGAATTCCTCAAATCGGTTGTTGCTTTTATTTATCTCCAGAGGTGATCTCCTTTAGAGCACAGTTGGAGAAGGTGCTCTAACTACATTTTTATATATGCCTTCTTTCAATGAACAAAAATCAATAGTTTATTACAAAGTTATGCTTCCTTCTTTAAACATTCCTGTCACAATGAAGACTGTTGTAACTTGTGCTTATTCGTGTTCTATAAGAATAAGTTCACAAGCTTCTTTGGAGGATAAAATTGTGCACCATTTTGAGGATGGTTATGCTGGTTGAATTTTGTCTTATGCTCTCTCCAGATGGCATTCACCTGCCCTGGAGTGGAATCTACCTGAGGGTACAAAAATCAAATAGAAATCAAATAGAGGATGCCCAAAGTGTTTCTCTTTGCATTTCAGATGTGAAGTGTTCCAAGTTGAAGTCTCTTACTTTTAGATGAATTCTTAAGCACTGGAAGATGTTTGATCCTTACATGTTGATAAATAGCCATTTGATTCTGCACACACATGTGGCCTGCGTACCTACTAGAGCCAAAATGAAACACAAAAGGAAACATTAATTATATGTTATTTTACAACAAAAATCATACTATAAACAAGGGGAAAACTGGTCAGAATTGCCTTATGTTAAAATCTTTTTTTTAACATTAAGAAATAATTCTTATTTATGGTCAAAGTATAATTATAATCCATATGAGACTACTATTTTCATATGTCTCTTTCTTTCAGTGAGTTAAACTAGATAAGCCAGAACTAGGAAAATTTTCAGATGACCACAATAAATACACTGATCCCTTTGGAGGATTTAGTCAGACATATAAGCTAGGCTGGAAAATTATAATGTTAATCTTAAATCAAACATTGACTTCCAATGAGAGACAAGCAGCATTAGAAGCTGCTATTTCATTTGGCGATGAAAATCATATTGGTAACTTAAACAGCCAGAAGATCAACAGCCATGGGAACAACCAGTTCCCACTGGAGCCCAAGCAGCCCCTATCCAAGACTTCTATTGGCCTAACAACCAGGTGGGAGACTGGAATATAAGACATTTCCAGACATGCGTTCTTGAACGTCTAAGCAGGCTAAGAACTAAGTCATTTAATTATTTTAAATTGTCAGCTATTCAACAAAAATAAGGGAACATTCCCCTGCCTTCTTACAAGATACAATGATAAAATATACTTTGCTAGATCCTGATTCAATAGAACTACAGATTGTTCCTAAAGATAAGTTTATTACCCAGTCAACCTCTGAAACCAGAAAAAAGCTTCAAAGGGTGGCTTTTGCTCCAGATAGCTCACTGGATAATTTAGTACAAACTGCTTCCTTTGTATTGTATAATCAGGACTGGGAGAAAGCAAAGAGAGAAAACAGAGACCAAAAAGTGGTGCCTTTCTTTCATCCTTAAAAGAAACAGGATTTAAATCTGATGCTTGGGGCTCCAAAAAGAGCTCAGTGATGAGGCTCAGCTGCGATCACTGGAAAGCCAGGCTATCATAAGAGGGCCTGCCTTAGGAGACACCCCCGCCATGCCCTAACTGCAAAGGCTGCCCCTGGAAGCTGGACTGCACTCTGAGGCAGAGGCCCCAGGGCTCAGATTCATCTTCCCTGGTGGGTCTATCAAGAATAAGTAACCTGGAACACTCTGCCTCTGTTCTCTGGCCAGACTGCCATCTCTACCTGTCATCTCCGTGGAGGAGCCCTGAGTAACCATGATTAGCGGTAAAATCTAGCCTATTTCTGGCCATTGACACATGCCTCTCTGCCCTTCTCTAATTCTGGCCTTCCTTCCAGACATCGTGCTTCAATAAATACAGTCATCAAAAAACATCTTGCTTACGTTGTAGCTGGGATAATTTTCTCTTCACTCATTCCTTTTAGTTATGCCTAAAAGCCCAGCTCCTATCCTAGGGAGATTACAGCCTGTCTAAATACTGTAATATATAGCTAGGTTACCAACTCATCAAAATGATGCTGAGACTGGGTTTTACAAATACAGTGCATATTGTTTTTCATTGGTCAAGATAATGTATTTATCTGATTCTCAAACAGCATCAAAAATTTAGACATAATTATAACTAAAGACTATTGATAAAGGAGTCTAAGAGCCAGTGGTTTACAATTGGTATCCCTTAAAAACAATTTCTAAACTGACCTGTCAAGTCTAATTAATGCTCATGCTTTGATTACACATACTCTAATTTCTTAGAAAATTTGTTCTTTCCTAGAGGATACCAAACCCCAAGTAATCATACAAATAACACCAATAACAAATGTGCTAGATTTCTTTTAGAGTCCTTTTATTGGAATCCACCAGATCTCATCCAGAGAGAAGGTTGTATGACACATATCAAGGCCTTAATTAACTAAACTCAGTGGGCCTTAAGTGACACCTCAGCTAGTTTGCCCTAAGTAAAAAGTCAGGTGAATGCAACAAGTCATCCTCCAGAGTCAGATGGCATTAGACATTCTAACAGCAGCACAGGGGACACTTGTGGCAATTGTAAAAGCTGAATGTTGTGTGTACATGCCTGATCCTGTTGCTAATATCTCAATAGCTATTCAAGATATGAGAGGACAAATCAATGGCATGTCAGACTCTGAAACTTCCTGGACCTTATCTCCATCCTCATAATGGGAAGCCATTACTGGCTTCTCTTGATGAAAATCTGTTTGTTGTATTCAGCCAACAATTTCTTGGTTGATCCTATTATTTGGCCCATACATACTTGTTTCTTTGGCTTTGTACCTTGTAGGTCCTCTGTAGAGTATCTTTGATTGTTGATCAACAACTACCACCCCCTTTCGCCTAGAGAACCTGTCATTGCCCATTACTCCCTCATGGAATTTCAGGGTACTTTTTCAGAGGGGGTAATGTTATAGGCAACTACATTAGATAAAAATACTAAGGTAGTCAGATGGGGCAGGCCCTCAAAGAGCCAGTACAAAAAGTGAGATGCCTTGAAACTGTGGGGGAGACAGGCACCTCCACTCTGAGTCAGACCTCAAGACAAAAGATAAAGCAAATGCACCTACCTATGGACTAAGGAGATTGATACTCTGAATAGGTATACCTCACTTTGAGGAGGCCAGATAGAGCCACTAGCCCCACTTCTACCATTGTTCTTGAAATTCATTCTTTGATTTTAGAGAACATGAATTTGGACTATATATCTAGCAGGTTAGGAGTTTCCCTATATCACTATTTCATCCCTGTAACGTTTGTACAGGGATTCATCATTAGGAAAAGGTGAGTCTTCTCTTTCATAAGATCTTTCTTGTGCGCATAAACAGCCTTGTGCCTGAGCATGAAATTTGAGTTTCCCAGGACTTGTCAGTGCTCTTATACTCCCAGGGGTCATCTTTGTCTTACCACTGTTCTTTAGATTCCTGACTAGATTCTTGGCCACAAGTAAAGCAAGTTACAGCCTCAGGAAACTGTAGTGTTTGCAAGAAATTGCTATTTTTCTGGAAATATCCTAGGGGTAAGGTTTTCTTTTTTCCTTCCCGATAAGCTCACCTCTGAGTTAAATTCAGTTAGCAACAACACCTAGAAGTACAGGTCTTTTTTTCCCTAGAAACTGGAAATTTGGAAAAAATAGTGAATGTTTTGCCTATGTCTAACATGACGGGGAAAAAGAACTCCCAAACTGTTAGATGTTAGCTATGCTGACTTTGTGGGGTGGCTTGGCACAGGGGCAACACTTCAAGCAGCAGAAGAGCAAAAGCAGCAAGAGAAAAAGTGGGGAGAGCAAGCCTCGGCTCCTCCCTCATGTTGTAAGCAGGTTAGCACCACCAGCTCCCAGGGTGGATGTAGCAATCACACTATCTCCCTGTCCATCTCTTTTACAGCTCAGGATGGTTAAAGGTGAGGGCTCTGGCCCCTTGAGTCCCTTAGTTAAACTTCTAAATTTCTCAAGTTGACAGAATGTATCAACCATAATTGGTCACTCAGCTCATATTGATCCAATAGGATGTGAGACATGTAGCAAGAGTATATAGCAAGTATCATTCATTCATCGTTATCTTTAGTTTATCTGTAACTTCTAATTATAGAAAGAACAAGGGCATTCCTGGAAAGGGACGCTATTATAGGTAACTAAATTAGATAGAAATTAGTACGTAGAGAGGGACCGGCCTCTCAAGGAAGTCAGGAAAAAATAAAAACAGCAGAATTATGGCTGGAGGTGCGTCTGAAGGAGGCTGGACCTTAAGATAGAGATGCAGTGGCCAGGCCTGCATGCCTCACTAAGGAATAAGCAATAACTTGGAATTATTCTATAATCAGCACCACCTAGTCCAAGAAGTACAGATAGGCATTGGTTGCCCACGTAGGTAACCAGAGCATCTATGCCCATTCCCTCCTAAAGGTGCCTTTGTTCTTTTCACATGTTCTTGCTGTGACCCATTTCCCTATTGGGTTAATATTAGCGAAGCAGCTATCCTTGTAATCCTGTGAGTTGACTGTAGTTTGAAGCACAGTG
This sequence comes from Dolichotis patagonum, assembly GCA_004027295.1. Classification (NCBI taxonomy): domain Eukaryota; kingdom Metazoa; phylum Chordata; class Mammalia; order Rodentia; family Caviidae; genus Dolichotis; species Dolichotis patagonum. The sequence continues at coordinate 49,027 of PVJX010000441.1, read as the reverse complement.
TACTCATTGTGTCTTTGCTGCATAAATGACCCTGACAAAGACTCTTGCTGGCAGCCTACTTTTGGACCCCTCCTGTCTCAGGCACTATCTCTCAATAAATCTTTCACACGTTTCACCTATTGTTATTCCTTGGAATTTAAGATCAAGGGCAATGTAGCATTTCAATGTAACAGTTATGCTGACATTATTATGTTAGACTGTTGAGATTTTCTTTTATCACTAAAAGTACATTTAAATGTCCATTTTACTGTTAACTGACTTCAGTTACATTCATCCAATTACAAAATACTGTATGACATAAATAAACCCTTATTTAAATTTGTTATCTTTTAATATTGTGTCATTTAAGTGGAATTATTTGTTTGCAGTTGCACTGGACAGGTTATTAATATCTAATCCCTAATCATTTGAGTGACATGACTGGTTGTCTGTCTTTTGTTGCGTTGGCATGCATATGTCATTGCAGTGAGTTGGGACACAAGTAAGGGAAAGCTAGATTTTGAGTCTGAAAAAGTTTACCACCCTAAAAACTTTTAGCCTGAAAGTCACTAGTGTGAGATGTTTTCCAGTTTTGCATCAAGGCCTGCATACTTGGGCACAAGTACATTAATATGCCACTAAGTTAACAATAATTGACATCACAACTATAGAGAAAGTTGTGTATATCTACTTAGTTTTAACCTTCAAGGCAAAATTGAGAGTCCTTTAACAGGTTTTACAGAGTGTAACTATATGACAAGAATTAAGGACACTGTTGAATCTTTTACAAGTTTTAAAACACTATTATGGATCACAAATAGACTTATTGCCCCAAATACAATTGTATCTCATTTATTTATACATTTACATGATGTTTAATAAAAGTCAATAGATGTCTATCAAGTTTTAAATGGAAACACAAGATTTAAAGTAATGACAAACTTTGGTCATTTTGTGTCTACAGTCTGGATGCATATTTTTGAAGAGAGCTCCTATTAGAACTTTGGATGTATTTTGTAGTCTTACCTCTATAAACTTTACTTTAGAGTTTGGACTCACAGTGTAGCTTGTTTTAGATGTATCATTAGTCTCAGATATATAGGTTGTGTTATAAACTAAGATCAGTGTTCATTTGACCAAGCATAAACTGATTATTGAAAACATTTTATAATGTTTTCACTTCTTTAACCTTTAAAGATCAGTTTTGTGTGGTTTTTGTTTTTGTTTTTTTGGTACCGGGGATTGAACTCATGATCTTGTACTTGCCAGGCAGGCACTTAAGCCACTGAGCTAAATCCCTAGCCCCTAAAGATCAGTTTTTAGTAACCAAAATCCTAACAGTGGAAAGCACAAGAAACTATCTTAGTAAAATATAGAGCATATTCTTTTATAGGTCTAACAAAGAGCACTTTAATTTTTTTAAGAAAATCTTGCTGCTTTGGAGATATGAAGTTTGACCTCTTATTCTACCCAGTTTAAATATCTCATAATAATTTAATAATGTTTGTGGTATGTGACAACATAAGACTCTGAGAAAAAACTTGAGAAGTTGCCCATCAGTGGAGAAAACTAAACAAATTGGTTCAGGCCACTGGTTTTTTGGCTACAGAAAGTTGTTCTGTGTGCAGTTCCCTGTGCTCAAGTGGTCCCTACTTATTTTTCTTGACAACTACCTTAGATAACGCATGAGAACTAAGCTTTAGAAGCTAACATTTTAAAGTTATATATATTTTCTTTTACCAAGGAAAAATTCTTGCACAGACAATAGACATTACATTTATAAAAACAATGTTGGATATTGCCTTGATTGGCTAACAAGTCAGATGAAAACATTTCACCAACTTTTATCAACTGATTTAAATTATCCTACTGTTATCCTATCTGAACAGTATTTGAGTAATGACATGAGTGCCTATTAATATTTATACTAACTAAAATGAATATATGCTTGAAAGTTGACATATAGAAACATACACATTAATTGAATCATATATAAATTTTATACTTTCAAACTTTAACTTCACAAGTCATATGTAAGCCTCTTGCCTATCAGCCCTCATCTAGTAATGTGAATTTGGCTACCCTGGAAAACTATATGGCGTTTCCCATGGAAAGCTGAAAAAGATCCAGAAGTTTACAAGGCAAAAATAAAAGGAACAATACAACTAATAGGAACTCAAGAAATCTTTAATGAAGTAGTACATTAACTGGTTATTAAAACAGACTAAACAGGCAGACGGACAAACCAGAATCACAGAACACACAAAGCTACTATTTTATACTAGTGTGTGTCCTTAGATGTATTGGTCGCATTGACCCACAACAATCTTTTATAGTTTTTAGTTTATAACTATGAGTAGACTATTCAGGAATTTTCCTGGGGGTCATCCATTAGTACCTTTGGGTGAATCATAACAGACGGCTCTTTTTATAGGATAACACCAATAAGAATCAGAAAGGGACAGAAAGAAAAATCCCTTTGCACTGTGAAAGCAAGAGGTGTTTAAAATGGGTCAGTTACTTCCCTGGAATAGCCATTGCCGCAGTACAGGCTCCTCAGCGATGTTGGTAGTGGAGTCAGTTGGTATACTGTTGTTTTGGTAGTTACAGCTGTTTTTACATACGTGGTCTCTCCAGAGGGGCAGACCATTAGAGATAAGGTGTTGTGATCGCTCTGTCTCTCTGTCTGTCTCTGTCTCTGTGTCTATTTCTGTCTCTCTCTCCCCATATATATATATGGAGAGCACCCACTGTCTTATGTTTAGCAGGTACTCAGGTATGGGCGTAGAAAAAGACCAGCTGATGCTTCTGTGGAGCTCACTAAGGGTGCGTTCCGAGGGGTGGGGAAGTTGCCATTGCTCCAATTTGCTCTGCTGTGTCTGAACACCTATGATGTCACCACATTGAGCTATCCCACTTACACCCACTTAAAAGAAGAGGCAACCCTGCCATCCCTGCTTGTGGTGTCCCTTTACCTGGAGAACCCCCTAGGTCTGACCCCATCTGGTGCCAGTGGTGGTGAACTGAAGGCGGAGGAAGTAACCAGAGCTGTGACCCTTGCGCATGCTAACTACTGTGCAGGTTTTTCTTTTTTCAGCGCTCAGCATATCTCTGAGTGTAGAACTCAGTTACCAGCTTGGCCACATGTTCTAGAGAGAAATCACTGCAGGAGTGAGGCAGTCCTTTGAAGACCAGGGACGGAAGCTACTGGCTCCCTTAAGATCTGCTTTGCTTAAAGTTGTTATCAAACTCATAAAAGTCCCTACCAATCATTTCTCTTCTGTCAAAATCTTCTATGTTGTAATGGGCCCCACCTTAAAAAAAAGTCACTCTGCCCTGTTGAAATGGCATTGCAGAGGGGTGGGAGAAGAAACAAAGGTGGAAATATTTCCTAGTTCTCAGCAAGGGCAGAAACACAAACAAATTTAGACTAAAATGTTTTCATTCATTCTTTTTGAGCATCTGAGGATTAAATTTAGAATAATTTTTAGGAATGTAGAGCAGGGAATTCAGAGGGAATAAGAAATTCATAGGGAATAGGAAAAACAAGATGTGGGTCCTACGGAGATATTCCATCCACCCGTGAAAGAGTCCTTTAGCGTGACAGGAGCTGTGTGTGAGCTGTGAGCCTCCTCCAGACAGCAGCTTTCCTAACCATGAGGGTGAAGGCCGGCTTCACTCTCCAGCAGTACAATAACTCGTGAGTACAGTAACTAGTGAGGGAGCCAGACACTGAGCTGTTGGAGGGAGAGTTAACTTACCATCCTCAAGGACGGACAACCTAGTCATGAAGAGTCCTGGAACCCAGCAGCCAGATGGAAAAATTGACCAGGGAGACAGATTCACCCTGGACAAGGTGCTGCTGCCAACGGTGCTATGTTTCAAGGGAGGCACAGTGGAGGAGGGATAGAAGTGAGTCTGATGGAATGATAACTCCGTGCAAGACAGAAGAGCTTTATCTAAGGGGTCTGGGGCTCACTGTTTTCCAAACCCTCACTACCCCAAAGGCAGAAAGAAAACTAAGACAGAAAGTTTTCTTAAGGTGAGTTTCTGGTCCTTAGCACAGTAAAACATGGTTTGAGAAATGAGAAAGAAAAGAAACAGGCAGCATGCTGATTGGGGAGAACCAGGAAGGAACAGGCCCCCTCCTGTGAGCCTGCTAGCAGACAGGGGAGAGAAGAACCCCCTGCAAAGCAACTGGTAGATTTGGAGGAACTGTATTGTTTGACTTTCCAAGCCTAAAGCTGGTAGTGGGAACAACTATTTAGAGGATAACAGTATGCAGCATAGTAACCACTGTAGATTTTCTAATGTCTCACTTATCATTGTTCCATTTTGTTTTATTGTTCTTCCTTTTAAAAAAAGAAAAAAGAAAAGGGAAAAACAACAGGAGAAAGTTGAAGTTAAGAGGCCTCAGCAGTGAAAGAGATTTGTCTGCCTCACACTTGCAGCAAGTTAACGCACATGTTTACCCAAGAGCCCTCAGCCTCAGGAGACCGAGGGCATCAAGAGCCACAATCACTTCCTCATCACTGGGGCATCAAACCAAAAGGGGAGGGGAGGCAGACAGGCCCTGCGTTCCCTCCCCCTGAGGAGGTGGGGGTCCGGTTAGGCTGCTACTGCTGAAACAATTCCCTAAGATTTTAGAATAGTTGCTGCGCAAGTTGCCTTCACTTGGCCAAAGAGAGCTTGTGTTTTGATATGAGAAATATTTTCCCCAAATGTACTCTACCACCAAGGTAATGACAGAAGAGACAAAAGGATACAAGGCTTTGAGTAAAAACACATGGAGCACAGATCTCTATTTCCTAAACAGAATCATGGTTTAGTAAGAACATATTCCAAGAAGAAAAAGAAAATAAAGACTGCCTATTGAAGACTTAACTCACTTTAATTTTGTATCTCAGTGGGACTCACAACCTGTTAGATGTGAAATGTATCGATTTCACGGTCTCACAACATCAAGGAATGAAACTGAACCAGAGGAGGAGGTAAGAAGAGTTTTACTGGAAATATTAGAAGAGGAGTGCCTGGATTTCCAGGAGAGATTCCTGGAAAGTGCATGGCCACTTTCTCAAGCTCTCAGGATTATTTTATACAGTAAAATCACAATATGGGTACAACACAGGTCAAAAATCATCAGTCTATAGGATCAGAAGTAATCATTTAGCTAATATTTATCCAATAGGGAAGTGAGGCATGTAGTAACGGTATATGGCAAGCATCACTGACCATTACTTTTAGTTTATCTATAATTTCTGACCATAGAAAGAACACAGACATTCCTGAAATAGGATTCAAGTATGGGTCCAGGTGTCTGGTCACCCACCTATGTGTCTGATGCCTACTTGGATCCGCGGGGCCTAGTGGTGCTGATTGCAGTATAATCTCTAGCTGCTCTTAGAGAGGCTTGCGGGTCCAGTTACTCTGTTTTGATCTAGAGGCCTGGCTGTCTTCAGATTCACTTCCAGCCACAATCTTGGTGTGTCTCATCTTTTGTGTTGACTTCCTCAAGGGCTGGATCTCTCTCTGACTGTCTCTTCATTTCTAGCTAATTTAGCTGTCTAGGATGCTGTGAAGACTGTACTGTTCTTTCTCTGACTCTCTCTTCATTTCTAGCTAATTTAGCTGTCTAGGATGCTGTGAAAACTGTACTGTTCTTTCTTGTCTTTTTGTTTTTCTGCTGGGAATTGAATATCCCCAGCCCTTCCATGGTTTACTCTTCTTAGCTGATTAAATTGCAGTGGACACTTATTAGTTTTAGTTTGCCTGTTCTCCTGGCCATAATGAATTCTGTTTTCCCTCTGCCTGTGGACCCTGTACTTGCTGTTGGTTTTTCCCATTTTTTTATAGGCAGGTCTGCAGACTATCTGCTCTCCAAGTTTCTATGTTATTTGTGTGATCTTTGTTAGCTTATTCTTGTTGCTTCCCCCCTCTACTGCAGAAAAGATACAAGAAGATTAAAAAAACTAGCTTGCCTCAACAGCAAAAATGCCTGGCTGGCAAACTCAAGAAGATCAAGGTCGTGAGTTTGGTCCCCAGTACCAAATACAATACAAAACAAAACCACAAAAAGCAACAAAAGAAAACAAGCTTGCCATTCCCCACATGACACTAATAAAGACAGCACAATTGGAGCCCGTTCTCCTTTTATTGTGGAACTATTGCCTCCACTTAGTAGAGCCTCAGAGACACCCTAGTGACAATCCTGATGCCCACCCCAGGAGTTACCATGTGGTGCTCCAGGTAAGGAAATGAGGACCCCACGCTGTGAGGGGACTTGAGAAGTTCCAAACCAACTTGCATGTGCTCTAGATCTCCCTATATGCTACAGGGTAACTTTTCTTTCTCTGCATTTCACGTAAATAATTTTAACGGAATGAATGACGGAAAAGGATGCGTGCAATTGAGGCAGTGGACCTGATTTAGCACCCTGTCACCTATGCTAGAAGACCCAAGGGGAGGTGCCTGAAAGCAGGCAGGACGTTTAAACCACCACACCCTCTCCCTTGGGTGCTCAAGCCATTTTCCTTTCACCAAGCAGCCCATTGTCTCTAAGCGCACTCTCACTTTAATAGACGTTGCCACTGTTGCCTAGCCATTGCACGCCACCTTCAATCCTGACTTTTCTATTGTGTCTTTCATTGCCATGGATATAGAATCACACATACCATACTCTTCTCTTTCACTGCTAGGAATGCTAATCCTACAGCTCCCATCCAGCTGTTCTTTTATTAATCCAATCAGTGTCTATTGAGTCTTTTCAATGGGCAAAGCACTGTTCCAAGTCATAGACAGAAAAATCCGTATTCATTAACCTTCACTCTAGTGAGAAATGAAGCCAATTCAAATGTATGACTTCCATAGCTCTCTACGGTGAAGATTTCTTGACCTGCTCACTTTCAATATTTTATACATTTTACTATTTTCTCTTTGACCTTTAGTGATGTGAAGGTTTGATTTCATATGATATTAAGTTTCATAATTAATTTTAACTTGTTATTAATGCTGGACATTCTACAATGTTGCTTTCAGAAAAAGATCATGTTGAAACTTAGAGGTAAGTAACATAATCTTAGTTTGAATCAGAACATATATTTCAAAGTATTTGTACTGAATGGAAGACTTTTAAAAAAGAAACACAAAGTGATGCAGATTGTGCAGTGTTGGCATTTAACCCGACAGTGTATTTTATAAGCTAGTTAGGGTAAATTTTGTATATATAAAAATATTGGCTACTGCCCAAATCAACCAGATGTGAGGGCACACTGGCTGGGACATCTGTCACCCATTGATGGTCAGGGTTGATTCGGCTGATCTGGCTGGCTAGGCGGGTGTCTCCTTCCTAGCTCCATGTGCATCCCTTTCAAAGCTGCATGCTGGGTTGAAGAGGACAAATACCCTGATAGAGGAGGACCGTTTCCCTTGGTCAAGGGTACATGAATAGCTATACTCCCCATGCCAGAACCTCCAAACAAGCTCTCAAATCAACCATCCATCATTAAGTCCAAAGATTTCCACCAAAGAGTTTGCAGTGAATTTATGTTTCCTTTTGTTCAAGTTGCTTATACTGCATCAATGAAAGCCAATTACTCTTTATCAGAATTACAAGATACCAAATATCTGAATTATAGGCATCTTCAGTCAACTTGTTAACCATTCACGTTCTGGCTATTCTTAATTTTAGATTTTGTCTAAAGCTCAGTCTTGTTCTTTACTTTTCTTCAGTGGTGTGCCCTGTCCTCATGAGTGACAGAAAGTAAATCAAGCCACTTATAATTATTGCTCTTTTGAGCCCAGGAATCATTAGAGATAGGAAGATGGAAACTTTCATCAGTCAGTCCTGAGCTCCTATCTCTTCAGTCCACATGCTATGTGTGCCTGTTTTTATAATTGGTTCATTATCCAAGCTGGTAAATAGACATTTAGCTTCAATTAATCCCTGGTGTTCACTCTACTGTGTTTATCTTGTAAACTCCAGAGCTGAGTTGATTAAAAATTAGCTTAGGTGAACATAACACGATTTTCTTACCAACTTGCTTTTTTTGCCATGACCTCAGTTGCTCCTAGCATCCAATGCCATTGGCTTAGGGTTGAAGAAGGGTTATAGCAACTAGTGTAGGGACCAGGAAATGAGGTAGTCTCAGTTTGTATCCAACATCAAATGTATGTCTTTGATTAGGGTCCCTGAAAATAGATGTCATGACAAAGGACATTTGGAGTATGATCACAGAAGATAAATCTGTAAAGAGGTGACCAGCCAGAATTATGCAGGACTAAAGCAGACCTGCAAAGAGGTCTCCATAAATCTTTCCACCATTCCTTGGTGTATGGACACCGGAGTTTGAGAAGTTCTACACAGGGCCTTTGCATGCTCTTAATTCTCTGTATTGGCTTCCAAGTTAGTAATTGGTTATTCTTACACAAGGAAGTCCCAGGGGCTGAGGGAAATGCTACATAATCGATATAGCTGTGGATGTGGACTCAGTGTCTAGTGTTTCTGGGAGCTGGAATATGTGTATTTGGCATGCAGAGAGGATTGATCTGGAAGTCAGAGAATCCATCACAATGATAATGTTGTGCAAGCTTAGGTTAGGGAGTGTATAGTTGTGTGTGATTTTTCCTCTGAAAGTTCAATGATTGAATAGCACTGCTGGGCCTTTACAGCTATGAAAGAAGAATTGATAGTGTAATAGCATGCATGTTTGTTTAAAATGAGTGGCAAATTGCTAGCCCAAGTAGGCAATGGATCTTCCCGTAACAAAGTATAACATATTTCTGTGTATCATAAGGGAGTGATGGTAACAGGAGGCAAAGTAATGATCATCAGGCAAATTGGCAAGGAGAAAAATACAATGTGGAGATGAAGAGAGAAAAATTTTGTTATTTCTTGATATTCCAAAATAAAACAACTGAATTTTCACAAAGAATTTCCAGACAATCTATTATGAAAATATTGCTCATGAAAACTAGAGCTTCAAAGTGACTTGAAATTTTCATCTCTGCTAAGGGCAGACTGCTTGTTAGAGACCAATGCTAATGCTGGAAACAAAGCACAAAACCAGATCTTCTGCAGAGTATTAAGGATCGGCAAAACACGAATGGTGGGAAATGGAAGCAAAACACAAAGTCTTCTGGAAAGTATAAGGGGACCACTAAGCCTGGCAGAACCGAAGCAAAGAAAACACTGAGATGTGTCAAACATTCCACAGGGAGCAGGAACAATCAGGACACAAAAAAGCACAACAGCAATACTTCTACAATAATTGGAAAATGCTGGTAAAAATTAGACACGTGGTGAAGCTACAGTGATAAACTGATAAAGAAATAAACATGAACAAAGAACTTAGTATATGTAGAGTTGTCTGGTTACATTTCTTTCTTGCTCAAAAGAGGGGTACATACCCGCTTATTCTATGAATTTACTCTTCATTATTGTTAATTTTTTTCTTCATGATAGACTGACTGAAGAGTCCTTTGAGAATAGGGGTATTTGATAGGAGTTCCCTCTCCGAGTTTGCAGTCGGGGTGCCTGTGCTCAGAATAGGAAGAGCAAAGTTGTGCTTATGCACGCAGCCTGCATCAAATATGAATATTGCTGGCTAGTTCTGAAACTGAAACACAGAGTCATATTTTATTTATTATAAACATAGCTGATCTTTTGCAAACATGGCCAAGACTAAGGGTTCTTTCAGCCTCCCTTATTTCTCAGGTATTCCTGGCTGACGAAGTGATAGCAGATGATCCAGTTGGGCATTAGAAAGCTAATTCTTCTTTTCTAAGTGGTGGCAGTGCTAGACTTTGAGGTTTTGTCAGATGAAACAGGAAGGTGCAGCCTGTGATGAGACCTGCTGGGCTCCCTCTGGAACAGCTCGGGGAAGGACTCTGGTTATCAGCAGCACCCTTAGCATGGTTTCCAGGCTGGAGTAGTTCTCACAAACATGCTGGGGCAGAGACAAAGAAAGCACCACATGTGATCCTACAGGTTCCTACAGGGTCCTTCTGTACAGTGAACAAAGAATTGGGTACAATACAATACATTAGGGTAGGTAAACGCAGTAAAGCTTATCAAGCGGATAAGTGGGCTCGCACCTGTGAAAGAAAAATGGCGCAAGCCGTGGGAGCATAAGGAGTAGGGGTTTAAAGTGTTGTGAAGGTTCTGGGGGACCTCTCCATGGGGTCCTTCAGAGCATGACTGGCCACATAATTGACAGGGTGCTGAGTCATGTGAACAATGTCTACTGCGCATGTCCTTTTCCATAATTCACTATTGTGTGTCTGAGATTCACTGTTGGCACTGGACACAAGAGATGCAGTATAGATACCTGAACCTTCCACGAGCTCCATGTGAAGAAAGGTCTCTGTAGGTCATGCAGGAGAATGTGGCTTTTGTGCCCAAGTTTGGAATGTTTGAATTGGTCAGAGCAGGCTCAGAGGTCTTGCTTTTCTTATCTCCGGCTCCCTGTAGTTAGCCTTGGGGTGGGGAGGGGCTGGCTCTGGGATGTTGCTTATATCCCGTGAATGGAGGCGCATGGTTTAGCCGAGAGTGGAGGGGAGCAGTCCATGGTATCCTGCAGTGCATTAATACTGATTTAATTTGACTCTTTCTTGATTCAGCTACCGTTTTGTTGTAAACCTTCCACCATTGTTCAGAGCTGGGACAAAGTTAGCTGGAAGGGTTTCCACTTGTTCTTTAGTGCTTCTGTGGTGTCACTCTGCCTGCTCTGCCATTTTGTTGCCATCACTCATTTTGAACTGTAAAAAAAAAAATTGTGACAATTTCTACATTGATTTTATGTTTTACATGTGGATCAATTTACAATCTTAGAAAGATGATATTTTCATTTACATAATTAAAGAATATAAGGGCTCTATGTCATACTGTGTTTATACCACAAATTACCTCTGAGTGTCTGCTGTTACTGGCAAGAGTTTCTAATAAAATGTGTATAAATGGTGCTGGAATCTAAGCGTTTGATAGATAAATGACCAGTGGTGTCTTTCACGTGCTTTATTTGCTGGAAGTTATCATATCCTTTCTGTTGTACTTCATTTTATCATCACTCTTTTCGCTGTGCTGTGGATCACCCCCCTCAAAAGAAGTTTCTTGACATTAATGATTAATTCATTTTAAATTTTATATAATATATCTTAACATCTATTCAACAGATCACATGATTTCCTTTTTAATATTAAATATGTCAATATACTTTCTAGTGTTAAACCCCCTTTGAATCTTTAAGTGAATCCAGTTTGGTCATTTTCTACAATAATTTTCTGAATTCTGGTTTGCTGATATTCTTTAACATGTTTTCATTTCTCATTTTTTAAATGTACTGTTTTTGTTTCTTTGGTTCTGTTACACATACTTGTTTTATGCTTTATTTGGACAACTTATGTGAAATTTTGGTTAGCTGTTTCTGTTGGGTACACACACATACACACACACACACACACACACAGACATCAGATTACATATGTTTGTTGGAAATTCAGTGAACACTGACTTCTTCCTGGAGGGGGAGTAATTGTGTGACACTTACCCTGGACTGCTACAGGCAAGGGCAGTTGAATTTAAGCTTTTTTCCTTTATGGTGGCCTTGCATCAATTATGTGGAAATACGCAATTGCACCTCTTATCCAAGCCTGTGGTTTACAATACTTAGACAAGATTTTCTTATCCACTTTCAGTTCAGTTTCAGACAGATTAACTTGTGTTTGTTTGTTTGCTTCTATTTGAAGGGATGGAATTCTGTAGCTCACTTTTGCTGCATTTGAATCCACTTGCATGGCCTATATTGATGCTAGGGTCAGCGTCCTCTCTCAGAGCCTTCTCTTGGGTGGCCTTTCAAATCCAGTCTCTAGAACACAGACAAAGCAGAGCTGAAAGCAGCCTTCAGAGGCCTCATAGCTCCCTGCGCGGTTTTTACTCTAGTGTTTTCCATTCATTTCTGCATTATGTAACATTTAACTGTTTCTTTAAAGTTATTTGCAGTGGGAAAGTTTTGTGTTTATTGTTACATATGGGGTGCTCAATGACCATCTCCTTCACTATTAATGTTTTTCTGTTTAGTCCTTTCCAATCTTCTTTGCAATGGAACTGAAGACTTCGGTTTATTTTCAGTTCTGGTCTGTGGCCTTGTGGACCTTTCATATTTCCATTGTTTGTGCTATGTTCAGGGAACATTCCTCAGGCATCCAGTTCATTATTTGCTTTCAGCTATGTTTATTCTGCTCTTCACCTTAGTCATTATTTTTGTTTAGTAAACATAATTTAAATTTTAATAATCTTTCTGGTCGCCTTTTTGTTTATGATCACTTTTCCTGTAGTTCTGAGGATTGTCCTGTTCAATTTTCTCTATTTACTTTGTTTACATGAATTAAACCCTTTGTCTGTTGAGTTTGCTTTCACTTATCCTTACTTTTGACATGCTATAAATGCTGGATAATTCCTGCTGCTGGGCCCCTCTCTGGGACTGGGATTCGCATTGGTGATCTCTACATCTGTGCAGCTTGCGTAGGTAAGGGGAAGAGGAGATGTTGCATGCTGCTGGGACTCATTGCAATAAAAATGGGCAATATTCATAATAAACTATGGAGAGGCAAATTACCCAATGCTTTCGGTTAATTCTCCTGGTTAGTCTGGTAATGAGGAGCTCAACTCTATCTCTGACTCAGTTCCAAAACCCAAGGATCTTACCTGGCAGTAGAAACCTCTGCTGAAGCCTAGTACTTGGCGTAGGTAGCACACATATTAGAATATGCATTGTTAATACATTAAAATATAGTATTTACTTTTAAACCATTTCCTTGTCAATGCAACAATATTAGAACACTTTAACTCCAGTCACACTGCCTCATCCTTTGTGTCGCTGCTTAAACATATTTTAATATTCTCTACATTAAAAAAATTCTCTACATTTTCATCATTGTTATTACCTGTCACTATCATTATTTATTTAGATTTATTTGTCTATTTACTGTATTTTTATCCTTCTTAAATAGCTGAGATTCAGATACAGTTTTTACTTACCCTGAAGAACTCCATGTGGTATTTCCTTTAGTGCGTGTCTGCTTCTGATGAATTCTCTTTTTGGTGTTTGGTAAAATGTCTTTATTTCACTTTTTTCAATAATATTTTGTTGATATAGAATCTGTTATGGTTGATACATTGTGTCAGTTTGAGAAGTTTAGAAGTTTAACTAAGGGACTCAGCAGAGATCCTGGATCCTTACTTTCTAAACATCCTGAACCTGTGCAAGAGGAGGGCACAGCGGCGTGAGAGCTACACCTGCCCTGGAGAGGGCTGGGCTATGTACACTCTAAGGGAGGAAAAGAGGCTTGTTTTCCCCTACTTTTGCTCTATGTGCTTTGTTGTCGTCTACCACCTTGAAGTATTGCCCTTGTGCCATGCAACTGTACCTTGGAGCCAGCTGATTATGGACTGAAACGTCCATAAACAGTGAGCTAAATAAACCTCTCCTGTCTTCATTCTGGGTGTTGGGTATTTCATCTCAGCAATGAGAGGAAAAATAACCAAAGTGAATCCCATTGGCAGTTCTTCTTTCATAGTACCTTTAAATGCGGAGTCCTGTGTTCCAGTGTATTAGGGTTTAATCCTTTGTATAAAGGAGTTAGCTTTCAGTTTTATTACTACTCTGAAGGTCTGATAGACTGAGTATCTTGAACAACATGCATATATTTTTTGCATTTCTAGATATGAGAAAGCCCCAAATCAAGGAGACTGCACATTTGGTTCTTGGTGAGGTCTCTCTCCTGGCTTATAGATGATCACTTTCTCACCATGACCTCATGTACAAGACAGGAAGTTCTGATTTGTCTCTTTAGAAGGGCACTAACTCCATCATGTGGGCTCCACCCTTGTAACCTCATTTAAACCTAGTCACCTTCCTACGGTCCCCTCTCCTAGAACCATAATTTTGGAGATTATAGTTTCAGCCAAAAATTTAGGGATATATTCAGTCCATAACATGTATGTTTATCAGTCTTGTCCATGATGTATTTTGCTCACATGTTAACATTCACAATCATTCCTTCGGTGGTCCTCCAGAACAGTGTGTTTCTCTGCACTTATTTTCTTTAGTTTTGCTCTTAAGTTTTGTGTTCTTTTAGGAATACCAATTTTTGCTTTGGCCAGACCTTCTATTGGGAATACCTAAAGACAAGTTGAGGCTGTTTAATAAGGACTTGGGCACATCATGGCCCCTTGTAGGCTAAGGGTAAAATACCTTCAAGTTGGAGTTATGTTCAGTCTTTCTTGTTCCAAAGATACGATTCTTTCTGCTTGTAGTCAGCTAACTTTGCAGCTGGCTGGGCATGGGGATCCACGGCGGAATCTCCAGTTCAGGTGTCTTCACTCCACGATGCGGGCACAGCTCTGCTCGGCCCCGCTGCAGCTGTATGGCTGTTTCTGAAATGGCCAGTTATTCAAGGAGAAAAGTGCGATGAGTATTGAGCTTGCTTCTTTGGACATCCCTCTTCCAAATCTTCACTGTAACTTTATAACTCTCCCACATATTTACATAGAATATGTAGCCCGGAACCCAAGAGGCCTATATTTCAGCCTCGATGCTTGCATTAAAACTCAAAATGTCTTGGCCTGGTGAGTTTATTTACTTCATTTTTGAGTAGGAACCATGACCTGCAGTGCCCACCTCATGCGGCACTGAAAGCATCATGGAATGTGGTGAGTATGGAAAGTAAGTTTGAACCTGCAAATATGTCCTCACATAGGTGATGTCTGCCCTGCAATGAGAATGTGTGGTGTTCACATCGCTGAACTCTTACCGTATGTTAGACCATGCTCTCTGCACCCTTTTACAGCACTTCAGTGCAGTAGGTATTATTATATCTATTTTATGCCCGAGGAAACTGAGCTGCAGAGAATTTAGTTGTGTTACTGTTACTGGGCTAGTAACAGAGAGGGCCAGAATTCAACATAGGTAGCCTGGAAATTGATCCTTGTTAATGAAATGGAGAAAGGCAGTTTTTAAAGAAGAAATACAATTGTATGCTAAACTCACAAAACTTGCTTAAATTTGAAAAGCTAACAAAATATTATACCACACTGGTGAGAGTTTAATGAATGGATATTCATATTCATTGGAAGATAGGTGTACTTGTACAGTCTCTCAGGAAGGAAAGACTGCCTTATGCTTTAATAGACTTAAAGAGCTTGTGTAACCTATAAAGAGCCTTTCCCAGACATTGTCTTAGTCTGGGAAGTTTATATTTGTAATCCCATGGAAAAGTTATTGGAATTGTAGCAAGTTAATTCCAGTGTACCACTTTCAGTGCCACTCATAGTTGCGGGAAGCCAAAGGGGTCTTAAGTCCAGTGAGGGTGGAACTGGAGCAAAGGCCTTGGCTCTGACCCACATCTGGATTTTATTAGTTCGTGAAGAAGGGAGTGGCTTGAGGCTGAGGGGCTGTGAGAGTGGTGGGTAGTATATGCGTGCTGTGAGCTGGGCTGCGTAGGAGGCCTAAACCAACCTCGGCAACAGGCAGAGAGAAGGGTACGCAGAGGGAGTAATCTGCTTAACACAGTGGAGGTAGCATCTAATGTTTTGGGATCGTGTGTCAGCTCTGATGTGTAGTCTTTTATACCTTGAGAAGTCACAGCCTCTCATCCGAGGCTCAGTCCCAGCTGACTCCATGGTGCATGGCTCTCCCCCCTGCCTGGCTCATACATGTATTTTGGTAGGTACAGGGGTGAGGAAACACAGACCTGTCACCTCGCTTCAAAGACTACACAGCAGCACCTCAGCTAGACTGATTCACAGTGCATAAATCCAGTTGACGGGATCAGGAAAAGTCCTAGCCTGCTCCGTACTTTTCAATACATGGACATAGGGCCAGGGCTAGCCAAAATGGAGATTATTCTCCTTTCAAGGAAAGTCATCCAGGTGGTCCTCCACAATTATTTTATCAACTTAATTTTAAGAGTATTTCCAAGGAAATTATGAGGTATTTCCACAAAAATGTAGGAAGTAATATAATGTAATGCTTTATGTCAGATTGAAATGACTTGGTTTATATAAATATCTGCCATATGATACATACATACATACACTATTTTGTAAAGGATGTTTATTAAATATTACTTATCATAGCAAAAGAATGGAAAAAGAAAAACAGTCCAAAACAGAACAGAAGTTAAATAAAGCTTATTCACACATAAAATATATGAACACTATATCCTAAGAGTATATATGTATTTCTGAGAATAATAGCAAGAGAAAATGCATGCTATAGAGAAAATAAATAATATAAAATTGTGGCTACAGTATGATTTTTAAGTGATGCTAAAATATATGTGTACATTTATTATATATGCAGTGTATCTGTATTTTCAATTCTTTGAGTTATTTGTCTTTACTGACATATCTACCTGAAAGTCTCTATATTCCAAAAATTTACTTCTATTATCTAACTACAAAGAGGGAGAAACTACTTAAACTATATTAAAGTCTTACTGAGTGATAGCTTGGAATACAGGAGACATAACAGGCATGAAAAATATTTTTGATTGTATTATTTATTATTCAAAAACTATATATAAGCATATATAATTATAAAGCCACATATAAAAATTTTTACACATATGCATATATATGTTAACATATCTATATGTATATGTGTGTGTCAGTACCTAATAGTTACTACAAAATATGAATTATTGCAAGTGGCTACTAAATCTCTTCAAATACATCTACCTAGAATGGCAAGTATTGCCTTTCAATTCCACCCTGTGTTCATTTCATAGCTGCCCACTTGTGAGTCAACCTCACTACCTTATTGTCTCTCTACCTGCCTACATCTGACTGCGGACCTGGTGGTAGAGCAGCATTTCCATATTTCCCGGTTACATGGCTGCTTTCTTTCTTCCTCTGTGGTTTTACTATCATTGACATCTTCTTCATGCCATTAGCCTTATTAACAGAGCAAGCCTTTAAAAAGACTTTTCTGTCTCAGTCCATTTTAAGTTGCACTAATTGGATAACTAAGACTGAGCAATTTATAAGGAAGATTATTTCTTACAGTTCTGAAAGACAGGAAGCCCCAGAGCATGGCACTAGCGTCTTGTGAGGGCTTCGTGGTGCATGAAAACGTGGTGGAGGATGTTTCGCTGCAAGACGGAGCCTGTGTGCTGGCTTGAGCTCCGCTTCGCTCCTCTTAAACCGACCACAGCATCAAGGGGCCAGCACTCCTCTCTCATTCAGTCCTGATCACTCTGTCCAGACCACAGTGTGTAGATTAAGGGTGAAATTTCTAGCATATGCCCTTTAAAGCTCATGACAGGGTGCTGTAGTTGAATATGTCCCCAAAAGTTCACCTGTTGGAAACTTAATCCACAAATTCAAATATTGTTGAGTTTTGACGGTGGGGCCTTTGGCAAGTCATTAGAGTTAAATGAGGTCATGAAGAGGGGACCATATGAATGGAGTAGTGGATGTATAAGGAGAAAAGACATTCAAGCTAGCAAGCTGCATGCTCTGCCTTGCCATGGAATGTCTGCCACATGTTTCCACACAGCACGACGTTGATGTCAGGCTCTCGGGCTGCTCAGATTTTAGAGATAGAAGAAATAAATTTTTTCTTTATAAATTATTCAATTTGTGATATTTCATTGTAACAGAAAGCAAATTAAGACAAACTCCTACAGAATTATGTAAAATAATTACATAATCACTATGTTCTATGAAACTTTCTATGTCCCAGTGAATGAGATGGTTAGATTTTCATACTATCACAAGCTGAGAAAGAAAGAGAAAGAAAGAAAGAGGAGAGGGAGGGAGAGAGGCAAGGAGGGAGACAGAGAGAGAGAGAGAGAGAGAGAGACAGAGAGATAGAAACAATTAAGTAAGTACTTTGTTCCAATTACAGCTGTACCCATTTCTGAGGGAAGTTCTTTGCTTAACAGATTTAGAAAGGGGAGCTGAGAAAAATATGGGGAAATATATCATTTGGATGTTCTGCTAAGTTAGATTGACAGCATTGTTTCTTTATCCTTTTAGGTTGCTAAGCTTTTCTGGCGATGTACAAAAGAAGCCTTGCTCTTTTGCATTCACAGGGAACAGCAAGCTTGGAGCATTGTTAAACATTTATTAGAAAACGCTTTTCTCTTCAGACGTGCATATATCAAAAAAGTTTTGGCATGCCCAGATGTGTTCCTCAGACCAAAAAGCTTCCCAGAAGAGCATATCACTGAATGTGCTGTCAGAATTTGCTATCAGAGAATGTACAAAAAAGTACAAAAACAGAGTGTCACATGCAGATCATTTTTCTACATATTTGCCTATTATTTTATCTGTTTCAGTTATACTCTTACCCACAATATAGGGTGAAATCCACTCAATGCAGTGTGCCCCCCCAAAAAAGGTGGAATAATATTCATGGTCATTAGGTGTCCCTCTAATTCCATGTTAGCCCATATTCCCGCAAGTTATTCGGTTAGTGCTTATAGAGAAAATACTCTTAGAGACATCAGGAATCCAGTGATCACTAAAAAACATGTATTTTTTGCAAGGGTTTTCCTTGGATCCTCCCAGAAGAGCGCTCCGTGACTCTGGTGTCTGTGTCCTAGTGTCCTTCTCTCACACGGCCTGAGAAATGCCAGCTGCACAGAAGAGCGTGAAGGAGGGAGCGGGTGTATCAGCCAAGTGCTGGTCCTAGAGACAGCGGTGGGGCCAGTCCTCTGCCTCAGCCGCAGCATTTGAAGTATGTCTGTCAGAATGTCTGACTGTCAGATGGCGACTACTCATTAATCAAATATGCATTACCACAGCACTCTGAGCGTCCTCTGACTAGGAGGATGGGTGGCGGCAGGTCTCACCCGTCAGGAACTTTCAGAGACCTTATACTTGCATGAAGAAACGGAGGCCAGGTGGATGTGTCTGAGACCTCGCAGTAGTCCCTAGAAGACTCAAGACAGAGTCCAGCTCCCTTTCCACTTTGCCTTGGAGAAGCTGGTGTCCAGGCTGGCCATGCACATGCACCAGTGTGACATATTTTATAACCTTCCTTGTCTTGGTTTTCCCTGCCCACTTGTACCCCTTGGTCTGTTCTGTTAGTCCCATTCATTTATTTATTCATCCACTCACACTAATACTTTTTAACATTTATGTGTGACACCAACAATGCTCAGTTTTTAAAAACTTGTGTTGTCTAGTCCTTTAGATTTATCATCACAAATCCTTTTTCCTTAATGAGGTGAGATGAAAATAGAAGGGAAAAAAATCTAAAAATAACTAAATTAAGAGCTGCTTGTGTTTCAATTACCCTGTTTTTCACTGAAATAATTTTCATGAACTTATGCTTTTATTTGCATTTGAAAGACTGGAAATGCCAGCTTCTCCGGTCCTGGGAGCCCTTCCCTGTGTATTTCCCTTGGGTACCTGCCTGCTGCTCATTTCCTTGACAAGACAGATTTGCTCCTCCATGGCTGCCCGTGAGCGACCAATTTGGCTTTATTTTTCCTTTGCAAATGCTCTATCTTCTCATTGGCTGGATCCTGTTTTGGGGGAGGGCATTCAAACCTCTCCTTTTGTTGCTCAATTAAATCCTCGCTGGCAATTCAAACTGCTACTTATCTCCTGCCCTCTCCTGTCTCCTGGAAAGATTGTATAACGGAAAGTGCATCTGAGAGTCTTAGCCCCTGGTGCATCAGAAGAACACAAAGAAGTCATTTCCTAAAAATAGTGTGTTGTTAATACCAGCAGTAAAGTGGGGTTTTAGAAAAATATCTACTGTCAAAAGATAAACAAAGGTGAAAAACAAATAGCAAGCTTTTGGTGCACACACCTTATAGCTCAGACAGGGAGTTTTCTAAAGCCATTGATCACAGTGAGTCTCTGCAAATAATAGAAACCTATACTAGCATCACTGATGAAGCCAAAAGGAAGGTAATGTGCAAAGGACATGAGGGGTTGGTCTGAATGTTCTGTGCAAGCAGATAGCAAGCCAGACAGGCATGCCTGGTGTGGTAGAACGAGCTTGGCATCTGGAATTCCAGATATCTGGCCTTATGTCTCTTTGGTTCTATAGATAAGACACATAACCTTTATGGGCCTTGGAGTCCCCCAACAATGGCAGGGAAAGTATTTCAAATTGTGAAAAGTTTAAATGAGATAGTGTCATTTTAACAGTGCTGAGTGAGTGCAGAAGACCTTAATCCACTTTTACCAAATGGCACCTCCCCATTTGTCCGTAACCCCTCGTCTTCTGTTCCTCTGGGAAACTCCCACTCAGGTTTTGCAATACTGTGACAACACCACGGGGGCAAAGGTGACTCTGGAGTGTGGTTCTAGTTGACCTCACCATGTTTCAGATCACAGTGTGGCCACTCACAGGGAGCTGTGACCTTGAGCACAGTTCACTAGTTTTAGTTTCCACTTTTTAGAACAAAAATTTTTGATACGCATTTTTTGTAAGATGGTTGTGCATTTGATTACATATACTACATAAATATTTTATGTCTAAATCTATTGTTGTAAGATCTGTGTCGCGCGGAAGAAGGCTCCAAGGACTCAAGTCTCGTTATGATATCGGGGGCTTTATTACCATGCGCATGGGGTCCACCAAGCAAACAGGCAAGGAGGACCCCGAGAGGGGTCCGTGCAGGGTTTTTAAGCTATTGAACAAAGGGAGGCGGAGACGGTGCAAGCGTATGTACAGAAGCAGATGGCATTAATCAATTTTGAACGGCGCAGGACTTGTCAGAGGTTGATTGGGAGTTGCTAGGGGGAAGTCAGGCTAGGGGCGACGGGGGTGTTAGGGTCAGAGCTT